>JAWRVF010000229.1:0-449403 GCA_036785485.1 Physcomitrellopsis africana | reverse complement strand
GATTTTCTCAACCAAGTACGTATTGCGACCATTGAAGATTCAATAGTCCTTGATATTAAGCACCGTATCAATGATAACAAGTTCAAGGTTGAAGGAGATCTCTCATACTTTGAGGAGCGGCTGTATATCCCAAAAGGGCTAGCACGACTTCGAGTCCTTCAATCTCGTCATGACTTTCCAATTGTGGGACATTTCGGATTCAACAAAACCTTGGAACTCATTTCCCGAGATTTCTAGTGGCTTCAAATGTGGAGGGATGTGAAGGATTTTGTCCTCTCTTGTGACATTTGTTCAAGATCCAAGAACCCTTGACATCGCCCTTATGGACTTCTACAGCCATTGCCCATTCCGTATCATCCATGGTCTTTAGTTTCTATGGACTTTATTACAGATCTGCTGCCATCGAATTCATTTGACAGCATCTTTGTTGTGGTGGATTGACTTACAAAGATGGCACATTTTATCCCTTGCAAGAAGACATTGTCAAGCAAAGATACAACAAGGCTCTTCCTTGATAATATGTATCGATATCATGGTCTACCAAATGATATCGTGTCGGATCGAGGAACCCAATTTGTATCAAAGTTTTGAAGATCTTTTTTTAAAATATTGAAGGTGGACATCAAGCTTTCTTCGGCATTCCATCCTCAAATTGACGGCCAAACGGAACGGGTGAATCAAGTTTTGGAATAGTATTTACAATGCAGCATCAACTATCAACAAGATGATTGGACTGCATATCTACCGCTAGTCGAATTTGCATATAACAACACCTTTCATGGGTCGACTCAGAAAATACCATTCTTTTCTAATTATGGATATCATCCAAAGCTTGATCTATTGAGTCTGTCAGCGAATAACAACCCAGCAGCTGAAGGATTGGTGCAGCAGTTATCGGAGCTTCAAACCACATTGAAGCTCCAATTGCAAATTGCCTAAGAGTCTTACAAAGCATCCGCGGATAAATTTCGGAATCAGGTACCTAATTTCAAGATTGGAGATAAAATATGGCTACTTCGATGGAATATCAAGACCAAGCGGCCATGTGATAAGTTGGACTACCAGAGATTGAGACCATTTGTTATCTAGAAGCAAATCAATCCTGTGGCGTATCGCTTAGAGTTATCAGCTGCTATGAAGGTACACCCTGTCTTTCATGTTTCTCTGTTAGAGCCTTATCGAGAATCGTCTTTTCCTGGAAGAGTACAATGTCCGCCACCTAGTATAGAAATTGAAAACAATAAAGAATATGAGGTGGAAAGGATACTAGATTCACGGCAAAGATAGAATAAATTAGAGTACTTTGTGCATTAGAGCGGCTACAATATTAATGAAAGAACATGGGAATCGGTCGAAAATCTTGCCAATGCATCTCAAAAGGTACGAGAATTCCATCGACAATATCCTAATAAACCAAAAGTTGGTCATTAACGAAGCGTGAAGATGAAGCCTTCTCTGGAGAAATGAATAGAAAAGGGATCCAGGTCTCATCAAAACATAACTTGTTGTATTTCATAATATCAAGATATCTAATATCAAGGTGTATTTAGATATGACTAGTGAGAATGTAGATATTGTATTAGTGGTACCATCTCAATTGAGTAACTCACAATGTCGACCTCAAGATGAAGAATTAGAAGAGCCAAGAAGATGTCAAAGAATACCAAGCAACAAGTCACTTGTAATTGTCTTTGAAGTTGAACCAATTCATGCAAGTAGTGGCGAAGTGATATTTTCAAGTCGTTTCCACAATGAAGATACAGAAGTTCAAGCATGGTCTCAAGTAGAAGGTATTGGTCATTATCGATGGCTACAAGGACCCATAAATCATCTGCCTCGTGAACGACAGCTGGAGTATATTACAGAGACTATGTGACAAATTTTTGATTTTTCTACGTTTGTGAGTATACATCTCAAATGGCTTCTCGGAGACCTCAAAGCTAGAAGAGGAGGTGATGTCAAGGACATACTTGTTAGAACCTTCTAGAACATTCTAGAAGTTTCCTAGAACTCTCTAGAATCTTCCAGAGCCTTCTAATATCTTCCTAGTTAGTAGAAGTTGCTTGAGAAGCTCCCTAGTTGGAAGAAGCTACTTGAGAAGCTTCCTAGGTAGGAGTATATATTAGAGTCGAGGTTGAAGAGTTCTTTAGTCTCGACAATACATCTCTTGGAGCTCTAGCTCACCTCTCGGGTGTTGTTTTTGTACTCATCTGATTACTCCAGTTCCTACAAGTTCTTCTTGAACTTCTTGTTTAGACTTCAAGTCTATATTCTGTGTCCATGATATTAATCTAGTTCCTGCCAGTTCTTCTTGAACTTCTTGTTTAGACTTCAAGTCTATATTCTGTGTCCGTAACACTCACTACGGATGTGCGTGGACTATCGAGGTCTCAATAAGGTGACAAAGAAGAATTGCTATCCATTACCTTTGATCTCTAGTCTTCTGGAACAACTTGGACGTGCAAAGATCTTTACAAAGATTGATCTAAAGGGAGCTCACAACCTTGTGCAAATCAAAAAAAGAGACGAGTGGAATATAGCTTTTTATACAAGGTATGGTTATTTTGAGTATAATGTCATGCTATTTGATCTTACTAATGCTCTGACGATTTTTTAATACATGATGAACAATATTTTTTGAGAATATCTAGACAATTTTATTGTCATCTATCTGGATGATATCTTGATATTTTTTGAGAACAAAAAAGAGCATAAGAAGCACGTTTGTTTGGTACTCAAAAAACTACGCGAGCGAGGATTCTACGCCAAGTTGGAGAAGTGCTTATTTCACCAAATTGAGATGGAGTTTTTAGGATTCGTTGCAACTACGGAAGGCTTGAAGATGGATCTCAAGAAGGTAGAAGCAATTGTGTCCTAGGAAGTTCCAAAGACAATTAGAGACGTACAATGTTTTCTCAGCTTTGTTAACTTCTATCGGATCTTCATCAAGAATTATTCTCAAGTTATTGCTCCATTCACTTGATTAACATGTAAGGATAAGCTAAAATGGGGATCTCTAGTGGAAAAAGCATTTCAAAATCTTAAAACGACAATTACTACGGCTCCAATCTTGGTACACCCAAATATTGCAAAGGCTTTTTTTTTGGAAACTGATGCTTCGGATTTTGCTTTAGGAGCCGTACTTTTGCAGATGGGCATCGACAATAAGCTTCATCCGGTTGCATTCTATTCATGAAAGTTCTCTACAGTTGAGATCAACTGCGAGATTCATGATAAGGAACTCCTTGCTATAATGGATTCTTTCCAAGAGTGGCATCACTTCTTTGAAGGAGTTGCGCATCCGGTGACCATATATACAGATCATAAGAATCTGAAGTATTTCATGTCTGCTCGAATTTTAAATCATCGTCAAGTTTGATGGAATATGTCGCTATCTTGATTTGACTTTGTTATTACTTATCGGCCTAGAAAGTAGCAAAGACTATCCAATGCCTTATCAAGAAGATCATATCTTGTGCCGAAGATTGGAGAAGCAGTGCTTGATCAACAGTGTACGACATTGTTAAAGCCAAAGCAATTCAGGATTTGTGTTGCTGTTGAGCCAATTGATGTCGACTTCCTCAACCAGGTACGTGCTGCGACCATTGAAGATTCAATAGTCCTTGATATTAAGCAATGTATCAATGATAACAAGTTCAAGGTTGAAAGAGATTTCTTATACTTTGAGGAGCGGCTGTTTATCCCAAAAGGGCCAACACGACTTCAAGTCCTTCAATCTCATCATGATTTTCTAGCTGCGGGACATTTCGGATTCAACAAGACCTTGGAACTTATTTCTCGAGATTTTTGGTGGCCCCAAATGTGGAGGGATGTGAAAGATTTTGTCTTCTCTTGTGACATTTGTTCAAGATCCAAGAACCCTTGACATTGCCCTTATAGACTTCTACAGCCATTGCCTATTCCGTGTCGTCCATGGTCTTTAGTTTCCATAGATTTTATTACAAATCTACTGCCATCGAATTCATTTGACAGCATCTTTGTTGTCGTGGATCGACTTACAAAGATGGCATATTTTATCTCTTGCAAGAAGACATTGTCAAGTAAAGACACAGCAAGACTCTTCCTTAATAATGTGTATCGATATCATGGTCTACCAGATAATATCGTGTTGGATTGAAGAATCCAATTTGTATCAAAGTTTTGAAGATCTTTTTTTAAGATATTGAAGGTGGACATCAAGCTTTCTTTGGCATTCCATCCTCAAACTAACGGCCAAACGGAATGAGTGAATCAAGTTTTGGAATAGTATTTACGATGCAGCATCAACTATCAATAAGATGATTAGACTACATATCTACCGCTAGTCGAGTTTGCATATAACAACACCCTTCATGGGTCGATTCAAAAAATACCATTTTTTTTCGACTATGGGTACCATCTAAAGCTTGATCTATTGAGTCCATTAGCGAATAACAATCTAGTAGTTGAAGGATGGGTGAAGTAGCTATCAGAGCTTTAAACCACATTGAAGTTTCAATTGCAAATGGTCCAAGAGTCTTACAAAGCATCTGCGGATAAATTTTGGAATCAGGTATATAATTTCATAATTGGAGATAAAATATGGCTGCTTTGATGGAATATCAAGATCAAGCGGTCATGTGATAAGTTGGACTACCGCAAATTGGGACCATTTGTTATCTAGAAGCAGATCAATCCTGTGGAGTACTGCTTAGAATTACCAGTTGCTGTGAAGGTACACCCTGTCTTTCATGTTTCTCTGTTAGAGTCTTATCGGGAATCGTCTTTTCCTGAAAGAGTGCAACGTCCGCCACCTAGTATAGAAATTAAAAACAACAAAGAATATGAAGTAGAAAAGATACTAGATTCACGACAAAGATGGAATAAATGAGAGTACCTTGTGTATTGGAGCAGCTACAATATTAATGAACGAACATGGGAACTGGCCAAAAATCTTGCCAATGCGTCGCAAAAGGTATGGAAATTCCATCGACGATATCCTAATAAACCAAAAGTTGGCCATCAACAAAGCATGAAGATGAAGCCTTCTCTAGAGAAATGAATAGAGAAGGGATCCAGGTCTTATCAAAATATAACTTGTTGTATTTTGTTGTATCAAAACATAACTAAGCTCTAATATTGATAGAAGGGCAGTCTCGACAAACTATCATAGATACAAAATATAGATTGGAAGTCTAAACAAGAAGTTTAAGAAGAACTGGCAAGAACTAGATTAATCAAATGAGTACAAGAAAGAACACCAAAGAGGTGAGCTAGAGCTCCAAGAGATGTGTTGTCGAGACTGAAGAACTCTTTAGCCTCAACTCCAATATATACTCCTATCTAGGAAGCTTCTCAAATAACTTCCTCTAACTAGGGAGCTTCTCAACCAACTTCTTCCAACTAGGGAGCTTCTCAAGCAACTTCCTCCAACTAGGGAGCTTCTCAAGCAACTTCCTCCAACTAGGGAGCTTCTCAAGCAACTTCTTCCAACTAGGAAGCTTTTCAAGCAACTTCTTCCAACTAGAAAGCTTTTCAAGCAATTTCCACCAATTACGAAGCTTCTCAAGCAACTTCTACCAATTAAGAAGATACTAGAAGGTTTTGGAAGGTTCTAGAGAGTTCTAAGAACCTTCTAAAATATTTTAGAAGATTTTGATAAATATGTCATTAACAGTTTAATATCTACCTTTAATATTTCAAAAAAATATCTCCAAGATTTAGATATAAACTGAGATCCTTGATTAAATATAATATCATCTAATAGGTCATAATACTGATATATATTGTTAAGAAAGAGGCATGTTGTTTCTTCATTAGATGCAATTTTCTTGCAAAGAATGAAATAAGTCATCTTTGTAAGTCGATCAATTACCATAAGATGCTGTTCAATGAATTAGATGGTAGTAGATCTATGATGAAATCTATTGAGATAGAAGACCATAACCGTCTTGGAATACGTAAGGATTATAAGAGTCAATAAGAATAATGTAAAGGATTTTTAGACCTTGAACAGATGTTGTAAAAGAGCACAAAGTCCTTCATTGCTTTCTACATTTGAGGGTGCCAAAAATCTCAAGAAATAAGTTCTAATGTCTTGTTAAATCTAAAGTGACTTGCAGCTAGAAAGTCATTGTGAGATTGAAGAACACTTATTTATGTTGGTCCTTCTAGGATATACAAATATTTTTTAAAGTATGGAAGGTCTTCCTTAAGTTTAAACTTATCAATATTTTTGATGAGACAATGCTTGATATCAAGCATCAAAGCATCATTAGTGGTTGCAATATGCACCTCATTGACAAAATTAGAATCAATAGGTGCCGATGTAATAGTGGCACAAAGGCAAAATTGCTCCAATTTCAACAAAGTTGCATATTGTTGATCAAATGTTGCCTTTCTTGCCTTTGATACAAGATATGATCTTCCTGATAAGTATCAAATAATCCTTATCACTTTCTAGATTGATAAGTGATAATAAAGTTAAATTGAGATATTGACATATTCCATTGAATTTGATGGTGATTAAAAATATGAGCTGTGATAAAATATTCCAAGTTCTTATAATCTATGTATACAATAACAAGATGTATTGCTCATGTGAAAAAATGATGCCATTCTTAAAAAGAATCCATAATAATAAGAAGCTCCTAATCATAGATTTTATAATTAATTTTGACAATAAAAAAATTTTGAGAATAAAATGCAACATGATAGAATTTATTGTCTATATCCATTTGTGAAAGTACGGTATCTAGTGTAAAATCCAAAGTATCAATTTTCATGTAGAATTCTTTTATAAAGTCTAGATGTACCAAGATTGAGACAATAATAAACATTGTTTTGAGGTCTTGGAATGCCTTTTTTGCTTGAAGATCCTATTTCAACTTATCTTTACATGTCAATCGAGTAAAAAAGACAGCAACTTGAAAATAATTTTTGATAAAGATTTTATAGGAGTTGAAAAATCCAAGAAAATATTGTACATCTATCATAGCCTTTGAAATGGTCTATTATATAATATAATCTATTATCAAACTCTCAATAGATATGATGTATCTCAAAAATTCCATCTTTAGCTAATGAAATAAATATTTTTTTAGCTTGGCATACAAATTTGCATCTTGCAGCTTTTACAATACCAACTTAACATGTCCCTCATGTTCTTCCAAATTTTTCAAGTAGATCAAGATGTCATTAAGATAAATCTCTACAAACTTGTCTAAGTGCTTCGGAAAGATGTCATTCTTTAAATGCTGAAAAATAGTAAGTGCATTTGTTAGTCCAAAGGGCATGACATTATATTTAAAATATCCATACCTTATTCAAAATATGGTCTTTTATTCATCTTCCTCCTTGATCTGTATCAAATTGTATGTTTTACAAAGATCTGTCTTAGTATAGATCTTGGTTTATTCGAGTTGTTCCAAAAATCTTAAAATTAATAGTAGTGGATAATAATTATTTATTGTTATTTTATTCAATCCCCAATAATTAATGCACATATGCAAGGAACCATCCTTCTTCTTCACAAAGAATATAAGTGCACTTATTGGAAACTTTGAATGCCTAATGGAGTTATATCTTCTTTAATTAGAGTCGCATAAATAACAAATGGTGTACCTTCTTTGGCTAATTTTATAAAATCTCTTGTTCCAATAAATAAAGATTCATCAACTTGTGACTTTTTTCAAAGTTTTTTTTATAGGAATTTCTATCAAAAATGTTATTCTTTGCAACTTCCAATCTACAGATGGATTATGCTTTTTCAACCAAGAAAGTCCAAGAATAATAGGATTTGAAGGAATCCTCATAACATTTAATACAATTTGGCTACTATGATCTTTAAATGACACTTCTATATATGTGGTTTTAAAGGTGGTACTATTAGAAAATAAAGGTGGTCCATTTATTACCTCTATATGAATAGGTTTGGATTTCTATACTAGAGGAATTTTAAGAAGCTTAGCAAATGCTTCATCTATGAAACAAGCGGATGTACTTGAATCCAACAAGGTAATTGTCTAAAGCATTTGAGGGCCAAAATACAAAGGAATTATAATACAACAAGCAGATTGAACAAAAAGAGAAGAACTTAAATAATTTTGTAATGTTGAATTGTCCAATTGTATGGTCTTTACTTATCATAGATAAGATTTACTTCAATATCGATAGATAAAAATAGATAAAAGTAATATCGATAGGTAAAAATCATCTAATTAATTATCTAATTAATTAATCATATCAATAGATAAAAATAGATAAAAATAGATTAATTTGATAATATCTTATAAAAAAACTTCCTAGAAGGTTTATAGACACGAATTCACCTTTATATTTATCTATAGGTGATTGGTAGGCTAGAAACTTCGCCAACAAGCTAGCCACATGTCACACGTGTTGATAGCTTGTGGAACAAGTTAAGTACGTGGCGCACACATAAGAAACTTGTCTTGCAAGTTTCACATGTGTCTTACAAATTAAACACGTGTTAGAGGTCCTATAGAACCCCGCCACGTAGTTCTTAGATAGATAGTATATATAGAGATAAGAGTGAAGCCTTCTTCACTCTTATCAATTCTTTTCTTGCTTCTAGTCTAGTTCAAGAGTCTCTTGTATTTTCTAATCTTTAATAATAGCCATTTCAGTTTCTTTTGGAATATACATAATCTTTTGTTTCTACTTTGTCCATTTTATATTAAAATAAACATAGTTTTTACTAACTTATGCATCTGTTTCAGTTTGTGGCCTTGATAGATTGATAAGAGTGAAGTTATAATATTAGAACTTTTTATTTTTTTAATTAAGAGTAGATTATTCCTTTCTCTTGATAAGACATAAGCATATTAGAAGTTATGGATTACCTACTTCTAAATTCATATTGTTCTTAGAATTTTTTTGTTGTTCTTGAATATTTTATTTTATAATGAGAGTAGATATTTTTTTCTCTTTCTATTTTATTTTCATTACAAAGCTTGCTAAAATGAAGAATACAATGGCACAAATGCAAGAAAAAATGAAAAAATTAATGCTTGCAATGCATCAACTCAATGCACTACCATAAGAAGCAATAAGATTAGCAAGAAGTGAAGATATAGAGATGATTGGAGCTACTTCAAGTCATACCACTTCACCTATGATTGAACACCATTCAAGCATCAAAGAACTAAAAATTAGTTTGTCAAAGAAGTTTGATGGCACTAGATCTAAATTTTGAGGATTCATTAATCAAGTACAATTGATAATTGAACTTCAATCCCAAAGTTATTCAATTCAAGGGTCACAAGTCAAATTTATTATAACATTACTTTCAAGCTCTATTATATTGTGATTTTCATCTTGTTTTAAATGACGTAATCCAATGTTGGATAATTTGGAGGAATTTTTAGTAGAATTTTGATCTATGTATGAAATGCATGATGTAATTTGTGTTGCAATTAAAAAGATCCATATCTTGAGACAAGACAATTGATCAGTGATATCATATGCTTTACAATTTTAACAACTAGCAATTAATATCAAGTAAGATGATGCTATACTCATTAGCCAATTTTTGTATGGATTACAATATGAGGTAAAGAAATTGATGCTCAATTTACTTGATCCTCAGACATTGAGTCAAGCGATTGATTTTGCTATGAAATGTGACAATTGGCTTTATAAATTTTGATTTGAAAGTCACACAAGGAAGCCCGAATGTTATTATAATATAATGGCAACATCAATGTCTTCTCAATACATATATTTAGAAGTAAAAGACATGCAAATTGATGCAATATATTTTAAATTTCTTAGTGAATAAGAAAAGATTTGTCATTATTAAGAAGGATTATATTTATATTGTAGAGAATCTAAGCACAGTGCTCAACATTATTCAAAGATACGATACAATCACAAAATGAGGAGTATGGATGTCAAAGAAAATATATCAGAAAATAAATTTGTCTGATTACAATAGGAACCATGCAATTGAAATCTTGTACAATTCCTAATAAAGGTCCTATCATCTCCTCAGAATCCTCTCTTTGTTTTATAATAGATGTCTATTTGAGACCTAAAAATCACAAAGCCTCTATCTTACTAGATTCAAGAGCCACAATGTGTTTTTTAGATAAAGAATTTGTTAAAAGTCATAAAATACCTTCAGTACAAAAAACTAAATTTGTACATGTAGAAGTCATAGATGGTCACATATTATCTTCTAAAAATATTACTCATGAAATCTTTCTTATAAATATAATAATAGATAATTATAATAATTATATAATCTTTAATATAATTAAATATTCCTCTAATCTAATCATTTTAGATTTATCATGGCTAAAAAAGTATAATCCTTAAATAGATTGGATTTCTTGTAGACTTGATTTTTCTCAAAGCATTAATAAGAGTCCTGTTAATCAAGTAACAAGCCAAAAGTCTAGTATAATAAAATTTATATTTATAGACACAAAAGCTTTTATGAATGTAGCAAAAGAAAGATCATCTTTTATTATTTATGCTACACCTATTTCTAATAGTGGAAAGACTTCAAGCTGCATTCCAAGCCAATATCAAGATTATTAAGATATTTTTGAAAAGAAGAATGTAGATATTCTTCTAGAGCATCATCCATATGATTACTTAATTGATTTCAAAGATGAAACTTAGCCTCTATTTAGACCAATTTATAATTTATCACAAAATGAATTAGCTGAACTCAAAAAATACATTGATAAAAACTTGGCCAAGAATTTCATACACCATTCAAAATTTCCAACAGGAGCTCTTATTTTGTTAATAAAAAAAAAGATAGGTCACTACAAATGTTTGATTATCGAGGACTCAAGAAAATTACTATCAAAAATAGATATCCTTTACCTTTGATATCTAGACTTCTTGGTCAATTAAATCAAGCTAAGATGTATATAAAAATAGATCTAAGATGAAAATACAACTTGGTGCGCATCAAAAAAGTTGATGAATAGAAGACTACATTTTGAACAAGGTATGGATATTTTGAATATAATATCATGCCTTTTGGACTTATAAATATATCAGCTACTTTTCAACATCTTATAAATGATGTTTTTTGTGAGTTTCTTAATGATTTCATTGTCTATTATTTAGACAACATTTTGATCTACTTTAAGAATACAAAAAAATATGAACTTCATATTTGTTGTGTATTACAAAAACTTAGAAATGCAGGATTATATACCAAGATGGAAAAGTGTGTATTTCATACCACTCAAGCTCATTTCTTAAGATACATTATTTTGAATGATGGTCTCAAAATGGATCCTAATAAAGTCCAAACAATTATGGATTAGAAGATTTCAAGAACAGTAAAGGATGTCCAATGCTTTTTGGAATTTGCCAATTACTATTGAATCTTCATCAAGAATTTTTTTTAAATTGCAATTCTACATACAAGCTTAACTTATAAGAACAAACTTGAGTGGAGTAAAAAAATAAAAACATCATTTGAGGCTTTGAAGACAATTTTTACTTCTGCACCAATTTTATATTGTGTCAATTTTTTTAAAGCATTTTTTATAAAAATGGATGTATCAAATTTTGCTTTGGATGTGGTATTGTCACAAATAGAAGTAGATGATAAATTCCACCTAATAGCTTTTTATTTTAGAAAATTTTTAGCAATAAAAATTAACTACAAAATCCATAATAAAGAATTTCTAGCAATTGTGGATCCTTTTTAAGAATGGCGTTACTATTTAGAAGGCACTTTTAGTCTAGTCACCATATATATGGATCACAAGAATCTTAAATATTTCATATCAATACATGTGTTGAATGATTGCCAGGCTCGTTGGAGCATATCTTTGTTAAGATTTGAGTTTATTATCACTTATTAGCCAAGAAAACAACAAGGTCCATCTAATGCCCTTTCTAAATGTTCTTATTTTTTACCAAAAAAAGGAGATTCAGCTTTTGATCAATAAAGAACAATCTTCTTGGAGTTAGAGCAATTTTATCTTTGAATAATGAAATCAACATTAATAATTGATTCAACTTTTGTCAAGCAAATCCTATCAAGTATGTCTTCAGACCCTCTTATTCATGAGATTAAAAATAATTCATCTAAGTCTCATGATATTTCTAAATTTGAATTTAAGAACAATCTAATGTATTTTAAAAGACACCTATATATTTCAGAAGGTGCAGCACAACTATGTGCTCTAGGAGCTCGTCACAACCTCCTTGCAGTAGGATATTTTGGATATAATAAGACTTGGAGATAATATCAAGAGATTTTTGGTTGCTTCAAATGTGAAATGCTGTTAAAGAATTTGTATAGTCGTGCAATATTTATTTAAGATAAAAAATTTCCTCATCACCAATCTTACAAACTTCTCCAATTATTTCTTATACCACAACAATCTAGGTCTTCTATTTCTATGGATTTTATTATGGATCTTTTAAAATCAAGTTTATATGATTCTATATTTGTGGTTGTAGATTGTTTTATTAAAATGGCATATTTTTTATTATGTACAAAATCTATTACAGGTGAAAAAATAGCTAAACTCTTCTTTCATAATATCTATTGCTATCATGGATTATAAATAGATATTATATCAAATAGAGGAATGCAATTCATATTAAGATTTTATAGGACCTTTTTTAAAATATAGAAGGTGGATATGAAACTATCCTCAGCTTTCTATCCTCAAACTAATAGACAAATAGAACGAATAAATCAAATTTTGGAGCAATATTTGAGATGTACTATCAATTATCATCAAGATGATTGGATAATTCTTTTGCTATTGGCAGAGTTTACTTATAATAATTTGATACATTTGTCTACTCAACAAACTGTATTTTTTGTAAATTATGATTATCATCTATAATTTGATACTTTTGACTTTTTAAATGCTGATAATCCTGAGGCAGAAGATTTGGCAAATTGGTTGTCAGAGCTACATGCAAAAATAAAGGCATAATTAAAAAAAGCTTAAGAATAACAAAAAATCAATATAAATATCTATTATAAGGAATAATTTCAATTCCATGTAGACAATAAGGTATGATTACTTTGTCATAATATCAAGACTAATCATCATTGTGACAAGCTGGATTATTGTAAGCTTGGACCATTTTTGATTTATAAAAAGATTAATCTAGCTGCCTATTGATCACACCTACCAAAATCTATGAAGTTCCATCTTGTATTCTATGTGTCATTTCTTGAGCCATATAAGACAATGAATATACAAGGAAGAAGACAAATACCATTGCTTCTTATAAAAGTAGACAGCAATGAAGAATTCATAGTAGAAGATCTGTTGGATTTGAGATGACGTTAAAATGAGCTAAAATATCTTATATATTAGCATGGATATAATATTAGTAAACGTACATAGGAGCCATCTAAGAATCTTACAAATGGATCAGTAAAAGTCAATGCGTTTCATCAATGAGATTCATCAAAATCACAATGAAGAGTTAAGAAAATCCTTGCTATAAAGCCAAACAAATTCAAAAGAGGTTTCATTCTATTTTGTATTACTATCTATTATTTTTAAAATTTTTTCATGCCAAAAGAGATGGAAAATCAACAACCCGCAAATTCAAGTGAAAAGTCCTTATTTGTTGATTTATCGAACAAGACATTATGACTATCACAACCTTCAAGATGATGAAGTAGAGATGAAGATCCTCAACAACAACATATTCTTCCTTGGATTGATGGCGAGATACAATGTTTTTGATATCACAACCTTCGAAGAGACTTTAGATATTTGGTCATATTTTTAGAAGTAGGAACTACTCATGATGGAATTCCAAATGTTTTCTTTAAAGGAAGTTATGAAGGCCTTAACAATGATCAAATAACAAGGTGGTCCTCTTACCCTGATATGAATTATTATCATTGGTTGAGAGGACCTATCAACTACCTTCAAAGGGAGCAAAGATCAGAGTATGTAGCAAATACAATTTGGTGCATCTTGGACTTCCTCAATACGTAATCATTGCTCCTCATGGAACTTGTCTCTAGAAGGGGAGATAATATCACGGACAAGATTTATTCCAATAATCATTTAGTTCATATGGATAGATAGAAATATATAAAAATAAAATAATTTGATAATACCTTATAGAATAGCTTCTTAGAAGCTTTATAGACGTGGTGTCGTGTTGTAACACATTTTTGTAGTGAAAAGCATAAATAAGAATGATTTCTACTTAATATTCAATTATTTTTATTCAATAGGAACTTAAGATACTTAAAAAAGGCTTTATGAAAGCCTCTTAGATTATTTTCTTATTTTAATAGCTAATAGATAAAAGTTAGTTATTAATTTTTCCTATAGAAATAAGTCTAACTCTTTTATTACTTTTAAAAAGCCATAAGTTAATAAAAATAGAATAAAAGAGATAAATAATTAATATGGTTGATACTAAGATTAAATTAAAGATAAGATCAAGTTTTAAAATCCTTTAGGTAAATTAGATTGATACTCGGGGATTGATGGTGTATAGGATAGGATCAAAATCCGACCTCTAGCCACAAAAATGGCTACTAAGGGCAAAGTATGGAATCATTCAAAGATCAGCAACTAGAATTAGAGAGTTAGGTTTAAGTTTGTTTCAAAAGAATTAGACTTATTTCTATAGGATTTGGAAGGATTTAACAATTATTATCTAAAATTAGGATTTATATTAGAAATCATATTTTTATGCAATAAAATTAGAACTAGAATTCTTGGTTATTTCATGCAATTGATATGACATCTATAGTTGAAAATTTGATAGTATGTAGGTAATTGAATGTGTTAAGATTAAGTAAAAAATTACAACAATTTAATAGTATAATCAGGATTTATTTGATCTTTAATATAACAAAGTACTAAAAATTGGCAGTTTAGAGTTGTTTAGGATTTTTGTAATATTTAAAGATCTATTAGTCAAATCAAGGTAAAATTTGGTATGATATTAAAAAGCTTCAAGATCAAGCTATGTATCAATTTTTAGCTAAAGTTAATAGTTAGAGAAGGAGAAATTGCTACTGGAGCATCTATATCAACTTTCAAGTTGGCGGCCAAGTGACATTAGTGTGGATTTTGGTTGATTTTTTTTAATTTATAAGTTGGATTGGATTAAAACTTTTTAAGCATATTGAAGACTTATATTTCCATTTGTGAAAAAAAATTCATATCAAATTAACAATTATATTAAGAATTGTAGCTTATTAAAGTTTATTAACTATGGTTAGGACTTGTATAGAGAAATCTTAGTTGTTTAATTGTGACAAGTAACAAAGCAATTGGATTTTATATATAATTGAAGTTATAAAGAAGAGTATTTTTAAGCACTTTGTATTAAATTAAATACTCTTATATTAAAATTTGAATCATATTCATCTTATATGGATGAAACCTATTAAGTTTTCTTGAGTATTAATAAATCGCAACCTCACCTTCTATAACCAGGTGCCCGACGTATTTTCAAATAGGACAACATGTAATACAACAGCATATTCATCTTTATACATATCTATAGGTGATTGATAGGCTAAAAACTTAGCCAACAAGCTAGTCACATGTTGCACATGTTGGTAGCTTGTAGAATAAGCTAAGTATGTGGCGCACATGTAGAAAACTTATCTTGCAAGTTTGACATGTGACTTATAAGTTGGACACATGTTGGAGGTCCTATAGAACACCGCCACATAGTTCTTAAATAGATAGTATATGTAGAAACAAGAGTGAAGCCTTCTTCAGTCTTATCAATGCTTTTCTTGCTTCTAGTCTAGTTCAAAAATCTCTTGTATTTTTTAGTTTTTGACAATAGCCATTCCAATTTCTTTTTGAATATATATAATCCTTTATTTCTATTTTGTCTATTTTTTTTTGACATAGTTTTTACTAACATATGTATCTATTTCAATTCGTGCCCTTGATACTAATGAGGCTAAATACCTTCATTTTCTTAAACGATTGCACTATTGATTTTGGTGATGTGTCGATTTTGTTTCTTCAGACAATGGCTAATTTTATGGCCTTCCTTGCTATAATACAAGTATGGACCTTCTTCCATTTGATGCTTTTTTTCTTATGGACTAAAAGATTTAAAATGTATTATATCAAGTTACATATCTTCTACTTCTGAATGTGAATTCAAAATGCTTGTCGATATAATAGGAGTATGTCAAATTGTATATTGTCTTATTAAAGTCCATAAATATTGTTGTATTATGATTTGATTATCATATAAAAATCTTGAACATATATATTTAATGTATAATTTATTAGACAATTAATTGAAATCCATATCAATGGACTTTTATAAGTTACAAAATATAGTTATATTATTAGTTTAAAAATAATTTGTTTAAAAGTACTATTATTGAGGTTTATAAAATCTTTTTTTTTTGTAGTGACTTTTGAGATTGATTTTATATTAATTATAACTTTTATATATCTTAAGTCACCTTTATTAGACATTGGTGATCCTTAAGATCTTGCTTACTTCTTTTATTTGGAGTTTAGAACATATATTATGTAAATCTTATTAGGAAAAGGATTGAAAAGGGATTTTTAGTGTGAAAAAGGGATAGTTAGGCCATCTATGTAGATGAGTGGAGATGGATGATAGAAGTTTCTATTCTTATTGGCCAAAAATCATACCCAATGGACTTCAAGGAGATTGTCCAAGGGCTTATTAGAGATTAGGATTTATTTTTCGAAAGGATTTAAATACCAGAGGCTAGGGTCAACAAGTTTGGTTTTTTGGATATGATTTTGATAAAAAAATTGTGTGATTTGGACTTTTTACAAAGAAGATATATGTGTTCAAAATTAAGGTGTTGAAATTACATCTATTGTCACTCTTTTGAATATAACTCGTGTATACAGAAAGCAATAGAGGATTGGCGATCAAGATTAGCAAGAATATTTTTTTTATTATATTTTTTGTATACAACTTGATGAAATCTAAGCTAGGATGAAAGAGATTTTGAGAGTTGAAGTGAGTACTTGTAAGCTAAGGGCATGAAATTTAAATATATTATCTATACTTTGCAAAAACTTTTATAGAAATTGAATGATTAAATCAAGAATCGTTGAATTCTAAAATTTGGAAAGAAATAAATCCTTATAGGTGAATAAGCTACTGAAGGATATTATTGCAATTTGAGCCTTTTATACAATCTAAAAGGATTCTTTAAGAGCCAAGACTTTATGTACAAATCTATTTGAATATAAGAGGGGTTTTATTAATATAATTTTTTTTATAATATCTTTGTATTATTTATTATTTTTATTAAGGACAAATCACTCATTGGAGTCTAAATATAAGTTTTAAGTAAATTTTCTACAGCTAGGTATCCAATGTATTTCCAGATAAAAATTCATGGCACATGATAATATTGATCTTGACAACATTGAAATAATTGATTATCACATTTTATTACTTGGTTAATGGCTTCATTTAGCAATTATAACAAATCCTTCACATCATCTTTTAGTTCTCAATAGAATCAACTCATTAAGGCTTTTTTATCTCAAATAATATTGCATGATAATTGCCTAAAATCAAATGCATAGACTGATACAAAGCACGCTATTTGACTTTGTCACGTAGAGAGAATCCGCCTTAAAAAAACACTGGGTTCCTAACTGCTACTAGAATTAGCAAGGAACATGCAACAAAGCCATACAAGTATCTTATATACTTATACAATATTTATTCAAGCTTATATATTATACTTGCATTATACTTATATAAAACTTATACAAATATAAAATATAATCTTTTGTATAATATTTATATAAATATAAAGTATAAATCCTTTGTATATTACTTATACAAATATTTATATAAATACTTTATATAATACTTATAAAATAATTATATAAATATTTAATATAAATATAAGTATAAATATTTATATAATATGTATAAGAAAAATATGTGTATACTCAAGTACACCTCAAAATACAATTGCATATGAAGAATATAAATCATATGATTTATTAAAATTAAATAAATCATTAAAAATTCATCCAAATGTCAAATCAAGCATGCATATAGTCTATGGAAAGCTAATATCATATAGTAATACTAATCAAAATTTTACAAATAGAGGTCTTACCACTTAAAAGTTATGGCTAATTGAAGTAGGTACTAAAATTTTCCAGCAAACTACAAAGATAGCAAAGCTCTTCTTATTTCAGCTTCTGTTGTAATCACTTGCCTTCTCCAAATTAGACATGCAATAGCTTTTTAGAAATCTCACTTCATCATCTAACTTGTGTTCAAATCTTGTATATATATCTTTCAAACTTCAGATTTTATGGCTAGTTGAAACTATCCCTCAAATCCTAGTGATAATTTGTCCTCTTGCCACTTCATAGCTCATAAATTTTTCATAGAAGCTCTAAATACATTTATTTTTACTCTTATAGAAAGCTTACATAAGCTACTATAAGCACCTAAAATATCAAAAAGATTGAAGAGATTTTCCGACTTGGGTGGTTGAACAAAGTCTCTACCCCTCTTCATTGAGTGGCAACAGACCCTATCCCACTCTCAAGCTCACAACTCTTTCAATCCAACTCCAAATACTTTAAGAAATAGCTTATAGAAAGCTAACACAATTTTCCACACTCTCTACAAATTTTACTAAGAAAGGATCAAAACCAAACTTGCAGTAGTAGCTCAAAGTTTCTGCCTTCACTTCTCGATAGCAGCAGACCTCACTCTACTAAAACAAGCGTAACTTTTCACTCACAACTCTAAAACAAACAAATGAATAGGCTCTGGAATCCTCACAACTTGAAAAACATCCCTTCATATTTTCTTATAAAATCTTTTGTATCCTTAGAGCTATCTCTCTCCAAATTTTGCATATCCTAAAATTGCCAAATCCTAGGTCCAGCAAGAGGAATATCCTTCCCTTTTCTTCCACATCAGTCCATGCCACGCCCACATGGACAGCCAAAATCCTATTGGATAGGCTTTATTTGCTCCATATTCTTCTCTCTTATCCCTTACAAGGAACCATGTTACCTCAAATTCAACAAGAAAGATAATATAGCCTTTACTTTTCTTCCAACTACAAAAGAATCTATTCTAAGGTAAAAGTAAAATAGGAACAAAACAAATAGTCATCCTAAATCACTAATTAAGTGGCTGAAATATATCCTTTCTTTAGAACATTCACACTTAGATAACAAAAATAAATAAAAAATATAATATTTTTACATACTGCATATAAATGCAGTAAGACAACGTAATGCTTGGATCTTAGCTATTGTTTAATGAGTCTTGTCATGTTCTCTAAATTCTTCTATGAATACTTCAAAATTGCTCAAAATTGGTGATCTCTTTTCAAAAAAGGGAACAAACTATGATTATGCTTGCTTCATAAACAAGGTGCCAACCAATCCAACCTGTGATTCTTTTGTAGGATAAGTATCAAGTTGTAGGACCATTATCAATCAAATTTGGTTGATAAATTCTTGGAATTTTAAAAACATACCATTATATTCCTCCAGAAGATTAACTTGAGGCTTCTTATATTGTTGAATAAGTAGATTTCCTTAGCATAGCATAGGTAGTACTACATCCTCAAGTGCAAAAATTGGAAGTAGATGCAGTCTAGATTGTAGTACAGCAGATATTATGTTGTTATGAAGTTTTGAAACAACCCCTTCAATCTCCACAGTCTTAGTAGATAAAGTTGTCGTGGTAGAGAGAATTTGCTTTAAAAAAGGGCTGGATTTTTTATTGCCACTAAATACTTAACCAAGATCCAAAATAATAAAATCCTCAAATTTATATAAAAGTCTTTCTCTTAGAGCTATTACATCCAATACATAAGTCTTATTTCACAAAATACTCAAAATATAAGAAAATACTCTAAACCCTCATTCACCTTTAGGAGAGAAATTTTTTTTGAATTTTAATAATTAATAACTTTTAATCTTACTATCCAACTCTACTAAAATTTTATATAAAGTATTGATGTATTCTTAACAATTAGCACAACAAATTTCAGCTGTCGATTCATTATTGATCTTTAGATATTATAAAAATCCTAATAATAGCTTCAAATCCTTGTTTACAAACACCTATGTACTAAATTCTTTATATCTCACAAATTAAAAGTTTAAATGCTATAAAATTTTGATATATAGCTTTTTAATATAATAATATATCTTCTTAAAAATTTTGAAATAAATTTTTTTTTGAAAACTCAAGATATGGCAAATCCCATGACTATCAACAAAACGGTCTTTTTACTATCTTGGAATTCAATTTTCTATCTTTGATTCTCAATATATCCTTCTTTAAAACTTCAAATATAGTCATTCTTTTATATTAAGTGTAGATCTTAAAATTGCCTTTCTAGCCATATCTCTTAATTTCCAAAAGCTCTTATATAACTTCTTGTATTCTTAAAAGAGTGATAGTAGATACAATTTGTATACCTTAATTTCAAGTGCCCACTCCTCCCTTATAAAAACTTCAAATCTCTTGATTCTTATAGCAAAATTATGATACAAAAAACAAGATTTTTAATCCTAATTTCTGAATTTTGAATGTTCTCTTTGAAGTTACCAAAACTCTTGTTTTCCTCATGGACAACCTCCTCAAAGTCTATTGGGTATGACCATTGACCAATAAAAATGAAGAACTTCACCCCTTTCCTTCATTCAACCATAATTTATATTCATCCTTCTAAACAAGCCTCTTAGTAGTTTAATTTTTCATCTTTGGGCTCTAATCTTTTCTTAAGGCTTCATACTAAATATTTAGGTTCTATATAATTTAAAAGCCATAATCAAAATAAATAAAAAATCTAAAATAAAGTTTCTTATACCAATTCCCTTTAATTTATTTTATTAATTATTCTAACACATACTAGAATCTATAAACATATTATATATTTTAATTGATTTTTACATATTATAAGTAATTATAATACGATAATGTAGTAAGAGCACTTATAATGGTGTGTAACTTGGACTCAGAAGATTTGATCATACTAATATCTTGACCTCTAGCCATTATAAGAGAAAGAAGAAATATATCTATAAAAAGATAATATCAATTTAGGGAAGGATAATTTACAACCTCAAAATGATTTAAGATCTTTGAAGAGAGGAATGATTTCTTATCTCACAAGAAAGATAAAGCTCCAATATTATAAGGAAAAAAATATCAATTTAAAGGAGGATAATCTCCAACCTCTAAAGCGCTGTCATGGTGAGAGTCTTAGCCCTAAGAAACACTGGGTCTTTTTTTGCCTCTAGTTTCTCAAGTGCAAGATGAGATTCATAAAGTTCATAAAATTGAAGAATTTATATAAAAACATACTTTATTAACCCTAACATATTCTGCCTTTAGAAACCCGCCTTCAATTTTGCTCATAAATCCTAGGATATCATATCAATTGAAGCAAAATTTGGACACAAGGTACTTAAGAGAGTAAAGAAGCAAACCCCATAAACCTTTTGATTATAGCTCATGTGGTTAGAGAGAACCATGTTGTCAAAGTAATCCCTCCATGCTGCCTTTGATTCTAGACCCCCTTTGCTTCACACCTTCATTGCTCTTCATTAAAGAAGACCTAAGTGCTGAAATTTGGTAGGCTTATAGCTTATCTCATGTTGTAAACACCCTCCAAATATTGCTCCAAGAGCCTTCTCCAAACTTGAGTTATAGGTTCCATCCTTCTTCTTTAATTTTGCCTTCTAACAACTCTAGATCCGACCACAATTTTCCTCATAACTCCTCGAATATAACTCCAATAGCAATCAGTTTTTTACACAACTTAATAGACTCATATATCTACAAATCCCAACAAATTTTACTCAAAATACTACTCTGATCACAAAGATATGCTCCCTCAAACTTCACTGATTTGGAGATAGACCCCTGTCACTTTGAAAGAGCATAACATTTTATTTATAAGACTAATGAGTATCAAACTTACACTCATCTCTTCCTTAACTTACATAGATCATGTCTATCAAATTTCACACTCAAATTCGTCTCCTAAATCTCTTTATACCCAAAAAAACCCACACACATGCACTGCCCATACAAACCCTCAACCTTGCCTTCACTCTATTTCTCTTTTCATTCAAACCGGTTACAATTTCACTCATAACTCTTTGCTCAGAGGTCATATTGACTTGAGATTTTAACACAAAGTAGTTAACTCTATAAGAAACAAAAACCCAACAAATTTCGCCACTAAAGTGTAAGTGGTTTCTAAGAACCAAGGCCCGAAAGTTTGTAACCCTCTCTGCCCTAGTCTTAAACACCTACAACTTTCACGACTCATATCTCCCTTGATACTTAATGAAAAGATATGAGAATTATTTCTATGAGTTCTTTATCTTGTCTACTACAAATCCACAAAAATTCGCACCTAAAATCCTCTCTAAGCTTTTGCTACAGACAAAAATGTATACTGCCTATCAAAAAGAAACCCTATCTCTTCAAAAAAAACTCTCCTCTTTCTTCTTCACGACCCTTCCTTGTCATCTTTCTCCTGGTCTTCTTTATCCTCTTGGTCAAAAAGACCTCTTAGCCCATGTCTTTTCCACTTCCTCAACCTTTTCTTTTTTACTAACTTGAAGAAATTTCACTTTTCAAGGTAAATTTCCATTGTATCTTCTTACTACTAATTTTCTATCAACCTTTCTTCTAATCTTAATCTTTTTATTTTAATGCATTCTTTTATGTTTTTCACACTATGTTTTGATTTACAACACGATAGCGCTGATATACCTTCAAGAATAGGAATAATCCATTTTTTAATAAAAAAGTATCCAATTTTAATATTTAAAATGAAAGCAATCTCGATAAAATATCAAAAATACAAGAATACAAGGCAAGAGATTTGAACTAGAATAAGGTTTCAAGAAGAAACTAACAAGAACTTAAATTAATCAGATGAGTATATAAATATCAACAAGAAAGCTGAGCTAGAACTCCAAGAGATGCGTTGTCAAGACTGAAGAACTTTTTAGTATCAACTTCTATATATATCCATATTTATGACACTTCTTGAACTGCTTCTATCAAACTAAGAAGCTTCTTGAGCAACTTCTACCAACTAGGAAGCTTCTTGAGCTCTTTCTACAAATTTGGAAGCTTTTTAAGCTCCTTCCACTACCTAGGAAGCTTCTTGAGTTATTTTTACTAGCTAGGAAGCTTCTCAATTGACTTTCACTAACTTAGAAACCTTTAGAATGTTCTAAAAGGTTTTGTGAACCTCCAAAGCGTATGTCTCTAATACTAATATCATATTTATACCAATATATAAGATATTCCAATTTATTTTGTTGCTACTTTGAGTCCAAGGCTTCTTCCACTTTAAATTCTTGATTGTTATTTATTTCAAGAAGAGGTGGTAGTAATTGCTTTCTTTCCAATATTTTGATTGTAATAGAAGATTCAATAAAAAAGAACTTTAAAAAAATATGCTTATGTATTATTAAAAAAGAGTGAAAATAAGAAAAGAAGAAATAGATATAAGATAAAGAAGAACTATAATAACTATCATCATATACAAATAAACTAAAAGATCTTAAATTAAGACTATAATATAAGAAAAGCAAAGATAAGATTGAAGATGGCATCACTTTTTCTTTCATATATTAGCTACCAAAAAGGCTATGTAGAAATTTCTTAAGGACCACAAGACTTGTGGCTTAAGTGTCAATATGTAAGTTGCTTCCAATGCGGCTTCTTAAAAGTAAAAAAACTTGTAGTGTAAGTTTTGATTGCCACTTAATATATCTATAGGAATCTAAAGATCTAATATATGTTTAAAAAACCTTATCAGAGTTTTTTAGAAAAGATATTATCTATTAAATATATTATACATATTTCTATTTATTTTTATTTAATTCTATTTATTTAATAACATAGTCATATGTTACATTATTCTCCCTTCTACATATAAGTTCTACAAGAAGTGATCAAGTTGTTTCATAAGTTGATAAATTTCAAGAATTGTTAAATAGTATTAGCAACATATTTTAATTTATGGTTTGCACAAAGGTGGTTAATAGATCCCTTTAACTATTGATAATATCCTATACAAAAGCAAGAAAATCACCTAATTATTTGTTCATTGTTGAGGCTTTTATAACTATCTTTAAATAATATATTATATATGCCTTTAGATGTAGTATCCACCTTTAGTAGTATCACTAAGCATCAAGACTCTTTTTCAAGATTATAGCATCATACATACTATATCTTGCCATCTATTTGAAAAAAGACATGTCTCTCTTAAGGATTGTTATTTCAATTTTAATATTATGAAGGTTGAAATAAGTTGAGTATTTCATTTGATAATTCTACAAATGACAACTTTTAAGATGAATTTATTGATGAATCATCTATTAAAGAAATTTTAAAGCTTAATCTATGGGATTATTCTTCTTTATTTTATACTATCTTATTGTTAATGGTTGGTCCTTGATTTTGATGGATATTATTGATTTAAAAAAAAAAAAAAAAAAAAAAAAAAAACTAATACATTTATAAAATTTTCACATAGCTCTCACGTATATTTAATAATATCATATTTGTACCAATGGACAAGATATTCTAATTTATTTTAGTATTGCCTACAATCCAATGCTTCTTTTATTTCAAACTCTTAATTGTTATCTATTTTAATAGGAGGTGGTGGTAATTGATTTTTTGTAGTATATTAATTATAATATAAGGCTTGAAAAGAGACATATGGAATATAAGATAAATCTTCATTGACTATGGTAATTACAATTGATATACAATTGAATTAATTAATTTTTAGATAATAAATTGACCAAGCTCTCAATAATTTAATTCATTACAAAGTCAATTAGACTTGATATTACAATAGAGTAATCATTCTTTATCACCCACTTTGAATGGATATTATTTTTTTCTAAGGGCAAGTATATTAGCTTTTTGCTGTTCTTGAGCTTCTATTAATTATATCTTTATTATTACATAGAGCTCAACTATTTTTTTGTGTAAAATCCTTTGTTGTTAGATTTTTTAACTTTTATAAAGTTAAAAGTATCAAATTGTAGACGATAATCTTACTTGGAAAAAAATAGAGATTTTTATTAGAAGAATGTATCATATTATTTTATAAATTTTTTTGAATAGTAAGAGAATTATCTAATTTTTTTAGTGATAGTACATCATAAATATTGTTCTAATACTTAATTCACACATTTTGTTTGTCCATCAATTTGAGGATGAAAAGCAAAACATAATTTTACATCAATCTTTAATATATTGAAGAGTGTTTTCTAAAACCTTGACACAAATTAGAATCCTTGATCAAATAAAATATCATTTAAAAGTCTATGGTATTAATAAATATTATTGAAAGAAAATTTAATTATTTCTTGATTAATAATAATTTTTATACAAGATGCAAAATATGTCATTTTGATTAAATAATCTACCATCACAAAAATAAACTTATAAGAATTTGGAATAGGAAGATTTGCAAATAAGTCTATTGAAACAAATGACCAAGGCTATTTTAGAATAAGTAGAAGTTAAAAAAGTCCATAAAGTCAATGATATAGAATCTTTGTTTAAGAGCAATTATTACAAGATTAAACAAATGCTTTGATAACTTTTCACATTTTAGGCCACCAAAAATCTCTTGAAATAAGCTTCAAAGTTTTGTAATATCCAAAATGTCTTGTTGTTAGAAAATCATATTATGCTTGAAGTATATGTAAACATGATCTTTTGGAATATATAAGTGCCCTCCATAATAAAGAAGATTGTCATTGAAATAAAATTTATTATAATTATTATCAATGTCATTTTTTACATCTAAAATAAATACATACTTGAACAAACTTTATCAAGCATTTAGTTTATAATTCTTGTAGTATAATTATTTTTAGACATATAATATAAACATGACTATATTAGTTTACATCTGTTTTAAATTTTTTTTAAAAATATATTTCTAAAAATATAATAAATAAAGAAAATAAAATATAAAAAACTAATTAGTTCTATTTTTTTAAATCAAAAAAAAAATTTAGTATTAAAATCTCAAAACAATTTTAAAAGCTTATAAGATACAATTATTATTTTAATTAAAAAAAAAATCAGAAGAAACTTTTTAAAACAATATTTTTTTTGGCAAAACTAAATAGTATTTTTATGGTAAAATATATATATATATACATATATATATACACACACACATAGCAAATACCAATAGTGTGGATTAAATTTGCCATGTTTAATTTCACTATTGCTAAAGAAGTTAAAAAATTACTTTTTAAAAAAACTATTTATAATTAAAGATTTTTCTTTAATTATAATAAATATAGGCTTCATATATTTATTTAGAAATTAAATTAAAAAATAAACTAATCTTTTAGAAAAAATACTTTATAATTGAAAAAAAAAAAGTGAAGTAGAAAGAAAGATATAAATAAAAAAATAACTTTACAAAATATTATATATATATATATATATATATATATATAAAGTAATTAATATTAAAATAATATCATATAGATATTTAATAATAAATAAGAAGTAGTATTAATCATTTTTTAAAAAAAAACTAGTAGTAATAAAAGAAGTTGCATTGAATCATATTTTCAATTATCTTTTAATTTTAAATCAATTATTTTTGCCTTGAACTGATAATAATGTTGGATTAAAAAATACCTTTATTATGAACCTTTTATTTTGATATATATATATATATATATATATATATATATAATCTTACGTATTAATAAATTCTTCCTTATAGAAAAATGTATCATAATCATGCTTTTTTTTAAAAATAAATCATTTTCTTATACATAATTCATCTTTTAATATTTTCTTATTTATTCATATTTTTTGACTAAAAAATATTTTAATTAGTAGAAAATAAAAGAAAATAATGTAAAAAAATTAAAAGATTTAATATACAGTTCCATATTTTTTTCTTATTTTGTATAGAATAGTATCTAAAACCATGGATTATGTATAATCATTTGCAATTAAAAACCATCTAGCTAGTGTATACAGTGGGCAGGTTTTATTAAACTAAGAAAAATGATTAAAGAAAGAAATGAACCAGTTTAAGAAGGAAAAAAAATATTCAAATTAATTGAAAGATATAAATTTAACTATATTATTCAATAATAGACTATGTATAATATAAAGGAAATAATATCTTATTACATAATTTTTAATTTAATATGATTAATTATATACACAATTTTTATTAAATTCTTTTAGAGTATTCATTTCAAATTTTATTATAGTATAATATTAAATATTCTAATTTAATACTGACAATATTTTAATGTTATACTTATCATTACAATATAAAAAGTCTACATTATTATGGTTGCTGAAAAAGATTACATAATAGTATATTAATAATAAAAAAGTCTACATTTACATAAGTTATTAAATTGATATTTAATTTTTAGTTTAATAATTTTTATATAATATTTCATAGATTGGGCATGCATGTTAATATGTATGTATGTATATATATATTTGCACCAATATTTAAATGATTAAAAAATAAAAATTACTATTATAAATATGATTATTAAAAAATTCATGTATATGGATATTTATATTTTATATTTTATATTTATTTATTTAAATTTTTCAATAACTATGTACTTAGTTAAGCATAAAAATCATGTCCTTTATGTATATATTTTTAGGAGAATATTAAATTGACCTATCTAAATCTTAAATTGACCCACCTTATTCCCATGATTCAATCTTTGTGACTACTTCTCCAATTTAGGAATAGGAAAACTTGTGAACTCATTCATTTGATTCCTCCTTGATCTCTTGACAAATTTGAAGGTGTAGCAACCATATTTTATGACACAACGGAGAGAGAGAGGAGGAAGATGGTATTAGGTGAGAATGTGCCTCCACAATATATGTGCTAGAATTGGGCACCCTAGAGTGCTTTAGAATCAAAGTTGGCTCAAGGTGATGTAAGAGAGACCTCCAAATCCCTTCCCCCCAAGGAGGATCTTGAGTTAATCTTTGCTATTGTCCATAAAGTTCATAGGTTTTTCTATTCCCAAATTGAAAATGTAGTCAAAAAGATTGAATAATAGGAGTAAGATGGTTTGATTTAATATTCCCCTATTTTTATTTGCATATGTTTATGTGCATATGTACATATACACACATATAATTATGTGGATTACTAATATATATATATATATATATATATATAATCCTTCTCAAATGGATATTACATATTTATTGCAATTCCTATTTCAAACACTTATTTAAAGATTCTATTTCAATGGTATACAAGAAATTATTCTATAATTAATTGTTTGCAAAGGAAGAAAATTTAACAATAAAATTGATCATTATCTATCATACACCATAAAATGAACCTTGAAGTCATTACTAATACATCTAAACTTTATAAATACAAATTCTTGAAAGAGAAATAATAATAAAATTAATAAAAAGTGTACAAATTTACTGTCTTACAACAAAAGAATGCTAAATACAATATCTTTCTCTTAATCCAAATATTACATTCATATTTCAAAAAACTCAATATTGTATGTGGAATTTTGGAAGATGATTCAAGTTATGCAATCTAATAAACATTATGAGACTTAAACCAGGAATGTGCATGTTGTGACATGATGGATGACGCAACCCAAAAGATACAAGGTTGATAAAATACACCCTCAGTGGAAAATAACAACATTATTTATTTATTTTTTTAATTTCGGAGTAATGCGCTGGCATGACCCCAAAGCAGACAGTCTTGACCTTTTAACTGCTAGTGAATTGAGATCGATGAATGCGATGCGGAGAGAAGAGCTTTTTCAATCTGAAGACTTGGGCGGAGTTGGTTTGGCAGCTGTGGGGGAAAGCAGGTGGAGCGGCGTTTTGTGCAGCTTCGATCGCAACAAAGAGCAGGTCCTCACCCAGAGCGCAGTGTCGGAGGCGCATCGCTTTGCCAATGTTGCATAAGGGCCGAAGTTTATGGTCTGTTGCGTTGTTAGGGTTTGCTGTTGTGGCGGCGGGGCATATCAAGTTCAGGAAATTCGCATTGGTTTTGGTTCCGTTAGTGGAGTGGTGAGGACACCCCTGTTTTGTTCCACGGAATCTTGTTTTGCATCGGGTGTAGTTTTGGCGTTGCCGGTCCCCGCCATCATCCCTTAGCGTTCCTTTCACTCTTCGTTTTTTTTGTTTGCTGCTCGCCATGGCGGACTCCTCCCTTCCTGCTGGTGTAACTCTCGACGAAGACGTCGATATGGACCATCCTCGCTACCCGAGACTTGGCCCTGCTGCCGACAATGGCGAGCCTTCCTCCCCAGATGATAGCCCCGACTCGCCCTCCGCTGAACCTATAGAGAACGACGAGCACCTCTACCAGGTCTCGGAAGAGAGTCAGCGAGCTCGCGAGCGCAAGGAGCAACTCGTGCAACAATTGCTGATGAATCGTCGCGCCACTGCTCTCGCAGTTCCGACCAATGATTCTGCGGTTCGCCAGCGCCTCCGTCACCTCGGCCACCCCATTACGCTCTTTGGTGAGCGAGAGATGGAGCGCCGTGACCGTCTCCGCGCTATCATGGCTAAGCTTGACGCCGATGGAGAGCTGGATAAGTTGGTCCAAGCGCATGAGGCCTCCGCTGATGCGCATGCTGATGAAGCTCATCATGAGGCCGTTCAAGACGATGTTCCGCCATTGCAGTTGTTTTACACTGAAGGCAGTGCAGAGCTTCTTGAAGCTCGCAAGCAGATTTTGAACTATTCTCTTCCACGCTCGTGGGCACGGATTGAGAGGGCTAAGAGAAAGCGAAATGACCCAGATGAGGACGAAGACGCAGAAATTGATGAAGTGTTGAAGTCTATGGAGGAGACATCGCTGGATTGCAGTGAGATTGGTGACGGCAGGCCTCTATCCTCTTGCTCGTTCTCTCCTGACGCATCCTTGCTAGCTACTGGGTGAGTGTCTTCTCACACTACCGTCGAATTTAGGATTTAGTACGTATAGTTTGACTAGGTTCTTTTTTTTCTTTTTTTTCTTTTTTTTTCCCCAAAAGCTGATCAGTTGTTGTAGGAGGGATGAGTTTCATTCTGTCATATTATTTAAGACTTGCAGCCAGTTCTGAAGAATAGGTTCTACTTTAATTCTCTATTATTACGTGGGTTTAAGAAAACTCAGGGAATTGCAGATGTTCCTAGGGCTTCAGTTAGTGCTCTGCTTCAGTTGAATAAATCGCCATGTACATGGTGATTGAGGTGCATTTGAAGCTTTGTATAATATTCGTGGAACTTCTTGTAGATTTGTGGATGTCAACTTGCCTATGCTCTTTTGAAATTTTTTGGTTTTCACTTGGCGTCCAGGATTATATATCACTTCACTTAGCTAATTTTCACTTGGGTGTGCAGTTCCTGGACAGGTGTGGCCAAACTCTGGAGTATGCCTGATGTAAAGCACCTTGCTACATTTAAAGGTCATCACACCGAACGTGTGACTGATGTTGTTATTCACCCTGGAGCCTGCAAGACCCAGGATGCTGGGGCAGGAAACGTTGCAACAGCATCCGCTGATCGGACTGCTATATTGTGGAGTATGGAAGGAAAGAAACTTCAGTCGTATGAAGGTCACTTAGATCGCCTTGCCAGAATTGCATTCCATCCTTCAGGTTTATACCTTGGAACCGCAAGTTTCGATAAGACTTGGAGGCTCTGGGATGTGAGCACGGGCATTGAGCTTTTGCTACAGGAGGGTCACAGCCGTAGTGTATATGGCATTGCATTTCAGCAGGATGGGGCGTTAGCAGCATCATGTGGGATGGATGCACTGGGTCGAGTATGGGATTTGCGAACTGGGAAAAGTATATTAGCTTTGGAAGGTCACGTCAAAGCGGTGAGTGTAGAAGTGCCTGTGCATTAGAATGCTTCTTACGTGCATAAGCTTCCGCAATCTGTGCTTGTGCTAATTTATCTTCGCTCTGAGTGTCCTGCTGTCTCGGCTGAACAAAAAGATCAGCCTTAAAACCGGGATAGCACAATTGATTTTATTTTGTGCAATCTAGCTTGGTTGAACCTGTTTCATAAGCAGGAACATTAATGCTCGTACTAAGAGGAATGCGGGGCTGGGTCTGGTCTCATTTGGGCAGGTGTATGGTATTGATTTCTCGCCTAATGGTTACCATTTGGCGACGGGTAGTGATGACCATACATGCAGGGTGTGGGACTTGCGGAAGAAGCAGTGTCTTTATGTCATTCCTGCTCACAATTCTCTTGTCTCTCAAGTCAAGTATGATCCTTCAGATGGTTACTTCTTGGTCACAGCCTCGTTTGATAACACATCTCGGGTTTGAACTAAATGCCTTTTTATCCTTATCTTGCTGTCATCTTACGGATCACATGCATGTATTTAGGTATTTCCACGAATTTCGTCTTCAGTATGTCCATTTATTCTGGCGTGGGGTGTATATGATCTTTCAAATTTGTTTCACTTATAATTTCTCTTATTTATGTTCGAAACTGTTTAGCCCCAATATATTATCTGATTGATAACAAGAGGATATATGGAACTGGTCTTGCAGATATGGTCAGGTCGTGATTTTAAACCTGTGAAGACGCTTGCAGGCCATGAAAGTAAGGTTGCTGGAATTGATGTGTCAACAGGTGAGACATTGCAGTACTTTTATTCGTGCGCGTGGAATCAAATCGCACGACATTTTGTTGTAATTGTTCATTGTCGTAGGCTGTGTCCTGCATAAGTTTATTTTACAGTCGTCATATGTTAGGTATGCAGTGCATGATATTTCCTTAATATTGACTTTGCTCCTTGAATCATAACACCTCACTAATGTAACTCGTTGGATTCATACAATTTTATGCAAGGTAAGTAGACTTACATTACTGAAGTGCCGTCCAGTTTATATTTGGAAGGATGCACATCTACGGTCATGACTGTACGGTAGTAGTCACCCAACCTGGTATATGCTCACGGTGGACTTAGTCCTTTCACTTTCAATTGACAAATGTCCATTGAATGTTTTTGCTGATTTTAGATGGGAGCTATATTGCAACTGTTTCACATGATCGAACAATCAAGTTGTGGTCTCATTACAAGTCGTGGTCTCTCGACAAATCTGAATTCATGAATGAGACGATGTCAAATGCTGAATAAGCTGAGGAGAACTTCAATCAACAACTTTACACTGCATTCCTCATAAAGTTTCTCATGATGGCTCATGGCATCCTGTCCAAATTGGCTACCAGCATATCGCGCATGCGGGGTACCTCTGTTTCCTTTGTACTTGCATTTTCCTATGCAGTAGCCCTTACGAATACCTGTGTAATATTGGTTTGTGCGAAATCTGAAGACTGGGCCATCTAGTGTATCATCTCCGAAGATGAAATTATGTTTGATATGTATCATGATTTCTCAAACTATACTTTCGTCATCTGTTGCAGGTATGATGTGAAGAAATTTTGACATTCAATTTAGATTTGAATCAAACCTACACAGTGATTGGAGGATTTGATTTGAAACTTGTTTCATTTAAAAAAATGATGTGCTCAGTCTGTAGAAGTTTGAGGTAGTAGAGAGAGGGCTCTGCAGTGAGCGACATTGTGAGCGAAGAGGTGCTATTTTTCCTGGATTTTCCATGTAAATAGCTGGGATGGGATGAGTCACTAAAGACTTTACTACTTGAAAATTAAGGCAACTCATTTTGAGGTACTCTCACAAGTGTTCTTTCTTTTTTTTCTCTCTCTAGTCTGATTCGAAAAATACTAACTGACATTTGAATGCTACTATTGTCACCTATTTACTGCATTCATCGGTTCCAATGTTATTGAGGTGAAAGATTAGAAATGTATCATCGTGATTGAGCTGTAATCGACACCTTGAAAGGGAGAGATGAGCATAGGAGTTGCTGTTGGAGCATGCAATAGTTGAACAATCGATGCTCTGAGAACGAGTCTATCTTCCTGTATGGAAGTCGTGCTTTACTCTTGAGTAAGAGGTTAAACCAAGGCCGATTTGGTTGTGGAGAATTTTCCTCTACATTGGTGAGGTTGGATGGAGATGATGTCTGCATGGATTAGCATGTGCAGCTTTGATGTTATTCACTCCCTCTTTTTTTATGTGGCTTTGTTTGTTTGTTTACTTTTTCTCTTCTCCTGTGATATTTATATTATGGAAATTTGGTCCTATGGAAGCTTCTCGGGGTTCTAAGAATTGTGAAATATCTTAGAAGGCTAAATTTTTTGTTATAATTTTTTTTAAAACACTAGAATGTTTTGGATGGTCATGGAAGGATACAAAAACTTCTAGATGATTGAAGAATATTTGTTTAAACAATGTTGTAGGATGTCAAATTATAGAGAAAGTCTTATAATGAAATTGAAGGTTTTAATAGAATCTGTAAGTTCCAAAGATTTATTAAAAACAATACAAATATTTGAAAGGTTCTAGGAGATTTGATAGATTTGATAGAGTTCTTCAAAGTGCTTAAAGTTGTAATATATTATATATTCATAACATCACCTTTTTTTGTTAATAACAAATTCTATAAGCACCCTTAATAATCTATTTCTTTGTATAACAAAAAAATTAAATATTTTTAGAAAATCCTTATAATGTAGGCTATTCTTTAATCTATATTCAATAGGTAAATATGCCCATCTAATCAACAAGTATAGTTAATGTATTTTTTTTGTGAGTGAATTTATTCTAATGACTTGGTCTAAATTTAGATTTAAAAATCCTTTAAAAATGATTGCTTGACTATCATATTTAACACTACTAACTCATAGTAATATAACCAAGGCTCAAACATCTTTTTAAAGACTTTTATACTAAAATTGCTTATAGGAAGGTTGTACTTAATATTCAAAATATTCTAATGTATCTTAACGGTGACAAGGTAAATAATTCTATAGTTGGTTTAACAATTAAAAGAAGAAAAAAAAAACTCAAGTTTGGTGTCTTTAACTTTCATAAATATCCTCCAATATCACATATTAAAACTTCATAGATAAGACTAAAGAACTTTGACTTGCAAAAAATGAGTGAATATAAATGTCTAATAACTCACTCTATCTCTTATTTTTTATATACTTCTTAATGGAATTTTTTTTTTTGAAGCTATTACATTAATATTATTTGAATAATTTAATATTTAGTTTAAAAGCTTAATTATTAAAGTAATTAAATTATCAATAATTTAATTTGTCAAATCTTTTGTAGTTGGACTTTTAAAGTTGTTGATTTTAAAGATAATGCTTTCAAATACATCTTTAAATTAATATATATATATATATATATATATATATTAACAAATTTATATTAGTATCATAAATAAACTTTGTTGCTAGCAAATAATCTATTAAACTATCTTGTTGAAAGTTTATATTGCAAGATATTTCAAAATACTTTTTAATTTTATTTAATTATTTATTTTTGTAATAATTTTTGTTGGAAAATAAATACAAGTATAATGTTTGATTTTAATTGTGTTGATTTAAAAACAATCGCTTTTTTTTTTTTTTTTTTTTTTTTTTTGTCAATCCAATTTCTTGTTCTTTTTCAATTAATAAAGGTCTTGTTACATTGTAGTGGTTAATAGTTTTCTGAATCCATTAAAATAATTTTGCTTAACATATCATAATTCTAAAATTAAACCAAATATTGATAAATTATATATATAATTTCTATTCTTGTAACATCTCTGAAACCAATCACATGTGGCTCTTTCAATCTTCTTTATTCTTAGAATATGTTAAGATTCTAGCTTAATATATGACTACAAAGTTGTCCAAGTATTTATTTACTTATTTTATTATATACTATTTTAAAATAAATAATTAAATTTTTATTATATTTTTAAATATAAATCATATTAATAAATTCAGAGTTTTTAATACTTTATGTGAAGCATTTAATTTAATTTAAAATTTTAAAGATTATAATAAGATTGTAAGCAATTCTTTAATTAATCTTTATAAATATTTAATTTAATTTGATTTTTTATAGTAGTCTTCAAATCACCAATTATAGATAATAATATTTTATAATTAGAGTTTTTGGTCTTCAATTATTATTATATAATATATAGTAATACATCTTTTTTCAAACAAAAAAAAGAAAAAGAAAAAAAATGCTCTTGTTGGTGGCTTCAAATATCAATAGAAACTTTATATTAAGTTTTTATGAATCTTTTATATATTAGTCCCAATTTTTTTGATAAGCTAAAAATTAATACAAATGGAGGTTGTGATCCATCTTATAGTTTAGTTGCATAATCAAATGCTAATTGTTTTTATAACTTATCTATAAATATTTTCTTAAATATATCTTTGTAGTTATTAAATTAAGAAAATATGTCTCTAATAGTTTTATCAATTGAAGTACTTTGGAGTAAAGCATAAACTATAAATTATACAATTCTTTTAAAAAATTATGTATGAATTTCTTAACTTCTAAATATCTAAAATATAAATTTTATTTTAACTTGTCTATCTACTTCAATTGGTGTTTGTTAAAACAATTATTTAAGTTGATCTATTTATTTCCAAAGTGTATAGTTCAAACCATAGAAGTCTAAAAATTATAAGGTTTAAAGTAAATTGAATGGTATTTTATGTAATTTATTGCTTATTTTGATATTTGACAAATGCTCTTAATATTGTTGTAATAGAGAATCTCTTTAAGCAAATATATGGCTCATAGTGTAATCTAAATGTTCTTTTAAAACAAATGAATTTAACAAAATTTAAATTTATAAATGATTTATATCAATAAAATATATATTTTTAATTAAAAGAAATAAGAATTTTACCAAATCTAAGAAATCAAGTGTACTAAAATCTTTCTTTTTGCTACCCAAACTAATTATTATCTCCTTACAATCTTTTTTATCGTAAACAAATTTTATTTTTTCTTATCACATACTCACCTATTCTAATGATTCTTGATTTTATTTTTATTATTTTTGTTATTTTTCTTTTTTCTTTTTATACTTTCATTTCATTTCATGATCCTCCTCTTTACTTCATATTATCATATTATTTTACTTTCATATTTATTCTTAAATCCTTTTCATTTGCCACTAGTTTTTGCAAATATTTTGTTTTATTTGATGGCATTACTTTTTCCATACTTGCATATTAGATTGCACTCCTCTACTTCTTAATTGCATTTATTCCTCTTCATTTTATTTTTCTTATTAATTTTTGTATTAGATTCTTATTTTGACTTATTATTATTATTATTATTATTATTTTTTGTACTTCTTTTGATTTAGCTTATTGATTTTATTTATTTATTTATTTATTAGTTCTTATCTTTCTATTTATAATATAATATAAGGATAAAATTCACTCTTCAATCTAAATCACAAGGTGGCATTACTTAAGAATTTTTCTTATTTAGTACTATAATTAAGAAGCTTGATTGGAAAAGAAAGAATAAAAAATGAGTATTGCTAATGCCACCAAATTTTTTGCTATTGCCACTACAATCCACTATCTACTCAATATATTTTTTTAGTTTTTTAAAATTCTAATCAAAATTTTTATTCAATCAAATGGTTTGAAAGGTATTGTATAATAGTGGCATGTGGTGGTAGTAGCAATATCCTAAAAAATAAGCAAGAAAAAAAGAAAAAAAGAAAAAAAAAAAAAAAAGATTTTAAATTAATAAATAATAAAAATAAACTATTTATTTAGTTGATATTTTTATTTTTTTGATGAATATAATAGATACTTATATTACTCAAGTAAATAGAAGTAAGTAGAAATAGATAGAAATATACTAGGTAAATAATATCTTCTTAAAAAAAATATGAAAAAGTTTCTTAGATGCAAATTAGATCTTTAGATTCCTATAGATATGCCATATTGCTATTAACACTTATCTTATAAGTTTCTTACTTTTAAAAAGTTTTTTTATAAGCAACTTACAACTTGACATTTGGATTACAAGCCTTGTGGCCCTTAGGAAGCTTATATAAGTTTTTTTTGGTAGCTAATATATATAGAAGTAAGATTAAGGCCATCCTTAGTCTTATCAATGTCTTACTTGTATTTTAGTTTTAGTTCAAGATTCTCTAGTTTCTTTATATTTGGCAATAGCTATTCTAGTTCTTTTATATTCTAAATTTGCCTCTTTTTTGTAATGATATAAGAGTATATTGTCTCTTTAAATTTTTTGAATAGATTTATATTCTTAAAAATGACTCTAAAAACATGTAATTTGGAGTTATTATAAAAAAGATATGATAAATAAAAAATAGAAAATAGAAAATAATAATGAGATAATTATAATTTATATCAAGTATAATTTTGTTGTATAGTTTGAAATTTGAGTCTCAAAAAAACTAACAAGTGGTGTAAAAGATGTCCTAAAGGGATTATAAGGCCTTAATCTTATCCTTCTACTTATTTCTAATGTACTACAATTTAAATAGAATTAATATATCTAATTTTTAATTAATTATTAATTATATCTATTTTTATAATAAAACTACTATATTTAAAATTTTAACTTTTTTATAATTTTTTTTAATAACTTTAAAGAGACAATATACTCTTATATCATTAAAATATTTAAAGAGACAATATAGAGACAATATATCATTAAAATCTTTAAAGAGACAATATAGTATTCAAATCTTGTTCCAATTTTTTTTAATAACTTCCACAAGTTAGTAATATTATTATTTTTTAAATCCTTAAAAATATTCTAAAAATTTCTAATAAAATATAAATAAAAATTTAATAGTCTTTTCATTATTTTAAGATAATAATATAAAATTAGAAATTTTTTAGATCACTTAGATAATTATTTTTAGCCATAATAAGTAATTCAAATTAATTAAAAATCCTATAATTTTACAAACCACTAAAAGATAATAATTTTCTTTCTCATGTTTTTTCTACCTATTAACTATTATATATAATTTTTTATTCTTTTTTAAATTCTTTCTAGAATACACAAGTTTTATTGAATTGCACATAATAGATTATTTTTTATATACTTACCTTTGCTACATTGTTCTTTATTTACCTTATTTAATAGTTTGTATTAAATTATAATCCTATTTATTTATTTTACTATTATGCACATTACTAGACTATTATAGTATTTTCATTAATATTTTTTCTATTCTAATTGATAGTTTAAAATATCTTTCTTTTTTTTTTCTTTTTTTTTCTTTTTTTTTAATAAGGAATATCTATATTATTTAAATAATTAGAGATAAATAGAAGTAAGTATAAATAGGTAGAACATATTAGGTGGATAATATCTTTCTTATAATACTTCAAAGAAGTTTCTACAATACAAATTAAATCTTTAGATTCCTATAGATAGGCCACATGGCTATTGAAACTTGTTTGATAAGTTTTCTAATTTTAAAAAGCCACGTTAGAAACAACTTATAACTTAACTCTTAGGCTACAAATCTTATAGTCCTTATAAAGCTTCCAAAAGGCCTTGTTGGTAATAAGTATGTATAGAAATAAGAATGAGGGTATCCTCAGTTTTATCAATGCATTTCTTTTATTCTAATCTTGGTTCAAGTTTATCTAATTTCTTTATATTTGGCAATAGCCATTCTAATCCTTTTCTATCTTATATCTATCTTATTTACTTATTTATTTATTTTTATAGTAATATATAAGTATATTGACTTTTAAATTTTATTTAGATTCATATCCTTAACAAATTTGATAAGACTAATATTTATAATATTAGAGATTGATCTTTCTTTATAAAGAATAAATTATCTTTTTTAAAAAAAATATCAAAGTATTTTAGAGATTGTGGATTATATTTTTTTAAATTTATTTTTTTAATATATATATATTTCCATCTATTAATTATGTAGAATTTTTAAAATTCATATGTGAAAAATTTAATAGAGATAAAAATATCATATTATAAATGCAAGAATAAAAACAAATTTAATTCTTACTATGCATCAATTTTGTCTACCACCTCAACTAACATTGGAAGTGATTAAACATAAAAATATAGAGATGGTAAGAAGATCTTCAACAATTACACCATTTCAAATAACTCATGCAATTGCACCAACTAGAAAATCAAAAGTTGCTCTTTTAAAGAAGTTTGATGGTATTAGATCCAAGTTTTGAGGATTCATTATCTAATTATAACTTTTTATTTAACTTCAACTTCTTAGTAATCCAATTTAAGCATCTCAAGTTAGATTATTAAAACTTTATTCAATGGATCTATATTTTCTTTATTATTATCACTTTTAAAATAATAAGATATATTATTGGATAGCTTAAATATATTTTTGGAATTTTTTTGATCTATGTATAAAAAATATGATACAACTTGTACATCAATCAATAAAATCTAAATTTTACAACAAATAAATTAGTTTATATTAATGTATACATCATAATTTTGACAATTAGAAATTGATATCAAGTGGGACAATGCTACACTCATCAATTAATTTCTTCACGGATTATAACATGATATAAAAAAATTATGACTTAACTTACTTGATTCTCAAATTTTGAATTAAGCTATTCTAAAAAAATATTTCTAAAAAAAAATAATGTCTTGAAAGAAAAGTTTGCTCAATAACATTAGAAATTGTACAGCTAGATTCTTGTACCACATCATCTTATAAAGGCCATGTATTATCTTTTAAATCATTTGCTTGCCTTTTAGTATAATTTTGTTATATATCTGAATTGTATCTTTTATCTTTTATATCCTACTATTTTTACCTTTGCCTTATTAGATTTTGATGCATTTGCTTGTTTTCTTGATGAAAATTTTATTAAGTGTCATAAGATATCATTAATACAAAAAATCAAACATTTACATATAGAAGTCATAGATGGACAACCTTCATCTTTAGAAGATGTCACGTACAAAACTATACTAATAGAAGTAATTGTAAAAGATCATAAAAGTCTAATAATATTCAAAATTTAAAATCTCTAAGAAATCTTAGTATCTTAGGATTATTTTGGTTTAAAAAAATATTATCTTTAGATAAATTGGATATCTTGGAGTCTTCAATTTTTTCTACAAAAATATTTTTTACATTGTAAAATCTCTTCAATCTCCATTTTCGATTTTTAAAAATTATAATCTATTTTAAATTAAAATTCTTAATTTTTTATAAACAATTTATTTAATTCTTATATATATATTATAATATTATATTTTTTAATAATAATGATATTCTTTTTTATTTTATATAATGACTATTACAGATAAACTTTTAATAAAGCTTTTGTTAATGATAACACATAACACAAAGTTACACCCAAAATCATCAACCGACGAAGAGAGAGGGTATGGGATGAGGGAATCTGAGAATACCTCTGCTGAATCCGTCAGGAGCAAGGTCCTAGAAGACTATTCTAAAGGAGTGGTGCTAGCGGTGGGCTGTGCCGTTGGAATAGGCGGGACGACGATTCTCACTGCGACAGGACCAAATCTAGTGTTCGCGGGAATGTTTCGAAGCCTCTTTCCTGATGTTGAGCCAGTTACATTCACTCAGTGGTTTATGTTCAGAATCCCTTTTGGATGCATCTTCCTCATTCTGTTGTGGATCATGCTAAGCGTAATGTACTGCCCTTCCGATGCAGTACCCGTAGTGTCGGCGTCCCTCAGCAGGTCCGTCATTCAGAAAGAATACGATTCTCTAGGTGGATAATTCTATCACTCTTCGTCGAGATTTTTTCCAAGTCTCTCCCTAGCCTTCTCGTTCTAACAAACAATCGCAATGGTGCATAATCGCTCAATAGACTCAGTTGCTCGTATTGCCTTTACTCTGCCTACAAAATTTTCATTTGCGACTTCGAGTTCCACTAATGTATTACTCAATTTCTTGCAACTTGCTAAAATCTCTTTCTGATCGGTAAAGGTGCAATGAAATCCGCGGAGAAGACAGTGATATCTCTATCCATAGTGAGTCTCAATGCCTCCATCTCTAGTTTTATTGAGAGGGGACACAGTGGAGCACAGTACTGACGTCTTTTAGCATAATTAGTCTAGGGAGTGCATTCTTCAGAAAGAGATGGATAAACGTGAATTATGAAATGGAAAACAGTGGAAAACAAAACCTAAATAAATCCATTTTCGGCTTCCTCAGGTTCTTGTATTCTTGTGGTTGACGCGGGAAACCAACGGAGACGTGCCAGGGTGGGGAAATTACTTCCATGACCACGTAGGAGATGGCAGTATTAGCGTAAGTTTGAGGGTTTTCCATATTCTCAGCGATGCAGACTCTTAAAAGGTAGCAGATGCAGATGTGTGAGTCGATTTTGAAGTTATGTGAATGCTACTCCTGAATCGACAGTAGTAATGACACTGGCTTTCTTGTTTGCAGATTCTGATGGCAAACGTTTCTGTTCATATTGCCATTGCGGAGCAGAAAGAAGCTAATGACTTGGGCAGATTGTAAGAAGCTTCCTTGGGATATTGTTCTCGTGCTTGGTGGAGGTACATCCTATCTTCCTAGATTTGTACCCGCGCATTAGGATGATCAGTCCTAGGATATGCCAGGACTGTGATGAAGAGATTCGATTGACATTTTTACCTTTGTCAACCGCAGGATTTGCTCTAGCACTAGGCATCCGGCAGAGCGGGTTGTCTGAGTGGATCGCCTTGCAGCTTAATTTCCTACATTCAATACCGTATCTCCTCCTTACTCCCTGTGTTGCTGTACCGGTCGCCATTGTTACCGAATTCACGTCAAACGCTGCTACCGCTACTATATTCCTCCCATTGCTGGCGGAAGTGTCACTTTCTCTCAACATTCACCCTCTCATCCTAATGGTCACGGCAACTTATGTTGCATCTTTCTCCTTCATGCTACCCATTGCGACACCTCCCAATGCAATAGTTTACACCGCAGGCAAACTGCGCATGACCGATATGGCGTTTCCCGGAATCCTGCTCAAATGCATCGGAATCTTCCTGCTATCAATACCGATGCCCACACTAGGTAATAAAACTATCCTTCGCCCAGGCTTTTGGTTCTGCATGCTACGCGCATCAGGGAGTAATTAAGTTATGCTATCTTGCTCCACAATATTATCAACTGCGGATTTGGTGGTTCATAATCTAGGTTAAGCGGTTTTTAAGTTGGATCACAAATTTCAACCCTGAGGAGTCCGTGCACCAACGAGTCAGGACCAGATAACTTCCAAACCAGAGGCGCGTTGTACCACGTGATCGTCTTCGCCAACTCGCGACTTGCTCTAGATATCCTGTTAAAATGATCTGAGGAACGCGAGATTGAACTACACAAACCACCAAAGCCAACGAAGTCCGTGTTAATGTGAGGTATATATGCTTATTGAGTATCTTTCGAGTATGTTGTTCAACTATCGTAAGCTTAGTTTACCGCATCTGAAATCATTACCTCCTAAGACTTCACCAGAAGTATTTCCACATATCAGCGCGTGAAAGAAAGAACAGCGGAGCTTCAATATCCTGTCGCTTCTCAAGTTGGCGATTATTTGAGATATCATATTTTTCATCTGTCCTGTACAACATTTCGTCAGGAATCCCTCCTGGTTGCACTGGCTATGGTGCCATCATCAGTGCAGGTGGTTGATTAGGCAATTTTTCACCTATTTCCAGAGGCAAACTAATGATCAAATATAAGGAATTTAAATAAAAAATAAATATATATATATATATAAGGGAACAATACTACGTCTGGAAACTACCCGCAGTTTTCGTGTGCAAGCAGGTGGTCCTAGATTGCTAAGAGTACAGGATGAGCACTTAAGTACTTATTTCAGATATATTGCAACCTGGTAATTTAGTATTGAGAACTACAGATAACTCAGAACCTTAAGTTGCTAAGAATTGTAGATTACCTCTGTCGAATTGTCAGATGCACCAGAATTTTCTATTGCTACTTGCCAGTGCCTTCGGCTTAAATCTCTATACTTGTTGATATGCTGTCAATCATCTATTATACTTTCATATTGTAATAACCTCAAGTCAAGTGAACAATCACAACTTCGTTTTCGTAGAAATTTATTGCGAGCGAGGAACCATCTATTTGCCTTGACAATGCCAATGTCTTGTTCAACAGTGCTAGTTAGTAAGATGAAAGTTTCATCCCATGTTTTGCAAACTTGACACATGATTGCAAAGCAAAGTAGCGACCCACCTCATGAAAATGAGAATGCCACAGCTGGTTCTTTTCATTCAACAGTGGGTTGGATAATTTCTCCGAGTCTAGTTCTCCACTCCTGTATTGTTCAAATAAGAAAAAAAAAAAAAAAGACATCATCAATCGACACTCAAGATTCACCAGCTCCAACAGGCATCTGAAAAGGGTGCTGCGACGCACACCGTGCTATACCCACACCCTAAACTTGCCAGTTCTGGACAAATATGAGCTCACTGTTGCTATCTTATAATAAATCTTTAAGCTGAAAGGTTTGGGGACTAGAGATGAAATGGAGGAGGCAGCAAATCCAGTACTCATCAATATTGAGTAAGTGGGACACAAATCAATTGCTTTGCCCGCTACTGAAAGCACACATCAAATCTATCGTTTGCTGAGGACAAAGCCTTTCATAGAGATAAAACAACACCAAATGCAGTACAAGTAAGGACTGTAACGTATGCCTTCGTCCAGGTGAGCATCATGCACATTATTCCCACAGAAACAATAGAATCAGAATTAGAGGACACACCCCTGTCATCGCATGAGCCACTCACCGCAGACCGTAACAATTCAAATAAGATTGTTGCAATAGACATGTCGAGTTTTAAGTTTTCGAATGACTCATGTTCCTAAGTTTAGAGTGTTCTTTATTACTGTACTTGAAAACAAGAAAGATTTTTCTACTCAAATTCCGTTGTGAATTCATTCATTTAGGAATAAGTAAAGTAAGCATCCATTTGAAGATCCACTGCAAAAAAAATTCGATTCTCATCCATGATTTATCTTGCATCGGACAAGAAACCTGATGCTGAATAAGTCTTCCATTCAAAAATTAAAAAAATTCACAAAATGGAACCTACAGCTGAGCTATAAAGACCAAACATGAGACATCAAGTACCTGCTCGAACTCACTGACGGCAGTGAGGGCATAGATAAGGAATCGCAAGAGTCACGCACTTCAGAGAGCATCATGTCGGATCCCTTTGGCACATCCTTAGCAATGGCCAGCATCATGCCTGGACCAATCTCACTGGTGGTCGTTATCCCAGCCTCACACACAACCAAAACTATTCACAAATACGCCAATCCTTTGTCTATCCAATCTCCAAGCACCTTCAAAATTCGCAAAACCTCTACCTCAGCTCTCAACAACAACAGCAAAAAAGCTTAAATGCAATGACCTCAATTCAAAAAAGTCCCCACCAACTTCCTTCGAGGTCTACCCACCACCATGACACATGGTTCCTTAGAGACCTTGCTCCAGAATTGGCCTACGAATCGCACTTAGTAACTCAGCACCTACCAACAAGCGAGTAAGGATCAGCAAACTCTCGCACAATAACCCATCCAACAAGCATCATACCCTGAAAGAAAGGTTCCATCGCATCCGACCTGTGTCGTGAAACAATATGATTCTTGTGGGTCTCTAGAAGCAGCGAAGTTGTGGGAGAAGATGGCATCCTCTGGCAACTGGCTGTGATGGCATCCTCTTTACTTTGCTATTTTGAATACTTTACTTTAGCATTCTGCATTCTTTTTAGTGTTAGAAAGATTTTGTTCTAGAGAAGTGCCATGTAAAATACCACTGAGGGCTTGATGGCACTGTATGTTATTAGGTGGACCTTGTGCAGATTGTTAGGTCCAGAGCTATCCAAGTTTTATTTCCTTGATTGCCCCTTCAGTCTTCATTTAATTCACTTAGGCATGTGTAATGACGATCTTTTTTTATAAAGATAAGGTCAAGATGGGATTTCTTATGAAATTAATCTTGATGTAATATTTTTATATCATATTAATTAATATTAAAAAATAAAAAATAAAATAAAACTTAAAAAAGACTAGAGAGAATAATGAAGGAGTAGAGCAATTTTGGACTTGGGAAAATTTGTACTTAACAAACTACTCAAGCTCCACTTTTTGATAGTATGTTATTTCATCCAAGTCTTTTGATACACTATATCTTTCAAAACTCATTTCTTTACTTACTTGACTTCTTAGACATCTTAGACTTGTAATTATAAATTTGTTTTATCTTAAATCTTATTATATGAAGCTTCCAAGAATTTGACATTATATAATCTTTATTTAGATACAAATTTGTTAACAAGTCAATTGATTAAGGTTGCTTCCAAGAAAAAAATCTAATATATTATCTTTAATTTAAAGTATATTATATTTGCAAATCTTTCTTATTTAATAAAAATGTAACAACTTATGTCATGTCGCTTGATTTATTCTATATCTTTTAAACAAGTTGTATCTTTTGATATACTAAGTCTAGTCCTAAGTGTCTTTTATGCTATATGGTATCTAAAACAACTTTAGCTAAAATCTCTAAGTTTACAAATTTGTTTGTTTAAAATAATTTATTTTTTGAACACAACAAATTATTATTTTTAAACAATATAGTTTTTATGCTATTAAATTCTTTCCAAAACCATCTTTATAATTCTTATATTTAATGGTATTTTTTTAATATATAAAAATATCATCAATATAAAATACTAATAATTTTTTGGTATTTCGCTAAAAGATAAAATGTGTCAAAATTATACAAATAATTGATATATTACAATATTTAAAAAATATTATTAAAAAATCTTAAAATCAATAATAAATCATACAAGTTATTTACTTAATTCTTTTTTTTACAACAAAACTTTTAGAGCAATCCAAATTATTATTGATTCATGTAATTTTTTTATTTTTTCTTGTCCATTAATCTAAAGAAATAATTACTTTATATAATTTAAATTTCTCATAAATAATTAGCTTAATAAAGATCAAACATATATAATAAAAAATACTTGAATTATAAATTTTGTTATAAATATCCATATTATTTTAATAAATAGAAGTAAATAGAAATAAGTAAAAAAAATTATAGATAGATAATATTATTCTTAAATAATAATATATAAAATTTTTAAAAGTATATTAGATTTATAAATATCTATGGATTTGCTATGTAGCCATAAAAACTTCTCTTAAAAATCTTTAAAATCTATAACATCAATATGGAAGCAATTTATAACTTGGATACTTGTCTTAAAACCTTGTGGTTCTTAAAAAGCTTTTATATAATATTCTCATTAATTACTATAGAAAGAATTTAATTCAAGCCATCTTTAATCTTATTAATATCTTTTTTATATTCTATTCTTAATTTAAAATATTCTGATTTCTTTATACTTGATAATAATTATTTTAGAATATTTTTTTTGAAAAAATAGATATTTTTTTAATCTTATTTTTTTCTTTTTAATTGTACATAGATACGTTTTTTCAAAAAATATTATTTATATTGATATTTTTGATAAAAGTAAATTAAATTGTGATTAAAATTTTAAAAACTATATTAATAATACTCTTATTTTTTTTAGATATAAGTTGATTTTATTATAAATATTTTTATTTGATAGAAATCTATTAATTTTTTTTTTACTTAAGATATTCTAAATTCTAATGTTAATTTAAACTTTTAGATAGAAATAAAATATTATTTAGAATTTTAATTTTATTTAATTTAATTTTATATTATTTAATTCTATTAAATATTTTTTAATATAACTTAATATTAAAAATAGATAAATAAATAAGCCTTTGGCTTACCATTTCCATTTAATACTTTGAATTGCTATTTTTTATCTAATAAAGCAATTGTGAATTAGAAATTATATGGTTAGTGTAAAAAAAATTACTTTAAATTAGTTAATTTATATTTATAGTATGAGCAAGTCTAAAAGCAAATTTAATTATTTTAAAATGACAATATAAAAAAAGATTATTTTGTTGATTTCAAGATCTTATAAATCATAAAATAAAAACATATTTAAGTTCCTAATCATACCACAAGGATTGCAAGCATAAAAAATAGGGATGTAGGTGACTTCAAAACCCCAAACAATATATGTTGAAAACCTTACAAAGGTCCTGATAACCTCCAAATCCTAAACCCTAAATCTTGGTGTCAATTTTGAAAGCCTCATATTTCCTAAACTATAGACTTGCTGAAGATTTTACACATACTATTAGAATTACAAGCATTAAAAATAGGGAGGTAAATCAGCTCAAAATTTTAAACAAAACAAAGATTTAAAAAAAAAAAAAAAAAAAAAAAAAAAATTAACAAAAAAAAAGTATCAAGTCAAAGTCCCTATATCTAAAAATTGAAAAACTTGTAATGTATTATAAAGACACCACTAAAATTTGTAGAGCCAAAAATTAAAAAGATATGTCAAATTAAAAATTACAAAAATCTTATCAATTGCATAGTCAATTCAAAAACCAAAATGATCAAGTCTTAATACCTACAAATCTATATACTTTTAGAATACTTTGAATACATATTATAAATTTTTTTAAAGTTAATTAATCAAACATAGAAAGTTAATTAATCAAGTATAGAATTTAAAGTTAATTAATAGAATTATATTATAATTAATAGAATAAAGTATTAATATCTAATTTAAAATTAATTAATCAAATATTTTTTAATTTCTATTTATTTAATATTTAAATTGCCTATACTTAAAAAAAAAATTTAAAATAATATATATATGGACATGTATTTAAATTATTTGTAATACCAAAAATTATAGAATTAAATTCTATTAATTTATTTTGATAGCTATATTATCATTTTTTTAATAGAATGGATTAGATTTCTTTTGAATTAGATCAAATTCTTTTTCTATCTTCTTATTTCTTTGGTTGATTTGAATTATTTCTAATTGAATTATACTATATCTTAGATTTTATCTATTTATTCTATATATTGATAATTAAATTTTTTTTATTTTTTTAATTCTAAACTTGTAATCTTTTTTAGATTGAGTTAAACATATATTTTATTAATATTTTATATTTTTCTTTATAAAAAATATTAACTTCATTTAATATATTAGTCTTCAACCACTACTTGTTTTGATTTTTTCTTTTTGGCAATAATATTAATTATAAAATTGGTTTATTTTAGCTAAATCAATTCTATGTAATAATAATATAATATGAGAAGATTGGATTATTTCAAATTAATCACTTTTAGAATTTTAGAATTGATTAGTGGCCATCATCCTTGAGACAAATAAAACTCTGACGGAGACATTCAATGCATAGGCGTAGAAATACATGGCCATTGGAGGTGGCCATCGCCAAATCAAAATTTGGTGCTTGCTGTATCAGCGGAACTCCCATATTATTTTAGTTCTTGAAGTAGTTGCGTGCACCACATTGTAAACAATCTCGGAACCGGATCTAATCAAGATGATCTTGTTAAAGAACAAAACTAGATTCAACCCACATACAAATTGATATCAATTTAAATTCTTCATATTATAGCTTTACAACATGGACTTGATTGGAAATATTTGAATACCACAATTAGATCATTGCATGTCACTGCAATATTTTTAGAATACTTTAGCATCTAAACAATGACAAATACATCAAATTTTGTCAAGTTTTGAAGCCCAAGGTGAAAAGCTGACAGATTGACTAGCTAGTAAAGAACTTGAATTGCAATCAATGATAAGTTAGAAGCTAAAAGCGGCAACTAGAAGCAATTCGATGATTAAGAGATTCTAGTAGCTTTAAGAGGATGAATTTAAAAGAATTATAAATTCTAAAATCATTTGTGAATGGTATTATAAATAAAAGTTATTATTCCATTTGATGTACAATTTGAAGTATAATTTTATTTAAATAATTAAATAATTATTTAAATTTTTAATTTATTATTTTATTATTAATTTGTTATATGATATCTATTATTTTTTGTGGAAAGAATTAGTAATAGAATGATGCCAAGTTTAAAAATAATTATAAATTTTGTATTACTTCATTATTTAAAAATACTAAAAATAAAATTTTAATTAATATTTTTTAAATTTAAAGATATTTCAAGCTATTTTATTATAATTTTTTATTATATATAAAAATTAGTCAAAATACATAATACGTTCATAAGTTCTAATATGTATTAGAATGGTTAATGAAGTATTTAAAGGAATTGGTGTAAGAAACTTTATTTTTATTTTTTTTATTTAATTTGGTTATGATATTTAAATTATATAAATACTTAATATAAAACCTTGAGAGGAGATTGGAAGCCAAAAATGAAGCCTTGAGAGGAGATTGGAAGCCAAAGATGAAGAACTAAACTACTAAGAGGCTTATTTGGAAGGATAAAGGCAAAAAATGGATGAATGAAGGCAAGGGGTGAATCTCTTCATTCCTATTAGTTAATGGTATCAAGGACAAGAACTCGATGAAAGCAAATAAATATATAAAACTTCTATTAAGAAGAATAAAAAAATAGAAATAAGAAAGTATGTATATTAAAAAAAACTAGAATAACTATTGCCACAAGATAAGAAAATTATAGACTCTTGAATCTGGACTAGAAGCAAGAAAGGAGTTGATAAGAGTGAAGAAGGCTTCACTCTTGCCTCTATAAATACTATCTAACTAAGAGTTACATGGCGATATTCTATAGGACCTCTTACACATGTCTAATTTATAAGACACTTGTCAAACTTGCACGACAAGTTTCCCACATGTACGCCACATACTTGGTTTGTTCTGCAAGCTATCAACATGTGTGACACATGGCTAGCTTGTTCCACAAGCTACCAACATGTGTGCCATGTGGTTAATTTGTTGACCAAGTTACTAATCTACTAATCACCTATAGATATGTATAAAGGTGATTTCGCATCTATGAAGCTTCTAAAAAGCTTCTCTATCAAATATTATCAAATCAACTTATTTTATCTACTTCTATTGGTTTATATTAATTAGATAATTATTGAAATAAATCTTATGTCCGTGATATTATTCCCTCTTCTTGGAATGAGTTCCACTAGGAGCAGTGATTACATATTGAAGAAGTTCAAGATACGTTGAATTGTGCTTGCCACATACTCTGATTATTGTTTCCTTCAAAGGTAATTGATAGGTCCTTTCAGCCATCAATAATGTCCCATATCAAGGCGAAAGGACCATCCTATCATTTGATCATTGTTGAGGCCTTTATAACTTCCTTCAAAAAAAACATTAGGAACACCATCAGGAGTAGTTCCTACCTCTAAAAGTATCACCAAATATTGGGAGTCTCTTCTAAGATTGTGATATCAAACACATTGTATTTTGCCATCAATCCGAGAAAACACATGTCATTCTTGAAGATCTTTATCTCTTCTCTGTCGTCTTGAAGGTTATAATAGTCATAATGTCTCGTCTGATAAATCAGCAAATGATGGCTTTTGAGTTGTATTTGTTGGTTGTTGATCCTCCATCTCTTTAGCACGAACAAATCTAAGGAAATAATAAACAATGATAGAAGGTAGGATGAAACCTCTATAGAACGTGCTTTACTTTATAACAAAGATTTTCTTGATTTTTTTATCTTAATTTTGATGGATGTCATTGATGAAATGCATTGACTTTTATTGATGCATTTGCTGGATTCTTGGATGGCTCCCATGTGCGTTCACTAATACTATATCCATGCCAATGCATAAGATATTCTAGTCAATTTTGGCATCGCCTTGAATCTAAAATCTCTGCAATCTTGAATTCTTTATCATTGTCCACTTCTATAGGAGGCGGTGGCATTTGTCTTTTTCGTTATATATCCACTGTCTTGTATGGCTCAAGTAGTGACATATGGAATACAGGATGGATGTTCATGGGCTCCGGTAGGTGTAATCAATATGCAATTAGATTGATTTGTTCAGAAATAGGGAAAAGATCCAAGCCTACAATAGTCCAACTTATCACAAAGACGAATAGTCTTGATATTGCAACAAAGTAAGCATACCTTGTCCCCCATGTTGAATTGTAGTCGTTCCTTGCGATACGCATCTGTATTTATTTTTTGTCGTTCTTGAGTTTTTTTTAATTGCACCTTCATTATTGCATGTAGCTCTGACAAGCGATTTGCCAAATCTTCTACCATTGGATTATCAACTTTTGAAAAGTCAAAAGCATCAAGTCATGGATGGTAATCATAATTGGCAAAGAAAGATGTTTGTTACATAGAAAAATGTATCGTATTACTATAAGCAAACTCTGCCAATGGTAGAAGAGTTGTCCAATCATCTTGTTGGTAGTTGATGGTATACCTTAAATATTCCTTCAAGACTTGGTTCACACACTCTGTTTGTCCGTCAGTTTGAGGATGAAAAGCTGAAGATAACTTTATGTCCACTTTTAAGATCTTGAAAAAGAGTTCTCTAAAATCTTGACATGAATTGAATTCCCTTATCTGATATAATATCCTTAGATAATCCATGGTAGCGATAGATATTATCAATGAAAAGCTTAGCTGTTTCTTCACCTGTAATAGATTTTGTACATGGCACAAAATAAGCCATCTTGGTGAACCAATCTACTATCACAAATTTAGAGTCATAGGATCTTGAGCTTGGAAGATCTGTGATGAAATCCATAGAAACAGAAGACCATAATTGTTCTGGAATAGGTAATGGCTGAAAAAGTCCAAAAAGTCTATGATGATGAGTCTTTGATCTTGAGCAGATATCACATGATTGTACAAAATCTTTGACTACTTTCCACATTTGAGGCCACCAAAAATCTCTTGATATAAGTTCTAAAGTCTTGTTGTATCCAAAATGTCTTGCCGTTGGAAAATCATGACATGCTTGAAGAACACGTAAATGTGCTTCTCCTTTTGGAACATATAGGTGTCCTTCAAAATATAGTAAATTATTCTTGAACTCGAATTTAGAAGAATCATGAGTCTTGGAAGTATTATTCTTGATATCATAAACAAGAGGGTCTGAGGACATACTTGACTGAATTTGCTTGAGAAAAGTTGAATCAACAGTCAATATTGATTTCATTGTTCAAAGATGAAATTGCTCTGGTTTCAAGAGGGTCATTCTTTGTTGCTTAAAAGCTACATCTCCTTCTTTTGGTGCAAAATAAGAATGTCTAGAAAGGGCATCGGACAAACCTTGTTATTTTTTTAGCCGATAAGTGATAATGAATTTGAATCTTGACAAAGATATACTCCAACGAGCTTGACGATGATTCAACATACATGCCAATATAAAATACTTGAGATTCTTATGATCCGTATACACAGTGATTGGATTAGAAGCGCCTTCTAGATAATGATGCCATTCTTCAAAAAAATCTACGATTGCAAGAAATTCTTTATTGTAGATCTCATAATTGATCTTGGCTGTTGAGAATTTTTCTGAATGAAAAGCTACTGGATGAAGTTTGTCATTTGTTCCCATTTGCGATAAAACCGCACCTAAGGCAAAGTTTGATACATCTATTTCTATAAAAAATGCCTTAGAAAAGTCAATATAATATAAGATTAGTGTAGAAACAAATGATGTCTTCAGAACTTCAAACACTACTTATGCTTCTTGATTCTATTGAAATTTGTCTTTACAAGTCAAACGTGTAAGTAGAGCTGCAACTTGAGAGAAGTCTTTGATGAAGATTCAATAATAATTGGTAAATCTCAAAAAGCATTAGATATCTCTTTCCGTTGTCGCGTGGCGTGAACTTCTATCTAGGAATACACCGGGTACCTAGCTGTAGAGAATTTTACTTAATATTTATTGGCTAAACTCTAATGAGTTATTTGTCCTTAATAAGAAGGACAAATACACACGATAATATAAGAAAAAGGTTTTGTATGATTAAAACCTCTTATTTTTAAGTAGGTTTGTACATAAGTTTTCTCTATGATATGTAGAAAATCCTTAAAAACCTTTTAAAGACTCATCTATATACCAAAATCATATCATGGCTCTATACATCCACCTTTTACACCTCCATAAAGTCTTGGCTCCCAAAAACACCTTTAGTATGCACAAAAGTCCAAATTTGCAACAAAACCCTTAAAAATATATTTTTCCGCAAAGGATGTTTTTCTTCCCAAACTTTAGAAAATCATATCTTCTGATCCAGCCGTTCAGTCTTCTTCAAACTTTCAGGAAAGGTAGAATTCACCTTTAAGCTTTACCAGAAAAAAATTCAACCGCAAATATACTTCCGATCGTTCGATATCTCAAAACCCCTAGCAGGTGCTTAAAACCCTAGCTCAGAGACACCCGAGCACTATTTTCTCTATATCTCACAAACCCAAAACCCTAATGCCACAAAAATTTTGCACATAGTCTTGTGACATAAACATATATACTCCTGAAAATTTTGAGCCAAAAATCTATCAAATTGACTAAGATATAGCTCAAAATGTAACCGCTAGTTAAGCAGAATCACTTACTGCCTTTAGCTTACAAGTACTGACTTCAACTCGCAATATCTCCTTGACCCTAGCTTGGATTTTATCGAGCTGTACGTAAAAAGTGTAGCCAAGAAAGTGCGCTTTCCAACCCTAGTCGCCGATCTTTGATTGCTCTCTGTATGCGCGAGATATACCCAAAAGAGTGACAGTAGGTCCAAAATCAACACCCTAACTTTGAGCGCCTATAACTTCTTCATTAAAAGTCCAAATCATGCAAGATTTGCACCTAAACCATACCCAAAAACCTAAACCTGATGACCCTAGCCTCTGATGTTCGACTCCCCCCGAAAAACAAACCCTAACTCCTAATAAACCCTCGGGCAGCCTCCTTGAAGCCCATTGGGCATGATTTTTGGCCAATTAGAATAGAGATTTCTATCATCCACCTCTATTCATCCACATGGATGGCCAAACTACCCTTTTTACACTAAAAACCCTTTTCTAACCCTTCTTCTTATAAGATTTACATACTTGGTGCTTTAAGCACCAAATAAAAGAAGTAAATAAGATCTTAAGGATCACCAATGTCTAACATAGGTGACTTAAGATATATACAAGTTATTATCCATATAAAATTAACTTCAAAAGTCACTACTAAAAGAAAATAAGGTTGTATAAACCTTAATAATAATCCTTTTAATAGATCCTTTCTAAACTAGCAACCTAATCACATCCTATAACCAATAAAATCCACTAATATGACTTTCATTTAGTTAAGTAGTAAATTGTACATCAAATATACATGTACAATTTTTTTACATAGTAGCCAAACCACAACACGACACCGTCTTTGAAATCTTCTAATTCATAATTGTCTGGACTTTCTTAAAATCCATTATGAGACCATCATTTGAAATGATGTATCCTAAAAAATCAACTTGAATAGTGTGAGATACACACTTTTTCATCTTGGTATACAATCCCACATCTCTAAGTTTTTGTAATACTTGATAAACATGTACTTTATATTCTTCTATATTCTTAGAATAGATCAAAATATCGTCTAGGTAGCAGATGACAAAATTCTCTAGGAACTCACAAAAAACATCATTCATGAGATGTTGAAAAGTAGCTGGTGCATTCGTAAGTCCAAAAGGCATGATATTATATTCAAAATATCCGTACCTAGTTCGAAACACAGTTTTCCATTCATCTCCTTCTTTGATGCATACTAGATTGTATGCTCCTCTTAGATCTATTTTTGTATAGATCTTAGCTTGATTTAACTGGTCAAGGAATCTTAATATCAAAGATAATGGATATTTGTTCTTGATTGTGATCTTGTTGAGTCTTTGATAGTCAACACACATCCACAATCATCCATCTTTTTTCTTCACAAATAGAATTGAAGCTCCTGTTAGAGATTTAGAATGGCGTATGAAATTCTTGGCCAAATTCTTGTCAATATACGCCTTGAATTTAGCCAACTCATCTTGTAATAAACTATAGATTGGTCCAAATGGTAGCTGAGTTCTTTCTTTAAGGTCGATTGAACAATCATATGGACAATGCTTTAGAAGAATATTTACATTTTTTTTTTCAAAAATATCTTGATAATCCAGATATTGGCTTGGAATGCCATTAAAAGTCTTTCCACCATCAGAAACGGATGTGGCATAAATAACAATAGTTGATTTTTCTTTTGCTGCATGTATAAAAGCTTTTACACCTATAAGTAGAGATTTTATTATATTAGACTTATAGCTTTTCACTTGGTTGACAGGATGTTTAATAATGTTCTAAAAAAAGTCAAGTCTATGAGAATTTTAATCTATTTGAGGGTTATATTTTTCTAGCCATGATAAATCTAAAATAATTGAATTAGATGGAGATTTAATTATGCTAAAGGTATCAAGGGCATGCTTGTTAGAACCTTTTAGAATATTCTAGAAGGTCTTTAGAACTCTCTAGAATCTTCTTAAATCTTCTAGCATCTTCCGAGTAGATAGAAGTTACTTGAGAAGCTTCCTAGTTGGTAGAAGTTGCTTGAGAATCTCCCTAGTTGGTTGAAGTTGCTTGAGAAGCTTCCTAGATAGGAGTATATATTGCAATCAAGGCTGAAGAGTTCTTCAGTCTCGACAACACATCTCTTGGAGCTCTAGCTCACCTCTCTAGTGTTGTTCTTGTACTCATGTGATTAACTTAATTATTGTCAATTCTTCTTGAACTTCTTGTTTAGACTTCTAGTCTATATTCTGCGTCTGTGACATTTAATCCATATTTTGCATCCGTGACAATTTGTCTAGACTGCCCTTCTATCAATATCAGAGTTTAGTTCCTTGAAGTAGAGAGTGGACTACCCCTCCCCTTGGAGATATTTGAGCATTCTAAGAGTTGTAGATTACCCACCCTTAGATCGATATTGATTCCTTCTTCTTTACTTAGTATGGTTGGTAGAGAAGACATTAATATGGTAGAATCTTTTGAGTCAAAGTTGGATACAATCATCAATGCCCTTAATGCTCTAGCAGTTAGAACTGGTAAAATTGAAGGAAATTTTGCTAATCCCTCTGAAGCTGTAAAAGTGGAAGTGGCTCAGATTATAATACAACCACCTCTAGTTAGTGAAGTATTGCCATCGACATTTCAATATGAGAATTTGATTACACCGCAGTACAAAGAGCCTCGAGTCAGTTTCCCAGAGAAGTTTAATGGTACCTGATCAAAATTTCGTGGTTTTATAAACCAAGTTTAATTGGTAACATTCTTGCAATCGAAATGCTATTCAATCGAGAAGCTGCAAGTTAGTTTAGTGGGGACATTGCTTACTGGACAAACTATGTCTTGGTTTGCCCCCTTACTTGAGAAAAGACCTTCTATCTTCAATAATTTTGAGACCTTTCTAGAAGCATTTGAGGAATCATTTTGAGAGTATGATAAGACTTGGTGGACAACCACCAAGATTTGTTCTTTGCGTCAAAGATCACGCTGTTGTGAAATAAATACATCCATATATAGAAACCTTATTTAACTTTCTTTTCTTTAAAAATTTATTAAGTTCTTTCTTTTTTCTTATCAATCTAAATTTTTATATAATTTTAGAAAAAATTTCTCATTTTCTTTCTTTTTTTGGCTAAATTTTTATTTTATCTTTAATCTTAGCTTTAACTTTGATTTAGCCTTGAAAACTTCTTTTATTTCTTTTATCTTTTTTTCAATCTTAGCTTTTAATAGATTCAGAGTTATATTTGTAGATATAAGGAGTTTTGCCTTTGATGTTGAATTTAGGATTTTATTAAAGATAAATAGAAATTTGGATGTCAATAGTTGGTTGCCATTAATAGTGCTAACTTGGAGGATTAGATTTGATATTTTTATAACTTTAAATTATTAGTTGTTCACTTGGACCTTAAAGACCTTGGCTATGGCTTCTTTGACAAGCTCAAAGAGAAAGAGGACGGGGTTTTTTGGCAAGTCTAGGAAGGTATTCAAAGAGAGCTTCTTCTTGCCATGAATTTAGGTTGTAGAAATGCATAATTCAAAGCTTAGATGAGAGTTATGCTTATTTAAACATAGGCTACTAATATGATACCTACTATCACTTTTTTGGGTATATTAGGAGTTTTAAGATACTAGTAAGAAATCAAGAAGTTGGGTTAAAAATTGGACTTCAAATTAAACATTTTACGTCTAAGAATTGATAGAAATGAGTCTAGAATAAGTGAGATATGGCTAGTTAAAACCAACAAACTAAACTAGGATTTTGAAGAAATTAGATAAATAGAAGGATTTGCTTTAAGCTAGAACTTGAGTTTCAAGATGAATTTGAAGCTCATTTTTTGTATACTTATCACTTATACTATAAAAAATCTATATCTAAAATTTCATATCAATTGAAACTTTGATTAGGGAGAAATGGCAAATTTTATTCTCGAGCATCTAGGATTTTGACTTTTAAAGTACTTGATAAGGATTTGGTGATACCAATCATTTGGCAATGAATTTAGAGCAGAAATTTTGTGTGATGATGATCAAAGATATAAGTCTTATGCTCTCAAATTTTGATCTTATTTGAACGGCTGGATCTCAAAATATGAATTTTTAAGTTTCTAATTTGGTTTTGGCTTTTAAAATCACCTGCTAATATTTTGGTCATATCTGACAATTAGTAATGAATTCATGGCTCAAAAATTTTGTGACAATGTTCAAAGGTATGAATTATGTTTTACCAAATTTTAATCTTATTTGAATAATTGGATTTTAAAATATAAATTTTCAAGTTTCCCATTTGATTTTGGCTTTTAAAATCACCTGCTAATATTTTGGTAATATTTGACAATTGATAATGAATTCATGGCTCAAAAATTTTGTAACAATAATCAAAAGTATGAAATTTGTATTCTCAAATTTTGAGCTTATTTAAATAGTTAGATCTAAAAATATAAATTTTTAAGTTTTTGGTTTGGTTTTGACTTATAAAATTACTTGCTAATATTTTGATGATATTTGGTGATCGGTAACAAATTCATGGTTGAGAATTTTTGAAGATGACTAAAGAAGTGAATTTTGTATTTTCAAAGTTTGAACTTATTTAAATAGCTGGATCTGGATTTATAAATTTTCAAGCTTCTGGTTTGTTGGTTTATTATACACATGGTTTTGTAACTACAAAAGAGAAACTTAAGAAGGTTTGTGCATATTGAATCCAACTTGATTGTAAAGAGGGACTTTGCATCTATCCAAAGCGGACTTTTGCGATGACATATTGTTGCTTGCACTGAGAGCTGCTTTAGGGGCAATCAGTTGGATTAAGAATCATAGAGGATATGATTTCAGGGACAAATTTACGAGAAAGACAAGGAATGGTTGGAGTCATGGATCTTCTGAGAGCAGTCACCATGTTGGTAGAGCAACAACGATTTAATTTGGATGGACATGGAGCTACAAAGGCACTTCAAGGAGTCATTGATAAGGTAGGCAAGTTTGATGGCACAGATGTCACTAAATTTCTTAAAGCCTATATTTGTAAAATGGAGATCCATCAAGTTCCACAATCTAGAATGTTAGAGACTTTTAATTTGGCTGAGGTATCAGAGATTTGAGATCGAGTGCGGCATATAAAAATAACTATTAATAAAATTATATGGATGAAGTTTAAAGAATGGATGAGAGATGAATTTTTTGATGAAGACACTGACAGGATGACTAAGTGGTTTTTCCTAGATTAAGTGGAACAACGCCTAGGAAAGATGATGGGACCAAATGAATTACTTAGAGCATTTGAAAAGAAATATGGCTAACTTTTAATGTGAGATCGAATGTTTTTGGATGGTCAAAAGGTTGAACTATTTTTACAAGCAGCTGATGAAACTTTACAAGATAGATTGCTTATACTTTTGGGAGATAGGGATGCACAAGGTGGCTTCACCATAGATTGGAGAAGAGTGAAGGAATCCATCATTTTACTAGCCAAACAATAAAAGGTGAGATCTAGGAGAATGGGGGCATATGCAAAAGCCATTCCAATAGGCATCTTGAAAGAGCCAATTACTTCTTTGATTCTAAATACACCACCGGTGCAATCCACTCTATCTACAATTATTGGAAAGAGCAAAATAATAGATGAAGGTACTCTTGAAGAATTAATCAAAGGTATAAAAGAATTAAAGGTGGAAATGAATGAGTTGAAGAAGGATCAAAGTAGTGGTTCTTGACAACCATTAGAAGGAAAAAAAAAATTATATAATGAGATGCATTTGATGTGATGACACTAATCATAGCGGGAATAATTGCACAGAGTATGTCGGAGCTTTAAAGGATGGAAAAATCATTTTCAAAGAAGGAAGAATTAGGGATGCAGCTACAGATTCTCCATTAGATATTAATTTTGACAAAAGAGGAATGAACAAGATGATGGAGGATTGGATAAAAAGAGTTAAATCCTAAGATTCAAGTAATGTCAATTCTTATCAAATTGTTGCATGGCAAAATAATATTAAAATTTCATTTCATGTAACATGTGAGGCTATGATACGAGGGGCCCAGGCTATGAAACAAAGAACTAGGTGGAATGATCCTATTGACACTATAAGCATCAAAGCTTTTCTGAATAAAAACAAAGAGAAGGATGGCGACCAAGATGTTTGGATAGAAGTGAAGAAGAAAAAAAATGCAGAAGAAGAAAAAGATGGAGAGCCTACAAATAAAAAGCAGACTCGCAAAATTGATGAAGGTGAGAAGAAAAAAGAGGATTGTGTTCAAGGGACCAACCGTCCATCAAGGTCTGCACCTTCAACTTCAAACTCGAAAGATACACCATTGCCTAAAGACAAATCGGAGGAAAGAATGGAAGCAAGTTAGGGAAAGAAAATAAAAGAAGCGGGATGAAGTAAGATCAAAGGCCCTACTTAAAAACTTTGTTCCGATATAGAAACATCAATAGATATGAAAAGAATTTTGGAAGAGAGAATTCTTAATGCTAAGATTGAATTCATATTGAGAGAAGCCTTAGGAATAACAAATAAAGATTTTTATAAATTCATAATTGACGTAATAAAAAAATAAAAAAAAATATCAAATGACAATCGAAACAATTATGGCTAATACAATTGATACTTGTATAACTGAAGAAGAAGGTGATGAGACTACTCATGTATTCTCTTTAATATGTGATTTTGGATCTAAAGAAGGTTGCAATAAAAAATTTACAAATGATACTTATAATATCCAAGAATGAAGCCTAGGTGATGATTTGGATGAAGATTTAGAAATGGAGGTACTAAGCATATTTTCTCCTAAACTTCAAACATTATTAAAAAAGACCGCTATCAAAAATGAAGGAATTAAAAAATCAGGAGTTGAAGATAATTATGAGATTGAAGAACAAATTAATACTGCAACAGAAGAAAACAAAGTAAGAGAGAAAGATGAGACGAGAATGCACGCATGTTTATCAGCTTCAGATGAGAGAAGTGTGAGTAAAAAAAGAACGAAGTATGCTCACTCATACTGGACAAGGGCTACAACATAAACCCAAGTTAAACTTGGAAATTTAGAGGAAGCAATACATGCTCTTGTGGATCATGGATCTGAAATCAATATAATATCAAAGATTATTTATGAAAGAAGAAAATGGCCTATAGATATTGTAGAATGAGTAGGAATTTTAGAATTTACGATACATAGTTTGTAGGGTTAAGAATAGATAGGAAGTCGATGAATGGCCAGTTTAGAAGACAGAATGGATGGGACGTTAGAAAAAGTAGTTATCATCGGTTGTGTAGCAGTTAACATAGATGAGATAAGTATAAATTGATTCGATATGGAGGAGTTGGGACCAGACTGTGATAGTCCTGAGCCGGAATAAGCTTGGTGCTACCTCTCTCTTTTCTTTTGTTAGGCTATAGTGGAGGATCCGAATTCTATTCCAATGGATTATACCATATCAATGATAAAGTACAATAATAAAACAAAAAAATTTATATATGTGAATGAGTAAGAAATTATAATTGTTTGATGCGTGAGTTCGTTGTGGCAAATTGGAAGTCAAAGATCGGATATGGCAATGTAGTTTGATTGTAGATGAGAGTGTTATGCCGTATTGATTGTGAAAGTTGAGCGGTGAAGGAGAATATTGGAGAAACAATTTGTTTCAAAAGACGTTCTTGGTGAAGAATTATTTCCAGTGATTGAGAAGAGAAGCAGGTGTATGTAGTCTATGGAAATGGTGCAACATTGCCGGTTGTTGTTATGAGCTCGAAAGAAGATAACAGATTATAATAGGAGAATTGATGGAAGATTGTGTCACGAAGTTTATCTTTAGTTGCGAAATAGCAAAATCGATAGAGAGGACAGCATTATTTTAAAAGCGTGTACGTGTGCATTGGACTCTAATATTCAAAAGATGGTTAGTTGTGTGACCCTAACAGTTTAACTCAATGCGGATAGTCTCTCCCTGTATTTGAATCCTCTTTTACAAGTTTATTCTAGGCAATATTGATAGAATAAGTGAGACGAAGAAGAACAACATTTTGGCGCCATTGCCGAAGATTGACAATAGTATTGAGTGTTAGGAATTAACTACCAAATGTGTAATTAAATTAGTGATGGAAAGTAATCTCAATAATAGATGATGAAAGATTATAGTTAATAAGAATGAGAACATTGCTCTGAGAAAAATATGTCAGTAAAAAGGAAGACAAGAGAGAGCACAAGTAAGAAATTTGTTGCAGGACGAGCAAGAACGGAAGCTAAAAAGGAAGCGTCAACAGAGTTGGATTAAACCATGGTTACATGCCTGTCAGCACATCCGAGCATATCCAAAATATGAAAGATCTTTAATATTTTAGACATATATACCATTAAAAAAATTTCCAAAAGCACTTGCGGATAATTCGGCGAATAGCCTAGTATATCTCTTGAGCCCATTAATGGAAAGAGAACAAAGCATAGAAGAATTGAGTACTCTATTGGATACTTTCTTAATAATAGATACAATTGATTCTAGCAAGGCTAGTTCTTCACAAGGGAATGTATTTCTTGCTAGTAAGGGCCAATTTAGTGTATTTCAAAATCTGTCGTTTTCACCTCAACTTCAACCAATAAAATTATTTGCAAATAATAATACCAAATTACGAAAGCCTAGAAGTCCGGAAAAGACAATTGGAGGAGGTAACATTTATTTTAATAAAGAAGTGAGTAGAACATTGTCACCTTCAATGGCGACGGGGGGTCCAGCAGTACCAATTGCGATACAAATGGGTGCGGTGGGTGATCGCACAACTAGCGTAGCCCCATTATCTACTTTTAGGGATTTGCCACGAGCCAATTCAGATCAACACTTGTCTCAATTCCTGACTACATATATAGCCAACAATGGTAGAACTGAAGATATTTGGTTAAGATGGCTACCAAGGACCTTAAAAGATACGGCGTTTGAATGGTATAATCGCCAACCCGTGGGACAATTTTCTAATTGGGAGACATTGAAAAATATATTTTTGACTCATTTTCGAGCAATAGGAATTGAAGAACGTCTTAGAGAAAGATTAATGAATAGCAAAATGATACCGGGAGAAGCAGTGCAGTCATATTATGGCCGAGTAGCAGATATCCTTTGTAAATAGCCAAATAATCAAATATCAGATTTGTTTATTATGTCTATATTGATTAACAAACTATATCCACTAAAATTGAAGATGTTTGTAAAAGAGGCCCAACCTATGACTGTGCCTGCCTCACTTGACCGAGCTAAGATATGGAAAGAATGTCATTATGATCAATTCTTAATCACAGGAGCCACAATGATTCTATCTTAAGGAGGGTATCAAATACCAACCTGGAATGAAACAGTGAATAATTACCTAAGGACAATTGACTACGGCACAAATCTTAATGTCAATCTGCAAAGGATAGTGAATGCTGTTCCATTGCATGCTGTACCACCAACAACTGTAGTTCCGTATTTTCCATACTCCCCATATCAAAAATCAATATCTATAAAGAAATTATCTAATGAACTAGTATGAAAGGATCTAAATGAGACTTTGTTGTTAACTTTGACAAAGAAGATGGACGAGTTGGCTGTTAATTTGGCAAAGAATAAGGAAAAGAGGCATAAATCGACTAATATGCACCCCAATATTTGGTGTAGTAATTATAAGAGACAAAGCCATTTAGTAACGGAGTGCCTTTCACCACCCCAAATGACTGTACAATGTACATTTTGTGGAGATAAGCATATAACCACCAATTGTTGGAATTTAAAAAAGCAACAACAATTTGGAAATCAGACCATGATTCAACCAACTTTGTGGGATGTTAATCAAGTTCAGATAGGAAATAGGTTTGGTTAGAATGGGAATCGTCCTATTAAATAAAATAAAAATTTCTATAATTTTCAAAATTCTAAGTATAACCAAGAAGGTGACCCCAATTCTCAAGGTTTTGTGTAAAATCAACAAGGACACCTCCAATATCCACCTATTCAAAATCCAATTTTAGATCCTATAATATCAATTGGTCGGCCAAGATCCTTTATCCATCAAACCTGGAACAAGCCTAGCCAATATATACCAATTGAGACGCCCCATATTCCAGATGGAGGAGGAAGAAGACCACTTTGATACTATCGATGCAAGCAGATAGGACATTATGATAGTGAATGTCCCAATCCTAGAGCCACTGATGATTATGCTTCAGTATATAGAAATTGTAAGCAATCTGGACATACTTACCAGTAGTGCAATGCTCCATTTAATGTTAATAATCGAGATCAACGTATCCAGTTGTAAAGTAAGATAAAAGATAATAATCGAGTTCCACAAGATTTTGAGATAAATCGGGTGGAATGCGTCCATGCAGTACTTACTCGGGTCCAACAAAAAAGGAAAGATCCAATTCAAAAATTGGAAGTACCAATTACGGCGGACCAATGTAATTCATTGAATGATACTTCAAATCTAACAACAGTATTAAAGGTATTACCAACGATTGGATCCAATTCGTCTGTGCAACTTGAGGATGTCCTTAGTCCCGAGATATTGGTTCAACTAAAACCAGTACCAATATCTACAAAGTTTTGGGAGCCACCTTATCCATTAAAAGATCCTCTCATGGACAAGAATTACGACAAAGTCCATTCAAGAATTTTAATTCCGAACTTTATAAAAAAATTATCTCAAGGGATCAAATTAAAATCCATGAAAAAGAAGAGGGCCTTGGGAATCATTGCCAATATGAAATCATATGATATTATCAAAGATTTGGATGAAATTAAACCTTCTATTATAATGAAGCAATTGTTAGCAGTTATGCCAAAATGTCGTTCTACATTGAATTCCTTGTTAATACGACGTAGAGTTTGTAATTAAGAAATTCATGAGATTAGTTTGAATCCCGGTCTGAGAGTACCAACTATCCATGTATCAATTGATGGTGTTCTCATTCCTGGAGTTCATGTAGATGGTGGCTCTAGTATAAACTTAATGAATGCCGATACAATGGAGGAGTTGGATTTAAAACAATTATTACCCACGACATTGGTATTAAAAATGGCAAATCATAGTAGGATAAAACCAATGGATATCTTATGCAGTATTAATATCATAATTGTGGGAATTACGTATGAAATTGATTATATTATTTTTCGATTATAGAATTCCACTTTATCATATCCAATCTTATTGGATCGGGCATGGCTATATCAAACCAAAGCTAGGAATGATTGGGGCCGTGGAATGTTAACTATTGGGGAGGGTAGTGACAAGATTGTTTTATAAATGTACCCAGTTCAATATCATGGGGAGTCTCAAATTATGGGCACAGAAGCAACATGTGATAATGAGGGCCAATCTGAGGCAGAATATGACGAAGTTAATAATGTGATACAAGTTGATAAGGACCCGATTTACATGTAGAAGCAAGGCATGTTATACCAGTATGGAAGACCAGGAGAATATTTTTTATATCAAGAGGATGCAACGAATTCTGACAATGTCATCGCCGACTGGATGAATAATTATATAGTTAATGAAGTTGGTACATTGGAACCAGAATTGAATAAGCCCGATTTGCCGAACCATATGAAGGATTTAGAGCATGAAAGGCAAATCAAACTGGGGATTAATGAGGAACCTATGTACCAATCCATTAACTTGGGTTCCAATGAAACACCCCAGATTATCAAAGTATACACTGGTATTATGGGTATAGAATTGAGAAATTGGAAAGAATTCTTTCTAAATCATAAATCTGCTTTTGCTTGGTCATATGCGAATTTAAAAGATATTCTTGCCGAAGTTTGTGAACATCAAATTTCCTTAGAGGAAGATGCTACACTAATTTGTCAAAGACAACACCATTGTCGTATTACGTGTTGTCTTATTTGGGAATGCACCAAGCACCTGGCTGTAGAAGGTAAAATAATGTTTACAAATAATCAAAAAATCCTAATAGGTTTCATCCATGTATGAGGAATATAATTCAAGATTCAATTCAAAAGTGTTTAAAAACACTCCTCTTAGTAACATCAACCATACATATATCCCAATAGCCTTGTTTCTTTTATAATTAAGCAATTTTTATTTTTCTTTGCAAGCCCTAATCCTAATTAGTGAGCTTTGACAAGCTATAACTTTTAATTCAACTGTCCACTTACTGTGAATTTTTGCACATAAATGTTGGTATAAGCCTTCTACATGCTTAGAAAAATTCAGCATAATCCAATTTACAAATTGCAAGAAAATGCCCAAAAACCGCACTGATGACACTCGACCACGAACTTGAAGATTGATGCAAAAACTCCAGTGGTGATTTCTCCTTCTTCTACTGTTAACTTCAGCTCAAATTTGGTATGTAGCTTGATCTCCAAGTCTTCTATCACCATGCCAAAATTTATAGTGATCCAATTGGTAGATCTTTAGTGATCATAGAAACCCTACTCAACACTAAGCTGCCAACTTCTGACAACCCTTTGTATCAAAACCCAAATATCTCCTGATTGCATTATTAGATTAATACAAAAAAATTTATACACTTAGCACACTCAACAATCCAAAAAATATTAAATTTTGAACCATAGATGCTATAAAGATTGCATGAATTACTCAAGAATGCAAACCATCATTGTCTTATATAAAATCCAAAAGACCAATACAAACCCTGACTTTGAATAATAATTTCAAAGTCATCCAAAACTCTATGGCAACAAGCTTAATGCCCTTAAAATAAGCTTCAAGCTAGCTATTCAACTCAAAAACCCGATCTGAAAAAAATTTCATACATTGCCCTAGGCGGCTATTTTTGTGGCCAGAGGTCTGATTTCAATCCTGTCCTACAAACGGCCAACCCTCGGATATCAATCCAATCTATCCTAGGGATCTTATAGCCTAATCCTATCTTCAATTTAATCCTAGTATCAATCATGCTAATAATTTATCCTTTTTACCATATTTTTATTATTTTATGGCCTTTCTAAGATAGTAAAAAAATTATTACAACCTAAAAGATAAAATTATTAACTAATTCTTATCTACTAGCTATTAAATGAAGAAAATAATTTAAGAGGCTTTCATAAAAACCTTGTTAAAATATGTAGAATTCTTGTTGAACTAAGATAATAGAATATTAATTAAAAATTCATTTTTAATCATATTTTCACTATATAATCGTGTCACAACACGACATCTACTTCCTCCAAACTTATACATCCTCCGGTATGTGCCAATATTCTATAGTCATTGATCCCTTTTAGTAATGCCAATGTTTCCATTTATTCCACATGTGCAAGTAGGTTGGAAATGTTTTCTTTTGTACATGACCAAACCAGTGGCGAGGTACAAATTTTGAAATAAGAAGACTTAATTGAAACCTTATCCACATAGCCACATACATCTTGCTTACATCTTCTGTCTTGTTTTTTTGATTCCAACCTCTATTTAAGACATCCATATAATCCTTAAATCCTTTGCCCATACCTTCATATTTGAGGATTTTTAGATTTTCAATCCTTGAATTCCTCACCTTGATTCCATAATCTTCTTTTGCCGCATAATTTTGTGAAACATCTATCATTTCTTCTTGAATGTATCCTTGTAAAACATCCTTCATTTCTTCTTGAATGCATCCTTGTAAAACATCATAACCTTGTTTAATTTCATAACCCCCTCCATAATGATGGTGTGAATATTCAAAATTTCTTTCATCCAATCCATATGTGGTCTAATAGCCATATGCAATTTGACTTTCATCATCATATTTGTGCATAATTCTACCACTTCTTACATCATAATGTTGTAAATTCATACAATCTTTATGATTATAACCTTGAATAGATCCATAATCCATCTCATGTAAAGGATTAACTTTAAATTCTTCAACATAATCCAAAATATTAGGCAAAACCTCCTCACCTCCTTCAAATGTAGAAAATACCTTTTTATCATTAAGAGATGTTTCATCCAAATTGCCATCACCAACTTGCATAAACTTATCCAATGTAGAATAGCCATAGCTTTCATCCTTGTTGTCATTAATTTTGAAATCCTTGAGCTTCATATTGCCTTCAAATTTTTGGATACTTTGACCTTCTATAATAATAGTTTGAATAGAGTCTTTGTTCTCTCCTTCACCACTCTCAATATAAGATCCAATTTCTTTCATTTGCAAAGAATGGGCACCTCCTTTGAAGTCCTCCAATTGCTCTTGCATTTCTATTTTTTCAAGATTAATCCCTTGCATTAATAAAGATGATATAGAAGCCAAAGTAGAAGATTTTTTAGGCCATACTGCAACTTCTTTAGCTTCTCCTCTTTTTTGCTTTACTAAAGCAATCACTACTTCTTTCAACTCCTCTCAATCATTGGTACAATCATTCTCCATAGACTCATCTGCAAGAAGTATGAAAAGCATGTCTCGCACGTCATTATCAAGACCATTTAAAAACAACTCTACTTTTATAGCATCCAATGACTATCTCTCTGAGAATGAGAGTTGATAAAATCTCTTTTCAAATTCTTTTAAGAATTCATAACAATCTATATGCATGCCTGGTTGTAAATTTATCCAATCCAAAAACTTTCGCTTGGTAATCCTATTCTCATTTGCATCAATAAATTCTTTTTTCAATGACGTCAAGACTATTATTCCAGAGCTACACGATATCCACAAGGAAACCAATTCTATTTGGCTGCTCCTATCAAGAGTGTAGAAGCTCAATGTGAAATAAAAGACATGCAAATCAATACGGTACGTTTCAAGCCCCTCACAGTTGAAGAAAAAGAAGCAACCATTTGAGCAAAACTTGTGCTTATATTGTGGAAAGGCAGGCCATAAAGCTGAAAATTATCCTAGAAAACAAGCACCTCAAACAACAAGACTTAGAAGCACGAGCATTGTCGTAATACATGCAATTTTGTTCGAGAATGCTCCGGGCACCTGGTTGTGGAAGACAAAAAAGAAATACACAACAATAAGATCCTAACAACTCTAATAGAATCCTAAATAACTTCTATTAAATCTTAACAATACTAATTAAACTTTGATCCAATCTTTAAGCAATTATAAAAGAAGAGTAAATGAATCATATATTAATCATAATAGAAAATAACATATAAAATACTAAATTTAGAAAATATTAAAAATAGAATCTTAAAATCTTAAGTCATATCTTATTCAAATCCTAGGTCAAACCCTAGTCAAAAACCTAAATCGAACCCTAAATCAAACCCTGATCAAAACCTAAGTCAAAACCTAAGTCAAACCTTGGCCAAATCCTAGTCATATCCTAGTCAAATCTTAAGTCAAACCCTGTTTAAACCCTGAGTCAAACCCTGGTTAAACCCTAATCCAACCCTAAGTCAAATCCTAAGTCAATCCTTGGTCAAAACCTTGATCAAACCCTAGTCAAATCCTAAGTCAAACCCTAAGTCAATCCATGCTCAAAATATAAATCAAATCCTAAATCAAATCTGAAGTCAAATCCTGGCCAAATCCTAGTCAAACCCTAAGTCAAATCCTAAACCCTAAACCCTAAACCCTAAACCAAATCCTAATCAAATCTTAAACCAAATTCTAACCAATTCAAATTAATCCTAGGAAAAATTAGAACCTTAATATCTGTTGATTAGACCGTTGATCTTACTTAAAACTTTGTATACTTTTCAACCTCTTAGTCAACAACAAGCACAACAAATTTGAAGGAAATTGAACTTACCAAATGGAAGAAAAACTCCAAAAACTTCTCGGGTGTTGGTTGGCCTCCTTCTCCAACCTTGATGGTAATCTTCCAATGCTGATTTCTCCTTTTTTTACCATTCAATCACTCTCAAATCACTCATGTGTATAGGAAAACAAGTCTATTATCTACACAAATAAAAATTTTTCCAATCCAACTTGCAAATTGCTCAAGATCTCAAAAATCTTAACTAATTCTTAAAACTTAATTTCCAAGACCTTGACCAACTTAAACCTCAATTACATACAACTAAACTGTTAGATTCAGCTCAAATTCATAGCATACATTAATAACAAAAATATCCAAAAACCCACAAATTTCTAGCCATAGATCTGCTACAAAACTTTTGAAATTGCCTAAAATATCAACCATATTTTATTTTACAAAATCCCAAGTTGCCAAAAACAACCTTGACTTTGCAAAGCTATTACAAAGTCATTTTTTTTCCAAATCACTCAAAATTAACTTCTATACAAAATCCTTTAAGTCTACTCCCTAATTCCAATCTTCGATCTGCAAAAGCCTCCTGGATCCGCTGTAGGCATGCAGTTTTGTGCCTCAGGGTCTGATTTCAACCCCAGCTAATAACCGGTCCTTTTTGGGTATCTATTTCAAGATTTTTGTAGTAAGTTTTTTTGAAACCTCTTCTTAACTCTCTCCTATATATGCCTATATCATTTTATTTTCCAATCTACTTTGTCTTGCCTTACTTATGGCCCTACATAATAAATAGAAGCTTATTTGTAAAAAAGGCAACATTGAAATCCATTTGTTTTACTCCCTTTTTACTATTATCTATTTTTTCTAAGATAATTTGTTACAATATTTTAAACTAAGATCTTCTATAATATACTATTTCTACACTCTTTCACCTAGTAGTTGCGTTATATTACGACAGCATGCAAGAAAACAAGGACGTCCAGCCACAATAGGGACCGTGCGGCTGGACATCTCAACATCCCAAATTAATCAAGGTCTCTTTCTCTCAGCTCAACCTTCTCATTGTTTTACGGTACCTTTATTTTTTGGTATTCAAAAATTGCAAATCAATGCTCTACTAGATTCAAGAGCATCTGCTTGTTTTTTAGATGAAGAGCTTACCAAGCTTCACAAATTTTCTCTTGTGAAGAAATCAAAGCCTATCCATATAGAAGTCATAGACCGCCGACCTTTCTCTTCTGGCAATGTTACTCATGAAACTAAACCATTGAAGGTATGTCTTAAAAATCATGAAAGTAACATTTTGTTTAATATTATCAAGACCCCTTTATATCTAGTCATTTTGGGACTATCTTCGCTTGATAAATATAATCCATTGATAGATTTGAAGTTACGGAAAGTGACATTTCTAATAAAACCCTTGAATGTGAAACCTACCAAGATAATGTCTAAAAACATATCCTTATTCATAGGCCTTTATGAAGAAAGCCAAGCATAATACACCTCTTGTTATCTTCGCAATGCTAGCTCGAGAAGATGCAACTCCGACTTTGGTTATTCCAAAGCAGTATGAAGAATTCAAGGATATCTTTGAAAAGAAGAATACTAACATGCTACTAAAGCATCAACCATATAATTGTGCTATAGATCTCCAAGAGGGGGCACAACCACCATTTGGTCCAATCTATAATTTATCACAAGACGAGCTCTCAGCATTGAAGGATTACATTAAAGAAAATCTTGCAAAGAACTTCATTCGGCATTCTAAATCTCCAATAGATGTACTTATCCTCTTTGTGAAGAAAAAAGATGGCTCATTACAAATGTGTGTGGATTATCGAGGCCTAAATAAGATCACTGTGAAGAATCGATATCCATTACCACTAATATCCAAACTCTTGGAACAACTTGGTGAAGTCAAAATATACACCAAAATAGATCTTCATTGAGCTTATAATCTTGTATGAGTAAAAGCAGGAGATGAATAGAAGACAGCGTTTTCAACGAGGTATGGACATTTTGAATATAATATCATGCCTTTTGGATTGATCAATGCACCAGCTATATTTCAACCTTTAATGAATGATGTTTTTCGAGAGTATTTAGACAAATTTGTTGTTTGTTACCTCAATCACATTCTGATCTATTCCAAGAATGTTCAAGAATATGAGAGTCATGTGAAGTTGGTGTTACAAAATTTTTGAGATACAAGATTATACGCCAAGTTAGAGAAATGCATATTCCATCAATCCAAGGTGGAATTTCTTGGTTATATTATTTCGGACAAAGGATTATTGATAGATCAGAAGATAGTTCAAGTAGTAATGGATTGAATAGTATCAAAGACAGTACAGGATGTACAATATTTTCTTGAGTTTGTCAACTTCTATCGCATTTTTATCAAAAAATAGTCACAAATTGCAACACCTTTAACGCGGTTGACATCAAAGGACAAGCTTGAGTGGAGTACCCGAGCACAAGAGGTTTTTCAAGAATTAAAGTCGATATTTACGACAACTCCAATCTTGGTATATTCCGACTTTACAAAGGCCTTCTATTTGGAAACAAATGCTTCTGACTTTGTGCTAGGAATTGTATTATCACAGATGGAAAAAGATGATAAACTTCACCTAGTTGTATTCTATTCGAGGAAGTTTTCGACAACAGAAATCAACTATGAAATTTATAATAAGGAGCTGCTTGCGATAGTTGATTCTTTCCAAGAGTGGCGTCATTTATTAGAGGATGCTACACATCCGGTGACTGTATATACAAATCACAAGAATTTGAAATATTTCACAACAACTTGAGTTTTGAATCGTCGCCAAGCTCGGTAGAATATGTTATTATCTCAATTCGACTTCATCATCACATATTGGCCAGGAAGGCAGCAAGGATTATCAGATGCATTATCAAGGAGATCATATCTAGCACTGAAGGTTGGAAATCTAGTATTTGATCAACAGTGTACAACTTTGCTACAACCAAAATAGTTTTGTCTCCGCACCACCTCCATGATCATACCAATTGATGCTGATTTTTTATAATAAGTTTGTAGAGCATCAGCTGTGGATTCATTAGTCTTAGATGTGAAGCAACACGTTGACAAAGACAAATTCAAAATTGAGGATGGGTTATTATATTTTAAAGATCGACTATATATTTTGGAAGGACCAATTTGAGATTGTATTCTTTAATCTTGACATGACTTCCCGGCCAGAGATCACTTCAGATTCAACAAAACAATGGAGCTTATTTCTTGAGACTTTTGGTGGCCTCAAATATGGAAGGTAGTGAAGAACTTTGTGCTATCATGTGATCTTTCTTCAAGATCAAAAAATCCTAGATATCGCCCTTACGGGTTTTTACAACCTCTGCTAATTCCAAAGGAACTGTGGTCTTCAATATCTATGGACTTCATCACAAATTTGCTACCTTCTGCAATATTTGATGCTATTTACATGGTAGTAGATCAGTTTACGAAGATAGCACATTTTGTTCCATACAAAAAGAAAACTTCTAATGAAGAAACAACAAGATTATTTATTGACAATATATATCGATATCATGGTTTACTGGATGACATTATTTTGGATCGAGGGCCTCAATTTATATCAAAGCTTTGGAGGTTGCTTTTTGACATACTGAGGGTAGATATTAAACTCTCTTCTGCCTTCTATCCTCAAAGCGATGGACAAACAGAGCGAGTCAACCAAATCTTATAGCAATATCTACAATGTACGATCAACTATCAATAAGGTGATTGGACTACATATCTACCATTGGCAGAGTTTGCATACAATAATTCAATCCATGCCTCAATTCAATACACACCTTTCTTTTTAAATTATGGATATCATCCAAAACTCGATTTGTTGGATAAATCCAAAGATGAAAATCTAGCAGCTGAAGATCTTGCAAAGCATTTAAGAGAGATCCAGACCACCTTGAAGCTTCAGTTACAGATAGCTCAAGACTCGTATAAAGCTTCTGTAGACAAATTTCAGAAGGATTCTCGTACTTTTCAAATTAGAGATAAGGTTTGGCTCTTATGATAGAACATCAAGACCACTCGACCTTGCAATAAGTTAGATTATAGGAGATTGGGACCATTCTACATTTAGGAGTAAATCAATCTGGTGGCTTATCGGCTGAAATTACCCACATCCATGAAGGTACATCTAATCTTTTATGTTTCTCTTCTAGAAGCTTATAGTGAATCAACTTTACCAAGACAAATACAGCCATCACCACCTTGTGTTGAAATTGAGGACCACGTGGAATATGAGGTGGAACAAGTCTTTGATTTGTAATAGAAACGGGAGAAGTTAGAATATTTAATTCACTAACGTGGCTATGATGTAAATGAGCAAACTTGGGAGCTAGCAAAAAATATAACAAATACATTACAAAAGATACAAGAATTTCATCGAGGATATCTTGATAAATCAAAAATTGGCCATTGATGAAACATGAAGATAAAACCTTCTCCAAAAGAATGTAAATAAGTATGATCCAGGTCTTATCGAAATATAACTTATTGCATTTTTCTTTCTTATAGTATCAAGATATCTAATCTCAAAGTGTTTTTAGATATGGCTTGTGAGAATGAGGATACTGTACTAGTGACTCCATCTCAACCGAATAGCTCACGATGTTGATCTCAAGATGAAGAATTAAAAAAACGAAGAAGACGTCGAAGAATACCAAGTAACAGGTCACTTGTGATTGTCTTTGAAATTGAACCAGCTCATGAAGGTAGCGGCAAAACAATATTTTCAGGCCGCTTCTACAATGAAGGCATAGAAGTTCAGGCATGGTCTCAAGTGGAAGGTGTTGGTCATTATTAATGGCTATAAGGACCTATGAATTATCTGCCTCATGAAGGACAACTGGAATATATTGCAGAGATTATACACCAAATCTTTGATTTCCTGTATTTGTGAGCATATGTCTCAAATGGCTTCTTGGAAACCTCGAAGCTAGAAGAGGGGGTGATGTCAAGGACATACTTATTAGAACCTTTTAGAATATTTTAGAAGATACTTAGAATTCTCTAGAACCTTCCAAAACCTTCTAGCATCTTCCAAGTAGATAGAAGTTACTTGAGAAGCTTCCTAGTTGATAGAAGTTGCTTGAGAATCTCCCTTGTTGGTCGAAGTTGCTTGAGAAGCTTCCTAGATAGGAGTATATATTGGAGTCGAGGCTGAAGAGTTCTTCAGTCTTGACAACACATCTTTTAGAGCTCTAGCTCATCTCTCTAGTGTTGTTCTTGTACTCATCTGATTAATCTAATTATTACTAATTCTTCTTGAACTTCTTATTTAGACTTCTAGTCTATATTCTACGTCCATGATATTTAGTCTATATTCCGCGTTCGTGACAATGATATCAAGGACATGCTTATTAGAATCTTTTAGAATATTCTAAAAAGTACTTAGAACTCTCTAGGACCTTCTAAAATCTTCTAACATCTTCCAAATAGATAGAAGTTGCTTCGGAAGCTTCTTAGATAGGAGTATATATTGGAATCGAGGCTAAAGAGTTCTTCAATCTCAACAACACATCTCTTGGAGCTCTAGCTTATCTCTTTAGTATTATTCTTGTACTCATTTAATTAACTTAATTATTACTAATTCTTCTTAAACTTCTTTTTTAGACTTCTAGTCTATATTCTGCCTTCGTGACATCTAGTCTATATTTTGCGTCTATGATAAAAGGTTATGTAGCTATTATGACCATCTATTGTTACTTTTATAGGACAAATTTCATAAATAACATCTCCAAAAAACAATGGACGACCATCTATAACTTCTACATATACGGGTTTAGTTTTCTGTATTAGAGATATTTTACGATTCTTAACAAATTGTTCATCTAGAAAGCATCCTGAGGCTCTTGAATCTAATAAGGTAAAGGCTCTGTAGTTTTTTGGTCCTAAATATATATCTATTATAAAACAAAGAGAGGGTTCTGAGGAGAGAATAGGACCTTCACTAGGAATTGTACAAGGTTCCAGTTGCACGGTGTTGTATGACGTGGCCTTCTATCTGGGAATACATTGGGTATCTGGCTGTGGAGAGTTTATTTGAAATTTGATGGTAAAAACCGACATGTGGTTTGTTCTCAGTAAAAAACACAAATAATACAAAAGTCTCATAAAAGAGAAGTTATGTATATAAACCCTTTTGTATTCAAGTAAGTTTGTACAAAAAGGGTTCAAATTTCCACAAAAACCCTTCAAAACTTTATTCACCCGCAAGGACTAATTTCTTGCTGAAATTTAGAGTCCAATAACTCTTGATCCAATCGTTCAGTTTCTATAAAATTTAGCTCAAAGTGTAGATAATCTTTTTTAGTTTCATCACAAGAAAGAATCGACCATAAATTCGTTTTTAATTGTCTGATATCTCAAAATCCCTAGCAAGTGCTTAAAACCCTAGCTCAAAGACACCTGAGCACTATTTTTCTTATATCTCACAAACCCAAAATCCTAATGCCACAACATTTCTGCACATAGTCTTGTGACATAAGCATTTACACTTCTGAAAATTTTGAGCCAAAAATCTATCAAATTTCATTAGATATAGCTCAAAATGTAACCACTATGTAATCGGGTCACTTACTGCCCTTAAGGTTGTAAGTACTGACTTCAACTCCCAATATCTCCTTCACTGTAGCTTGGATTTTATCAAGCCGTACATGAAAAGTGTAACTGTAAAAGTGTTCTCTCCAACCCTAGTCGCCGATCCTCAATTGCTCTCTGTATGCGCAAGTTATATCCAAAAGAGTGACAGTAGGTCCAAAATCAACACCTTAACTTTGGGCGCCTATAACTTCTTCATAAAAAGTGCAAATCACACAAAATTTGCACCTAAACCAGATCCAAAAACCTAAACCTTATGATCCTAGCCTTTGATGTTCGACTCCCCTCGAAAAACAAACCCTAACTCCTAATAAACCCTCGGGCAGCCTCCTTGAAGCCCATTGGGCATGATTTTTGGCCAATTAGAATAGAGATTTCTATCATCCACCTCTATTCATCCACATAGATGGCCAAACTACCCTTTTTACACTAAAAACCCTTTTCTAACCCTTCTTCTTATAAGATTTACATACTTGGTGCTTTAAGCACCAAATAAAAGAAGTAAATAAGATCTTAAGGATCACCAATGTCTAACAAAGGTGATTTAAGATATACACAAGTTACTATCAATATAAAATTAACTTCAAAGGTCACTACTAGAAAGAAAATAAGGTTGTATAAACCTTAATAATAATCCTTTTAATAGATCCTTTCTAAATTAGCAACCTAATCATATCCTATAACCAATAAAATCTACTGATATGACTTTCATTTATCTAAGTAGTAAATTATACATTAAATATACATGTACAATTTTTTCATATAGTAGTTAAACCACAACACGACAACGGTCCCTATTAAAACTGGACAAATTCATTTTTTGACATATTATCTTTTTTGACAGCTGTACTCCTCATTTTATAATTGTGTCGTTTCTTTGGACAATGTTGAACAGTGTGCTTAGGTTTTCTACAATATAAATATAATCCTCCTTAACGACGTCGAATCTTTTCTTGTTTAGTAAGAGATTTAAAACGTACCATATCAATTTGCATGTCTTCTACTTCCGAATGTACGTTTTGTGAGGATGTTGATGTTGCTATTGAATAATAACATTCAGGCTCCCTTGTACGACTCTCGGATTGAAACTCAAAAAGTCAATTGTCACACTTCATAGCAAAATCAATTGCTTGACTCAATCTTTAAGGATCGGATAAATTGAGGATTAATTTTTTATCTCATATTGTAATCCGTAGAAAAATTGGCTGATGAGTGTAGCATCATCTCACTTGATATCAATTGTTAGTTGTCAAAATTATAAAGCACATAATGACACTGATCAATTACCTTGTTATAAGATGCAAATCTTGCTGCTTGCAATATGGATTGTATCATATTCTCCATACATAGATCGAAATTCTGCTAAAAATGCCTCCAAATTATCCAATATTGTATCATGTTATTCAAGAAAAGATGAAAACCACGTTAAAGTAGAATCCAAAAATAACGTTCCGATAAATCTAACTTGAGATCCTTGCATAGGATAACTCTGAGGTTGAAGTTCAATCACCAATTGTACTTGATTGACAAATCTTCAAAACTTAGATCTTATGCCATCAAACTTCTCAAACAAACTAATTTTTCGTTCTCTAATATTTGAACAATGCTCCATTATATGTGAGGTAGTATGGTTTGGTGTAGATAGTAACACAGCTCCAACCATCTCTATATCTTCACTTCTTGCTAATCTTGTTGCTCCTTGTGATGGTAAACTGAGTTGATGCATTGCAAGCATTAGTTCTTTCATTTGTTCTTGCATTTGTGCCATTGCACTCTTCATTTCTGCAAGCTTTGCCATGATAATACAATGGGAAGGAAGGTATCTATTCTCACTTCAAGAAATACAGAATAACACACTCAAAAGAAAAAATTCTAGAAACAATATCAGTTTAGAAGTGGGTACTCCATAACTTCTAATATGCTTATGTTTTATCAAGAGAAAGGGATAATCCACTCTTAATCAAGAAAAGACAAAGCTCTGATATTATATATGTACTCTTGTCAATCTTTCAAAGATAAGAACTTAATGATAGAAAATAAACATATGAAACTTCTATTAAAAAGAATAACAAAATAGAAGTAAGAAAGTATGTATATTGAAAAAAATTAGAATAGCTATTGCCACAAGACAAGAAAATTGTAGACTCTTGAATCTAGACTAGAAGCAAAAAAGGAATTGACAAGAGTGAAGAAGGCTTCATTCTTGCCTCTATAAATATTATCTAACTAAGAGCTACATGGCAGTATTCTATAGGACCTTTTACACGTGTTTAATTTGCAAGATACTTGTCAAACTTGCACAGCAAGTTTCTCACATATACGCCACATACTTGGCTTGTTTCACAAGCTACCAACATGTGTGATACATGGCTAGCTTGTTCCACAAGCTATCAACATGTGCGCCATGTGGCTAGCTTGTTGACCAAGTTTCTAACCTACCAATCACCTATAGACATGTATAAAGGTGATTTCACATCTATGAAGTTTCTAGGAAGCTTTTCTATTAGATATTATCAAATCAATTTATTTTATCTACTTCTATTGGTTTATATTAATTAGGTAATTACTGGAATAAATCTTATGTTTGTTACAAATGGTCATGCCTAATAGACTTTGAAGAGGCTGTCTGCAAGAAAAATAAGGATTTTGGTAATTTTAAAAAAAGTATTCAAAAATCAAAGACTAGGATTAGAATGCGTGTTTTTTGTACTACAATTTTGGTATAAGAATTGAGAGATTTGGAGTTGTTACAAAGGAGGTATAGGCGATTGAAGTTAAGGTATACAAATCATACTACTATCACTCTTTTGAGGATACAAGGAGTTGTTTGAGAGCTTTTAGAGATCAAGAGGTGCGACTGTAGAGGTGATTTCAAGATCTATATTTAATATAGAAGAATTATTATATTTAAAGTTTTGAAGAAGGAAATATTGGTAGTCAAAGATAGCAAATTAAATTCTAAGGTAGTAAGTAGACCATTTTATTGATAGTGATGGTTTTTGCCATATCTTGGGCTTCTGGACGAATTTTCATCTAAATATTTTTAAAAAGATGTATTATTATGTTGAAAAACTATATATCAAAGTTTCATAGCATTTAGACACTTAATTTATAAGATATAAAGAATTTAATATGCGGGTATTTATAAACAAGATTTTGAAGCTATTGTTAGGATTTTGGCAATAACTAAAGATTCATAATGAATCAATAATTGAAATTTGTTATGGTATTTGTTAATAATACATCAATACTTCATGTAAATTTTTAGTAGATTTGAATAGTTGGATTAAAAGTTATAGATTATTGAAGTTCAAAAAAAAATTCTTTTTTACGAGTGAAAGAGGATTTTAGAGTACTTGTTATATTTTGAGTATTTTATAAAAATAAGACTTATATATTAGATATAGTAGCCCTATAAAGAAGTCTTTTATAAAAATTTGGGGGTTTTGTTATTCTAGAACTTGGTTGAGTAATTAGTGGTAGTTAGAAGCTCAACACTTTCTTGAGGCAAATTTTTTCTATCACAACAATGTAGATTAAATTTAATACTTATTCATGTTGGAATATCATTCACCAAAATATTTTTTCTATTGCAAATTTATTATTCCTTGTCCACAAGCCTATTATTATCACTTTTAATTTTTTTATTATTTCAATCCCATTCCATAACCCTTTATCAAATTTTGCACTCAATAGTTTGCATCTTTACTCCTTCTTTCTTGATTTTTTTAATCAATCCATTTATAAATCTATGCTTTATATTTTATTTTTTATTTATTTATTTTTGAAATGATCTTAATCAAGTTACAAGTCCTTTTAGAATTTGGTAGTTTTATATCTATTTAATTTATTTTAATTTATTTTTTACATAAGATTTGTCATAATCCTTCTCTATTATCTTTTACTAAAAAAGTAATAATCTTCATATAAATTTGGTTGTTACATATATTTTAAAATTTTTAGAATAATCTTTATTAGATTTTATTTTTCGAGAATCTAAAATTTTTAAATCGAATAATTTTTTTATTTTTATTTTTATTTTTAAAAAGATTAATAATAAAAAAATTAAATTTTTATATATTTAATATTTTTTTATCAATAATAGAAGAAAATTATTTAAAATTCTAATTTGTTAAAATTTTGGTTAGCCTTTTAGTTTTATAAAACTTGTGAATTATTAAATCATGCCATGTCTTAAGTTAATCCATTTATCTATTTGGATTTCTAAACTCTAAGTTTTTAAAATCATATATATATATATATATATATATATATATATATATATACTTTAAGACATATATATAATCCTAGTATCAAAGATATGAATCAAGATAAAACTTTGAAAAAACAACATATTTTTGTGTTATTAACAAAGAGAAAGTAGACAATCAAGAGATAGATATAAAATAGAAAGAAATTAGAAAGAAATATGAAATAAAAAAGATAGATATAAAATAAAAAGAATTATAAAGAACTTAGAAAGTCTTAAACGAAGATTGAAGCATAAGAAAGGTATTGACAAGACTAAAGATAGGCTCAATGTTGCTTCCATATTTTCTAGGAATTGCAACACTTGTGGCTCAAACTTCAAGTTGTAGGTTGCTTCCAATGCGACTTTTTGAAAATAAGAAACTTATAGGACAAGTTTCAATAGCCACATGGTATATCTATAAAAGATTAAATATCTAATCCACGTTTAAAGAACTTACTCAAAGCTTTTTAAAGATGATGTTGTTTATCTAATATGTTTTTATCTATTTCTATTTATTTCTATTTATTTCTATATATTTTAAAAATATAGATATCCATTAGATTATTTCTTATTCTAAAAGACATGTTCTATGAAGAGTTGTCAAATTACTTCATAAATTGATGAAATTTAAGATTTATCAAATAATATTAGCAATAATTTATATTTTGTAAAAAAAACAATTGATATGTCCTTTCAACTATCAATATAATGCCATGGACAAAAAAACCACCTAGTTATTTGATTATTGTTGAGGCCTTAAAAATTACTTTCAAATAAAACATTCTACATATCATCTAATATAGTACCCACCTCCATTGATATTATTAAAAATTGAAAGCCTCTTCTAAGATCATGGCACCAAATATATTGTATCTTGCTATCTATTTAAAAAAGACATAGTTTTTTTGAAGATCTTTATCACAATTTTGATGTCATCTAGATTCATATAATTTAAATGCTTTATTTAGAAGATAACAAATTTGAGATAAATCTATAAGTTATTGGTTTTTCAAGTTGTAAAGAAATTCTATAGATTTATCCTTGAGCTTGTTTTTCTTTGATTTATATCATCTTATTATTAATTATTAGTCCATGATTTTAATGGATGTTAATAAAAAGCAATAACAAGCTTTGATGCATTTACAAGAATCTTGAATGGCTTTCATATGCATTTATTAATATCATACCTACGCCAATGTACAAGATATTCTAATTCATTTTGGTTGTGACTTAAATCCAAAATTTTTTTTGTTTCAAATTTTTAATTGTATTCTAATTCAATAATAGATACTAATAACTATTTTCTTTCCAATATATTGATTTTAATATAAGACTTAATAAGATACACATAAAATATAAGATGAATCTTTATTAACTTTGGTAATTATGATTTATATACAATTGGATTAATTTTTTTTTCAAATAATAAATAGTCTTAATTTTTAATAATCTAACTTATCACAAGCTCAATTAGTGTTGATATTACAATGGAGTAATCATATTTTATTATCAAATTTGAATATTTTTTATTTTTTTAAAAAAATATTTATATTAATTTTTTATTATTCTTGAGCCTCTTTTAGTTATATCTTTATAGTTATTATGTTATAACATGGCTACATAGTGAAAAAACAAAAAAAGACATATATTATAGAGGAGCTTAATTGAAGATTTAGTGATAAAATTATTTTAAAAAATATAGGTAAAAATTAGGGAGGTAATAAAAATATTTAATATTAATATTATTTTATTAAAAGAGACTTCTATTTACTTCATAAAACCATAAATAAGACAAAATAAGATAGATTAGCAAAAATAGTACTGCAAGCATGTTTAGATCAAAGAAAAGAATAGTTTCTAGCAAAAATCACTTTAAAAAACCTTGGATTGATATCTAAAAAAGGCTAGTTGTGAACAAAGATTAAAACCAGATTCTAAGGTACAATATCATGTGCCTATGGCAAATAGGGGGTTATTTTATTGATTAGAGAGTAAGATTAAATAGTAGACTTGATAAGATTTCCTTAAGAGTTATTTTTAAGATTTTTGAATTTATAATGACTTTGTAAGAACTATGTAATGTTAGGGTTCTATTTAAATAACTATAATTATTGATAAACAAAGTGGATTTACATTTTGGAAAATTTTGTGAATTTTGTAGTAGATCTATCAATAAAAAATTACAAGTTGTATAAAGATCTAATTATTTATAATTATAAAGAATTTGGTAATAAAATAATTAGATCTTTATATACCAAATTCTTTATTATTAGATTTTTAATTTTTTTTAAATAAAAAATATGAAATTATGGATAATAACCATAACTAGCAAATACAAAATTTATTAGATAGAAGAGTGAACCATATTCTTATATAAAAGTTCCACTAATGGCAAGACATTTGTCTAATTTTTTTGGTGATAATTGACGGAATATTACAAATATTGTTTTAATACTTAATTCACATGTTTTTCTTATCTATTTATTTTTAAGATAAAAAATTAAAGATAATTTTATATCTATCTATAATTAAAATCTTGATACAAATCAAGATCTTTAATAAAAGATAATATTATTTTAAAATCTATGATATCAATAGATATTATCAAAGAAAATTTTAGCTCTTTCTACATCCATTATAGTTTTTATACAAGATATAAAATGTACCATTTTAGTTAGACAATCCACTATCACAAAAATGAAGTTATAAAAATTTTAGATTAAAAGATTTATAATAAAATCTATTGAAAGAAATGACCTAAGATGCTTCAAAATACATAGAGGTTGAAGAAGTCTATAGGATTGATGACTTGGAGTCTTTGTTTTAGAACAATTCTCATAAGATTGAACAAATGCTTTGATAGCTTTTTGCATTTAAACTACTAAAATTTTGTTAAAATAAGCTTTAGAATTTTGTTATATCTAAAATATCTTACTATTGGAAAGTTATATTATGAATGATTTTTTGGAATATATAAATATTATTTATAATAAGGAAGGTTGTTTTTAAAATCAAATTTGTTATAATTGTTATAAAGATTATTTTTAATATGAAAAACAAGAAGATTTATTAAAGCACTTAAATAGAATTTATCACAAAAAATAATATCAACTAGAATTGTTGACTTAATGATTCAAAGCCACAATTGCTCCAATTTCAAAAAAATTAATTTATTATAAATTATAGGCAATATTTTTTTAATAAAAAATAAAAATTCTTAAATAAATCATCTAATTAGTTTTGTTATTTTTTAAGATGATATTTAATATTAAATATAAATTATGACAAAGACATACTCCAATAGTATTATGTGGCATGATTTTCAATTTGGAAATATATTAGATACCTGACTATAGAGAACTTACTTGTAATTTATTGGCAAGACTCTAATAAGTAAATTTTCTTTAATAAAAAGAACAAATAACATAAAAGTATTATAAAAAAAAAATTATTATATTAATAAAAATTTCTTATATTTAATTAGATTTATACATAAAGTTATTTTTTGATATGTAAAAAAAAAATTTAAGATCCCTTTCTATATAAAATCATAACTAACTAATTATTGATAAATTAGATTCTCAATAACTTTTAAGAAAAACCATAATCTCCTTTCAAAACCTCATCTTTATATCAAAATTTTATTATAGCTCTATATATCTATTTTTCCACCTTGATAAAATCTTGGCTCCTAAAAAATCCCTTTAATTTGTATAAAATGCTCAAATTGCAATAAAATCCTTCAATAGCTTATTCACTTGCAAAAGATTGATTTCTTTTTAAACTTTAAAATCTAATAATATATTGATCCAACCATTTAATTTTTATTAAATTTCTCCAAAGTATAGATTATACCTTTAAACTTTATTACAAGAAAACTCAACTATAAATTCACTTCTAATTGTCTAATATCTTAAAAATTCTAATAGGTGCTTAAAATCCTAGTTTATAGATACCTAAGTACTATTATCTTTATATTTCAAAAATCCAAAATTCTATTGCCATAAAATTTTTGTATATAGTTTTGTAACATAAAAATATACACTTCTAAAAAATTTGAGCCAAAAACTTATCAAATTTCTTAAAATATGGTTCAAAACACAACCGCTAATTAAGTAGGATTATTAATTGTCCTTAGATTACAAGCATTGACTTCAATTGTCAATATCTCCTTCATCCCAGCTTAGAATTTATTAAGCTATACATAAAAAGTGTAGCCAAGAAAGTATTCTTTCCAACCTTAGTTGCTAATCCTTTATTTCTTTTTGTATGCATGAGTTATATTCAAAAGAGTTACAATAGATGCAAATTCAATACTTTAACTTTGAGCGCCTATATGTCCTTTATAAAAACTCCAAATCACTCAATTTTTGTACCAAAACCATAGCCAAAAATCTAAAATTGTTGATTCTAACCTCTAATATTTGAATCTCTTGAAAGAAAAATCCTAATCTCTAATAAGGCCTGAGACAACCTCCTTGAAGCCTATTGAACATGACTTTTGGCTAATAGGAATAGAGGCTTCTATCATCCATGTCTATTCATCAATATAAATGGCCTAACTACTCCTCTTTATATTAAAAATTCTTTTTTAATTCTTTTTTTAAATAAAAATTTATATAATATGTATTCTAAATACCAAATAAAAGAAATAAAATAAGGTTTCAAGGGTTATCAATGTCTAACAAAGGTGATTTAAAATATATAAAAGTTATTATCAATATGAAATCAGCCTCAAAATCACTGTCAAAAAAAGAAATAAGGTTGTATAAATCTCAATAATAGCTTTTTTAAATGGATCTCTTCTAAAGTAATAATTTAATCACATTTTATAATCAATAAAAATCCACTAATATGGCTCTTATTTAGTTGTATAGTAAATTATACATTAAATATATATGTACAATATTTTTATATCATAATTGAACGACAACATGACAATGGGCATAACTATGGTTTAAGACATGTGTTGACATAAAATACTTAAGATTCTTGTAATCAATATAAATTGTAGTTAGATGCAAAGTGCTTTCTAGTTAGTGACGCCATTCTTGGAATGAATCTACAATATAAAGAAGTTCTTTGTCATAAATCTTATAATTAATCTTTGCTTTTGAAAAAAAATTGAATAAAAAAAAAGAATATAGTCTATTATTTGTATCTACTTATAATTAAATTATATCTAATACAACTTTTGATATATTTTTTTAAATAAAAAAAAACTTAAAAAAATTTACATAATATAGAAGTTGAAATAAAAATTATTTTTAAATCTTAAAATCTTACTTTGATATTTTAATTTTATTCCAATTTATTTTTAAAAGTTTATCATGTAAATAAAATAAAAATTTAAAAAAATTATTTTATTAATATCTAATGATAGTTTACAAATCCTAAAAAATATTAGACATCACGTACAATTCTTGGAGTTGTCGAACTTATAATAATTTCTATCTTCTTAGAATTCATTAAAAATATGTTGTTTAAAATAATGTATTCCAAAAATTCTACTTGATATGTGTAAAATATATATATTTCTATATCTTGGTATATAATCATATATTGTTAATTTTTTGAAATATAAGGCAAACATATTCTTTATATTCCACAAATCAAGACAAAACTTTGAAAAGGCAATACATTCTTTTGTTACTAAAAGAGAGAAAATAGACAAATAAGATATAGATATAAGATAGAAAAAAATTAAAATGGTTATTTCTAATTACAAAAAACTTAGAGAATCTTGAATTAAGATTAAAATACAAGAAACATGTTAACAAGACTAAAGATGGCTTTAGTCTTACCTCTATATGTATTAGCTATAAAGAAGGTCTTATAGAAGCTTCTTAGAGATTGCAAAGCTTAGGACCTAAGTATCAAGTTATAAATTGCTTCTAACATAATTTTTTTAAAGTATAAAACTTATAAGACAAGTTTTAATAGCCATGCTCTTATATTATAACATGGTTAGAGGGTGAAAGAATAAAAGAAGATATATATTATAGAGGAGCTTAATTGAAGACTTAGTAACAAAATTTCTTTTAAAAAGCATAGATAAAAGATAGAGAGATAATAAAATATTAAATTTTAATATTATGTTATTTATAAAAATAAATTTTACTTATTTTATAGGACCATAAATAAGACAAAAGAAGATAGATTAGTAAAAATAATACTATAGACATCTTTAGATCAAAACAAAGGGTAATTCTAGTAAAACTTACCTAACAAAATCTTAGATTGATACTTGAAGAAGGTTGATTGTGAACTAGGATTGAAACCAAACCCGAAGGCACAAAACCATGTGCTTATGGCAGATGATGGATTCTTTTGTTGATTAGAGAGCAAGATTAGAACTTAATAGGATTTCTTTGAAGGTTAGTTTAAAAGTTTTTGAGTTTAAAATGATTTTGTGAAAGTTATGCAAGATTAGGGTTCTATTTAGGTGATTCTAATTTTTTGGAAATAAAATGGTTTCACAAGAATTTTGTGAAAAGCATTCAATTTTGATTAAAATGTTGTGTTATAAAACCAACAGAGTGAATTGCTGGACAACACATTTGCAAACACTGATTTCAAGCTCCAAAGTTGGATCACAGCCCCAAAGATTCCTCCCAAGACGAGCTCCCATGCACAAGCTTATTGAGTTGGTGGTCTCAGATTATCATCCGAAAGCAACTTGCAAGACTCGTACAATGATGTTCGTCCCGAGTGTCATCTAAAAGGGCTGGAAAGCGTGACTCATGCTGCTGCTGCCCAGCTACATCGAACCTATCGACTTTCACCTGCTTCGTGTCGGCAGCTGAGGTGGGTACCTGGACAATCTGAAATAGGGACGCACACGAATAGGTTTTTTTAAAAAAAATTAAATGTTTGTTTTCCCTTATCCTGACCATCTGATGATTTGGCAAGCTTTTGCTATTTTTATCGATCCCGTAGACACTGGAACTGTCGCACCATGGCAGCTTTTGAAACTGTAGTTAATGAAAATCATCGGCGTTGCAGTTCAGGTGAATGAACCCTAAAAGCGAAATGCATAGAAAAGCGAATGAGTGCGTTGTCATTTTCTTTTACATGATCGTCGAAGTTTAGCACATGAAATACGAATGTGATCCAAGTTGAATGAGTTATTCTGTGAAAACATGTTGAGCTAAGGTTCGACACAGGAAAGGGTGTTATTTGGTTTCGCTTTCTGATGATGTGAGGTCTTCACAAACAGAGTCGCTGTACGCGATTTGCAAATTTAAATATGGTGTTAACACAAAATGAATCTTGTTTACTGTAGGCTTGTGTTAAAGGCAAGGTAAATTCTTTAAAAATCAATAATATATGCAGATAGTAATTTGTATCGACCATAATAAGCATCTCCTTTACATTCCTTGTTGCGATTTTCCTACTACATGATGAATTTAATACTTCTTCTAATGTCTGTAGGAGTTTTTAAACTGGTACTCTTAAATGATTACAAATTGTATTCTGAATAGAATAACTACTTTTGTAGTAGATTTTTAAAAACTGTTTCCAGAACGTAATGGATAACCACAGAATTGGAAAAACAAAATTGAAAATGACTTGCACTAATCTAATACTTTCAGATTTACCCCACGTTTAGGTATCATTCACTGAGCGACATCCAATGTCCAGACCATTCGATTCAAATAAGCCACTATCCAATGTGTGATGCGCCACACCAGATTCAATCAATTGAACGAAAGAATCACGCTTTTTCTGCACAAGATGATTGCCTTGAGAGCTTTGTATGCACCGAGTTCGAGCAGGTCAATCATCGAAATTTGGAGATCGAGCATCGGAGCTAGGTTGTGCATAATTGCGATGTGAGTTCAGTCGGTTTAGCTGACGGAGAGGTTCGTCTGTAGCGCTGCATTGAGTTCCATGGCTTTTGGTGATCGTCAGAAGATGAGTGTAAGAGGCAGGCGACGAAATCATCGTTCAGACTCCTTCCAGGACTTGAGCTGGACGGCTTCACACTCGTTAATTCATTCCTCTTCGTGAATTACTCTGATTTCTGAGTTAGATGTTCACGTTAGAGTGGGATCGTTTGTATTTGACGACATTGCTCGAGGCATCCAGAACTGCACGCATGCGATGGTATCCATCGTCTATTAATGCTTGACGAGCCTCAAGGAAACGCTGAAAGGCCTCCTGACGCGCAAGGGCTCATTTGCTGGCAAAATTGACCGGGTTATGAAGAGTAAGGGGGATCTAGTTCAAGATGGAATCGACAAATTGCACCGTGTCATGGAAGAGGTCATGTCAGAATTTTAGATCTGTTTTTTCACTTTAGAAACTTCTTCAGTGCAGACTGATTAATTAGGAGCTAGACCTTAGGGAAGTATTTTCTTTTTTGGTAATCAGGACTGAAGTCTCTGGAAGCTGCAGCGAGCATAAGTTGGCTTACTCGTACCTTCTCATACCAGGTAACAGACATGACGAATTCCCGAGGCCTTGAATTTAGTACTCAGCTTTGCAAGAGGGGTTTGCAATCGATTGCAAGACATGTTTACACAGCATTCATGTCTTTTACTGCTGCCTCTAGGTTACCCCGGGGAGGAGAGCAACGGTCTCGTCACCCGAAAAGATGCCGAGGTGCTGGGCTCGGCTGTGATGAAGTATAAGACATACTTTTGTCATTCCTGAGGCCTTCCTGCAGGAAAAAATGGTTATGATCAGGATGCTCCGGAGCCTTAGAATACTTCTCTCGCCTGCTAGGATTGCGTCTTCCTCCTCGAGATAAAATGATCCAGCATTCAGCGACTAGGAGAAAACATGATTGCAACACGTCGAAGAGTTGATCACCGCAGCCTGGGGAAGTTATCTCACACTTGACACATATGTATGGACAACAGTTTACAAGCACCAAGACAAAGACAGCTGTAGTGGTGTAGGATTTTTAGAATTTTTTAAAACTTTGAAGAGGTTCTTTACGAATCTTTGAGCAAGCGACTGCTGATGAACAGCGAATTCCCGATTTCCCAGTTTTACTTGGTCCTTGTCATTCTTACGATGGATTTTAGTGCTTGTTCATCGACCGACTTAGCGAATTAGACAATTACTTCATACACTTGCACATTTCTTAATATCAGTGTTCCTTACAGATCTTAGGATAGGGCACATTAACAAGCTAATTCCTCTGCACGGATGTAAAAATTTCAAGCAGAAGCGTTATTTCGCTCTATGTACTGAACTACAATATTCAGAATGATATCACTCAGAAAGCCTTGAGCAGAACCCTTGTGATGCACTCTCAATCTTGTGTACTTGTTGATTGTATCTAGAACTTCGAGAGGATGCCACAAAAGGGTGGATTTCATTGAACCCACTTTTCCACTGGTCGATGTAATAACAGTCAGACTTGGGGTTTTGATACCTTGTTTCCAAGCTCAAAAACGCCATGTTTTACTGGGTTGATGTCAAGGTTATACTATGATGATGTCCAGCCCCATCGTTCACCACAGAGTAGAAATCGGAACGATATGCACTGATCTCTTTGTGGCATGTCACACTGGATGAGGCTTAGATGCAATCGACGACGTCCGACTGTTATGCCGTTGATGACTGATGGAGTTTCGAAGTTACCGAGTAGTGGGGATTTTCAATCGGGTTTCCACCAAACGATTTTCCACCCTGTATGAACAGTGACGCAGAATGATCTTCATTCCCATATCACTTCAGAGTCCATCCCGAATCGAACTTTACGAGTTCTGAGGTTTCTCCAACTTTGAAATCTTTTCTGTACAGCCTTGGGTTTAGGAACCGTCGCTACTCAGTCATCTCCCACCTCCTTCCTCCCCTTTTGTGTCTGTGTCTGTGTCAGTTTTCTCTTAATCTTGTTTGGGTTTTCTGGTTCTAGATTCAATGGCCACCATGTCAATGCGAGTTGCGGCAGTAGCGGCAGCAGCGGCTGCCGTTTCATCGCCTGCCAAATCTTCCACTGTGCACAGATTGGGCAGCCGTCAGATGGTTGGAGAGTTTCGAGGAGCAAGGGAGTTGGGTATGGCTGCGGCAGTTGCCCCGGGTGCTAGGATGCTTTGGCGCAGTGAGGAGCAGAGGAAGGTGTTGAAGGCTGTCAGTGGCGTCCGCGTCATGGCCTCTTCCAACGGTGTCCCAGCCCCTTCTGGCCTTCCCATTGATCTTCGAGGTACCTGACAATGGCGCAGCGACTGAGTAGAACATAGCTTTTTTAGAAAATGCTTGCAGTACCATGGGTGGACACATATGCTCATTAACTTCGATTTGTATTTGGTAGGGAAAAGAGCGTTTATTGCCGGTGTGGCTGATGACCAAGGTTTTGGCTGGGCCATTGCCAAAGCTCTGGCAGCAGCTGGAGCTGAAATTCTTGTCGGAACCTGGGTGCCAGTAAGTTATTTTAACCTGATTGAATTCGATTATTCACCACCACTTTGATTGCCATTCTTGGGCTATTATGACAAGTTTAATTTGGTCGAGCCTCTTGTTGGACAATGCAGGCTCTCAACATCTTCGAGACCAGTCTTAGAAGAGGCAAGTTCGACGAGTCCCGGCAGTAAGTGCCTCCGTAACTTGTCTTGAACGATTTCGTTAGCTTAGGCGTTTAGAGGAATGCAATGCGGGTGAGCATTATCGATCACGAATGCTTCTCAACTCAAATTGTCGAGTAATTTGCAATCTTCACACCGAAAGGCATCTGACTTTTCAACGGGGAGAAACTGCGGTTCTCCTGTATTGTTTGCGTGCGTATTTTGTCAGTGTATTATAGGATCTGTATTAGATGTACTCGGTAAATCCCGCATCTTATCGCTGTGGTTGTTTCTTTAGGCTTCCCACCGGAGGATTACTCGAGATTGCCAAAGTGTATCCCTTAGATGCTGTATTCGACACTCCTGAAGATGTGCCCGAGGATGTAAGTGGAACTGGCCCCTCTATGTTACATTTAGGACTCTACTGATAAATCCGAAGAATAGGGTTTGTGTTCTTTTTCATCGTCGTATGTTATAGTTATGGCAGCAATTACTTTAAAGTTGAAGGTTGCATTTGATATACTCTAGTTTTTACATTTTACCAAGTTTGGTTCTTTGTTACTCATTTCTGCATAACCCTCCGTCGGCAATGGCTTACTTTTCAGCACTTCGTGTGACGTGACAGAAACATTCTTGGTGGGATTAATGTTTACAGTAGGGTCTTTTCCTTAATCCATTGCACTCATGAGGTTGCTAATTGTTGTATTTAGATCAAGAACAACAAGAGATACGCTGGGTCATCTGCTTGGACTGTACAGGTGATTTTTCAACGTCTCGTTTCATCCTTAGATTTCTGGAATGGTGGTACAGCATCTTTGTCTGAGGAACAGGGGAGTGAATGCATCATTTCTTTAGGCTGGGGCATACAGCTTAAAGCTAGAGAACTTTTTGTAGTAGTCCTTTCTTTTAAAAACTCCCGTACATCTCTGTAATATTTTTTGCTGTCCCTGGTAGCTAGTAGCGAATTTGCTTCGAATAAGGAGTCATGTTGTGATCATTCCAAAGACATGTGTTGTTAATTCTGCTGTTTGATATTTTCCTGAATTTTTTTTAGGAATGTGCCGAAGCCGTGAAAGCTGACTTTGGCTCCATCGACATCCTGGTGCATTCACTTGCTAATGGGCCTGAAGTAAGAACTTCATCTAGCAAGCAGTGGCCACAAGTGGCTATTGTTTCATTTTCAAACTTGCTTTTGTTTGTTTTTTCTTTTTTTTTCTTTTTCTTTTTTCAATCCATTTACTTGGATATTGTTCGATATTGTGTGAACACGAACCTACGGTGGTTTGTGCTGAAGTTGGGCCTAATATGCTATTCATTACACACTGTCTCCAGGTAACCAAGCCACTTATGGAGACCTCGCGCAAAGGTTACTTGGCTGCTGTCTCAGCTTCTACATACTCCTATGTCTCACTTTTGAAGTACTTTGCTCCTATAATGAACTCAGGTACGGAACGATTGTCTCACATATTAATGTTATGTTTTCAAAAGAGCCACCTACTGTGTGTACCCATTGAAGTCATGATCACATCTGTGTGATGCAGCTGTTCAGGTAGGTAGTGTATCATTCTGTCCCTCTGTTTAACTTCATATCATGAGTGTGCTCCACATTTAGCTTTCAGGGTTGATGTCCTCCGGATGAACGGTGGTCGGCTTGTCTGTGCTTCCATCTGTTTACGTAGTCGTAGCGGCCGACGCATTGAGTATGATTTAGACTTAAAGCAATTTAAAAAGAAAGAATCTGATATGGACATGCTAGCGTGTTGTCTAGAGCTTTATGAGCTGATGCAAATAATGGTGATTCTGAATGGATTCAGGTGGTTCTGCACTTTCTCTTACTTACTTGGCGTCTGAGAAGATTATCCCTGGGTAAGATTGAGAAAGACAGTTTTACGCATAAATTAAGATCTTGCACGCCTCTATTTCGTCATGGGTATTGTAGCGAAGCTTGTTCGAGCAGATACAAATTTTTAGAAGTTACCCTAATTTGTTAGAAAGCCCGTAGTAATATTTGTGCGTGGTATTTCGTCTCTCTTTTGACGGAGACCTATGTTACAATAGTTTCTTACCTGTGTACAGAAATGTTTTCAAAACGTAGATAAATTTCCGTCGTTTATATCATTTCTCTGCGCTAGTCAAGCCTACATGATGTTTATTAGCCGAATCTACTTGTGCCTATGACAGATATGGTGGAGGGATGAGCTCTGCCAAGGCTGCACTTGAGAGTGACACACGTGTAAGTTTTAGCATAAGGTTATCTCGCAGTGGAGGATCTCTCTGTAGGTCACATCGAGGACGCAATTTGTCCCAACTGTAGTCGCACATCTATCTTTTGACTTCTCTGTTCCTTCTTTGCATTTAAATATACAGTGTCATCCTTGAAATTTTATTCTCCAAGGCAATAATGACACGGAAAAGACGCGAAGTCTTTGATGTCATGAAATGACTCATTAGCAGTGGATTACATGCTAGTATGGTATTAGTGGTCAAGTTTATATTCCAGATAGTTTTCATGGTGGGTTGATCTGTTGGTGTCTGCTCCGTATCAGGTGCTTGCATTCGAGGCTGGCAGGAAGTATGGCATTCGGGTTAACACCATTTCAGCAGGTAACCAACTGTCTCTTGACATACTCATGACTGGATTTTCAAGACTTGGGCAGCCAGTTTTATTTCTGTTCTTTCACATCTTATGCTAGCATTAGTGTCTACACTAGTCATGGTATTGAGATGTTCTCTATATCAATGAGTTCAGCGTAAAGAAGACAGTTGTTGTGGATTATACGAGATTATTAGGTTCTGCATGTTGAATTTGGTGTCGTGATCAACAAAATCAGGTTAAATCCATATTTCAATAACCATGAGAAATTTTCCACTGACTTAAGTGGTTCTTTATTTTAATTTATTGCAGGTCCCTTGAGAAGCAGAGCGGCTAAGGCTATCGGTTTTATTGATGACATGATCAACTACTCCTCTGCTAACGCACCCTTGCAAAAGGAGCTGGAAGCAGGTGAGGTTGATTATTATGTTGTGTTGTATCAAGCTCTTCGTTGTCTCAATAATGCAGGGTTGACAATCCTCAATGGGGAGTACACTTCCCATTTTATATCGTCAGACTTGTTTCTCGCTGTTTGAACCTTCCTCTTTCTCTGTTTTCAAGTCTATTCTGACAAAATCACTATCGTGTGATGATGTACAGATGATGTGGGACATGCAGCTGCATTCTTGTCATCACCATTGGCTAGTGCTGTAACAGGTACACTGCTCTATGTCGACAATGGTCTGCATGCGATGGGCCTGGCAGTTGACAGTCCCTGCGTTGCCAAGGCAGCCACCCCAGCCACTCTCTAACTTTGCTCCACAACTTTCATCCAACATGTTGCAACTTGATTTCTAACTTTCTTCCACGAGGTTAGACCGTAGAGTTGAATATACTCTTAAGCTGCCCGAACATGATGTACTTAGTTGTGGGAATTTGAGGTGTTAAGGATCGATTTCTAGGATGACTTGAAAATAGACGAGTTAGATTGAGTACTTTTCCTTAGTTTTGTTTCGCCGATTCTAGCAACTTGAAGACATTTAGAGCAGACAAAGCTTTCGCATTTGAATGACTCGAGGAGAGTCTGTACACATTCTCCTGCCTAATGAGAGTTACTGTACAGTTTGCAAAACGTGCCCTAAAAAAGCCTCGAGTGTTAACCCTTCAAAATTGCCGAAAGCTTTTGATACTGTGTAGAGTAAAAGGTCGTTTGTGCAATAATTAGATAAACGAACAATAATGCAAAAGGTCGGATTTCGCCGATTTCGCAGAACAGGTACCCATCTCGCACTCTGACCTTTTTTACTTCATCCGTCCGTCATCCATGCGTGTCTACAGACATCGATATTGGGTAGCTGCCTCCGATTTTGTAGGCAACCAATTGTTGGGAGTCCCTAAAATATTGGGAGGGTGTAGGGTTAAAGGTTTGAGGTTTTCAAAAAAATACACAAAATCATTCATGAGCAATTAGACAGGGTTAAGACTTTAGGGTTTATTAAAATGTTCTAGTGTGAGAAAGCATTCGAATTTTCTGTTCATCAGTACCAAGTACCAACTGGGTACTTATTCCGCTATGGCTAGATTTTGCACTGTTTCGAATAAAAACATTCTACCAAATTCTACAATGATTGCAAATTAATAATTAATGATTACTTCTTTTTTTGTCATATAATCAAAGAATAATCAAAACCTGAAGATTAGATTATACTTTAGTTTTAACTGTTGTTCTATATGAGAATGTCTATTACTCAATGCACATTTTAGTTTATGTGTCTTCTGTATAAGTTGGCAATAAATTAATGAGGAAAGAATATTCAATCAGTGAGCTTTTTATTGTTAAGGTTTGATTGCCTACTTGAATAGCAATTAGAAGTAGAAAAATAATAGAGATTATCTATATAAGATACATTATTAACTTGCAAATTATATTATATTTATAAATTAATAATTTGTCAATTTATTATTATAATAATACATCACAAAAAATAAATTTTATAAATATGAAAAAATTTGTAATATTTTTTTGCATGAGCTTTTTTTCTATGCTTTGAACTCATTGAAATGAATAATCCTAAATTATTAAAGAATGGCTCACTATTCTTAAATATGCAAAGTAGTCTTAAAGAATTTAGCAATTTAAATCCTAACTATGAAATTACATATATGGTTGATAGATCTTTATAAAAAAATTAATCTTATTATGTTAATATATATATATATATATATATATATATATATTATACTAAAATAATAATTATTATTATTGTTATTATAATATCAAATTTAATTCAATTTATACCAAATTATTTATAGTCTCATAATAAAGCACTTGTATCATTTGATACAATTTCACAAAAATAAATAAAATTTAAAATATATATAAAAATAAAATTTAAAGAAAAATAACATATAAAAAATATATTACTAATGTTAAATTTATTACCTCGTTTATACTTAAAATAGATTTTTTAATAAATTTATGTGCATTCTTTAAAATGTTGCTTATCTAATATTTCGTTTTTTAAATTTAATAAACTTCTATAACATAACTGATTTGAATCTGATAAAATGATCAAATTCCAAAATCTATCCAAATCAATGCAATAAACTTCTACTTAAAATATTTAATCAATTTTAAAAAAAAAAAAAAAAATTGCAATTTTACTTTTGCATTATTAAATATATGTCATCTTATGAGGTCTTTTTACTTAGAGGAGAAGGCAAGAGACCTCAACTTTAAAATCTTTTGATTGGCCAAAATTAAAAGCCTCATTTAATTGGCTTTACATTGAAGAATATTAACCCAAAGGTTGTAAGAGGAAAAACAAGATAAAACATTTTTCCTACATAGAATGAATAGTATTGTCCCCTTTGCTTTTAATTTAACTATTTATTGTTATTTTTAGATTAAAATTTTAGTAAAAAATATGTTAAATATGTATATGGTGTTACCATTTGATATATTGGATTTTAGATAATTTCAACAGTAGCATGACATGAGTAATAAAATTGTTTTCAAATTTTAATAATAAGAATTCACTTACACTTATTAATATATAAAAAGGCCATTTATTACTGTTTCGCACTACCTAGGAAATGAGTAGACATCAACTTCCATCATTTTCCAACTTTGGCAACAGTTACATTCTTAGCCACCGACTATACATTTTAAGATTCTCCAATTATATCTTTCCACAAAACATTCCCATCTTGAACTCTATAATGTTGAAAGCCAGTAAAAGCTAAAGCTGATGATATTGTGTGTCTGTGTGTCTATATTTTAATGTGTGTATGAAAATATACATATATATATATATATATATATATATATCACAAAATAGCTCTTCGAAAAGAAAATCACTGCGCCAGAATACTGTAGCAGAATGTGTTGCAACTGAGGGATAATATTGACTGCCTCTGGTTGCAATATTCCACAGAATAGCACATTCTCAGAATGGAAGCTGGAGGAGAAGCTGACTGTGGATGCCAACTAACGGCCTTCCGAAGCCTGAGAAATCTCTGTTGACACTTCCGATGCTCCAAAATTCCTCCACCTGCTGCTGCTACTGCTGTTGCTCTTCACCACTGTCAGTGGTCTCATTACTTTCAACAGCACATTGCTGGTCGTTTGAAAGGCGAAGTCGTTCGTCCTGGGAAGAGTGCCGAACTCGCACAGAACATCTAAGAGTGATGTCTGAAAACATTCCTCTGGCAAGCATAAGATTATTCCAATAAATTTTTCCTTACATTCTGACATGCACACATACACACACATGCTTGGCTGGCACTAGTACGAAATCACAAGAGCAGGCGGGGTCACAATGGGGAGTTATATGACGCTTTCTTCCTGTAATGCGCTTGGTTCAGGTGTGAGGCGGACATTGTTGCACTTTCTTCTTGGTGAGTTTTTTTTCTCTGTTACCATTCTCTTGTGACAGTAGCGAGTGCGAGGATGTCCTGGCACATGATTGCATGCTTTCAGGTTACACGCGTCCACTGGAGAACACTTTGAAAGTGTAACTTTAACTACTATCTACCGACAGTAAGCTCTACTCCGAATCAAAGTGTTCGGTAAAGAATTGCACTCATTTCACTCGTACGCACAAGGCTCGTCGACTTTTGTATGAAGACGTACACGGGGGATTGCTGTCATAATCCACTGTTGAGCATTTCCAACATGAACTTCCTAGTCGAGGAGTGAAGTTTATAGTGCAGCGTAATGAATTCATGTTAATAAAGGACCACCAGAATCAAGGACTAAGCAGCATTGGTCATGCGCAGCCATGGTTGCAACCAAAAACAAGAGAAGATTCCTTTATGCCGCTCTGAAGTTTAAGAAGATCCAAAAAAGAAATCTATCAACAAATGGCCCTCACCCCTGGTATCGACCTAAATTCCGAACAAAAATGGAGACTCCTGGAACATGAGGAAGAATCAGCCAGTTTTGCTGCTGTTCATCTGGAGGATCGACAATGGATTTAACGCGTGCATATTCGGCACTTTCCACGCAGCGGTTTTACCAACGTGGTAATGAATTCGAATCAGCCAATAGTCACAGTAAAACTTCTGCATTGGCTCGAGCACAAGTGGTGTTTTGCAATGAGTGGTGAGTATTCGTTAGAATTATCACGAGATGCAACATTATTCAACATTGTTCGCACAATTGAGCAGTCATGCATGAAAATATCTTGGTAGCTCGATGTCATGCAGTAATGTCTGCAGAATACAAGCTACCATTCACCAAGTACAGGGTTTATCTAAGCATAAACGTGCAACAGTGACTATACTTGCAGCTGAGGAGAGTAAAGAACTGTGCCGACTTGGCAACATGATAAAGTTCGTTGTAAAGTGAGATCCGCGTAACGTGTAAACTTCAAAGGAAATGCAGAGGGTTCACATTGAACGGACTTTACATGTAGTGGGCGCAAAGCTCAAAAAGATAGCCCATGACAATCCCGGAAGCAAGTACACTTACAAAAGATCGGAATCATGGCGCACATTTCACACAATTGTCAAGAATTTGAAATACCAACATAGTGCAAATTCTTTGAAAACAGGTATTTTTGACACACCGAGAGCGATGAAATGGGCAAAACAATTGCAAGGTAGATGCGTGCCACTTCTGTTGACTCAGTAGAATCGAGGTGCAATTCTTTTGTGTTTCATAATTACTAAAAGAGCTCAAGAATTGTGTATCTGTGGCGCCACGAAGTGCAGAATGAAGTGCCAGTTGAGGAGAAGCTGGATAGCTCGTTACATCAGTATTCATTAAAAAATAAAAATAAAAAGGGAATGGCTTGCATATAATATGAACTCCAATCATTCCAGAAAGTTTCATGACAGAACCTTGACCCTAAAATTTTGACTGACGAGAACCCTCGTCTCTACTTATATCCACTACAAACTACATAGCTTCCAACGGTATCATACCGATAGCGAATGCCGGGTACTAAAGTATCTATCTTCAGCAGACCCAGAACATGCTTCTATATCTTCAATACCAGACCTCGAAACTCTTCGTCCACTATAGAAAACAACTTCGAAAGAAACTGTAAACAGTTGAGCTATACCAGACAAAATGACCAAGAAGAATCTAAGGAAAGCTCACATACACTAAGAAGACATCCAGTGCTGACTCAGCGTCAGCAATTTCAGAAGGTTTCCACATTTAGGAGCAGCTCAATTCGTAACGTTGAAAAGTGGCAATAGTAAGTCACTGCCTTCTAACCTTAAAAGACTCAGATCCTTCCAGTGCCAATCACGTACATGACCAAGTACTCTGGCGACATGCCACTCGCACTTCAGTGTCAGTCTGGAAGCCAATGTCTAATTCTGTACGAATTAATGAAGCACAGAGCCATGCAATCGAGTGTGCTCCACAATGAACCCGTCAAGAAGCCGCATGAGCAGGAGCTACTTGGGCGCCAGTTCGTAACAAGCATGCGTCACTGCAAAAAAAACAAGGAAGCCACTGCAAAACCCAGCATTCTAGACCAAGCCAACAAGCGGATATAGGCAACACAGTTCTACTGACTCAACCAGGTTCCACATTACCTAACCACAAAGACATGGGAGCTCCCTTCAGTCCAAGAGGTGCTGAGTTGAAGACCGCTCAGCTCCCGCATCAGACATTCGGATTCCCTGCCATTCTAAGAAAGGGAAGCCGGAAGTTTGAGTCGGCAGCAGTGCAACCTCATATCATCCACTATTGAACCGAAGGAAGCTCCCACAGCCAGTGAGGTTAATTCTCTCAAGAGCACAAAATCTACTCCCGACTCACCTGAACATCACCTTCAACATCTGAACACCAACCAAAAAAATTATAGTAAGTCATAAGAGAAGATGGTCGTTACTAGACACCCACAAACACGCACACTTCCTTACCTAGAGAATCAAGCCTCACCAAATGAAACATAAGTAAGCATCAACTCATAAACCCTCCACAAGGTGATCCTTCGAGATCACAGCCCGTTCTAGCCTTCAGTCAGCCTTCCAGAGCAAACATGGCATCAGAACAAAGCTCCAGCCACGTCAACGGCTCCAAAGAGCAGCAGACCTCGCCTGCGTCGCGCCAGCTCTAGTGACCCGCCGACGATGACAACGACTTTGACGATAGCACCAGTCATGAGAGCAGCATCCGTGTGGCAAGCCCAGAAAATTTGTCGACGAGATCGAGAGGAGCTACACTTTTTTGGGAGAGAGTAGCAGACAGAACATACTACCAGCCAGAGAGGCAAGCCGGTCCCGGTGGAGCGCGGTGGATCGATTCAGAACACGCCAGTCCAGTCTGAGAGCGAAATGAGCATGGATTCTAGAAAAGAGAAAAGCGCAGACTGCAGTTGTTGTCATGGGCAAGGATGCAGTCGGAGTGGAGGAGAAAGAGAATGAGAACAATGCCAAGATGTAAACAATAGGAATAATTTCGGTATCCAGGCGTGGATGATATATAGGAGCCGGATGGCGTGTGCACGAGATATACCTTCTCCTTGGTGAAGAGGTCGGGAGTGTCCACTCTGACCAGTAACTAGTGAAAAGATTAAAAAGTAGAGTTACTGCGACACCAGTAACCAGAGTCGCGCAAACGCCGAATGTAGTTGGCCGACTCCGGCGAGATGTTAGACTGGGACGCTCTAAGGGTCTGTGCGGCCCTCCGCTGGAGATGGAATCCATCAGTATCAATGAATCGTGCCCGGGAATCTTTCTTCCACTGTGCTCTGCAGCAGTCTCTCCCAGTCTAGCTTTCTAGCTCCTACTCCCCCACCTCGTAGGTTTCGTCGGTTCATTCATAACTTACCTCGATCACTGCCTCGTATCCATGTTGCTAATGTTGTGAATCCAGTGCCAACACTCATTACACGTGCGACCTCCCCTAAACCTTCATCCCTACCCCCCCTCCCTCACCGTTGTTCGCCATTCATTTTCTGCGACCTTTTCCTTCCATTATCACCTCCATGTCCAGACGTATTTGACAAGTAAAGAAAACATGTCACGTTGATCACTTCCTTAGCATCGAAGGAATTTCCATTCTGCCATGGACCCCAAATAAGAAAAAATCACCCCCTAAATTTAGTGAGACAGTGTTTGCTATGCAGTGATTGCTGTAGAGTTTCAAGTCATCCTCTACGGATTCTACACTGTGATCAAAAAAGTCTGTACACAGAGGAATGAATGAATGAAGGTGAACTTTACGTGACAATTCATGAGTGATTTTGCAATGGAATCTAAACCCAAACATTGTTTCTCATGTCTGTTTTTTCATTCAAAAGCTTCAAAATTTTATTTTTCATAAATTAATAGTTACCCGCTTTCCTAGATTCTTTAACGTTGATTCAAATGATTTGGTAGATATGATATACATTTAATGCGGATAACAGGGTTGCATCATTATCTTGTGATTGTGTATTTAAAGAAAGAAAATAAACAATGGGAGGAAAGTAATGCATTAAAAAAATAGTGAATTAATGTCTTTGATCAATGCAAACAAATATCCTTGCATGCGTGCATAGTCACCATTTACTACTTATTGAACTATTAACTTCTTGTTTGTTCATTGTTACTTCGTAAAAGCTAGAAACCAATAATATTATTATAATGTATTGTTTCATTTTTGCCGAAAGTGATCAAAGTCCACATTGTTTAGATGGAATAAGCTAAATTCAACTTATCTAACTATTTCTTGTACACCATGCTGATTATGTTATTGCAAAAGATTAAACATCTGTATTATATGAGTGACATCCTTGTGTATCAATCAAAAGCAAATGGTATACATATAATTTGATTCATAGTGTATTGATGTTGATTTTATTATGAGAATGTGATTTCATTATTGATGATATGCTTCTTTCTTACTTTGTGATTTTAAATTTTTACGGACTCAAATATTTAGACCTAAGTATTTCAATTTTTCAGTGAGGAAAATGAAGAATGCCAAATATCCACTGCCAATGGATGTGAAACAATACTTCGTCATTCAACTGCAGACTCCTCCTGCATTATGAGCCCCCCCCTTCTCCCGGCGGTGCTGACTGCCTGCGAGCTTCTGTTTCTCAAGGACATCTGCCGGTTCCTTCTCGGACGGAAAACGGACTCACGACATTTTTTAATTTGTTTATTCATTCACCCACAACACAATAAAAGGATCTGTTAATACGAATCGGCCCATGACTGTGATGCCAACTAAATATTTCCGTTTCATTCTTTCTTTACTTCTTGCTTGCTTGTTTTCCTTCTTCTTCGTCTTATTCTTGTGCTTCACCACCTTCTCCTCTTGGCTTTTTTTTTTTTTTTTCCCCTCTAAGTTGTGTAGCCCCACAAAGGTGATGATCATGAGCCCTCCAACTCCATCAATCAAGGTTGTGGCAGAGCTGTCACTGAAGTAGTCGCCAGAGGATTTTCAACTCTGGCCACTTTGACTATTCTCCCCCTTGGGGTGACAAAATAAATGGCCCTTTTCCCCCTCCCCGCACACACCAATTGGATGAAAAAAGGATGTGAAGATGAACGTAGTAGATGATCGTGGTTGGGATACCCCAAAATGTGGAAATATGATGGCAATGGAAAGCATCCAACACCCTAGTATTAATGTAACAATGGATGAATTACATACTTCAACTGGTTCTACCTCTTAAAAGACTTCAACCACAACCACAAACATTCCTATTCTCCAAGTGTGTGTATTTATAATACATATTCATTCATTCACATGCATAGAAGCATTAAAAACTGAAAGTGGGACAAGGTGAAGATTTTGGGTTTTTAATAAGCTAGTGGATACCATTTCAACTAGATTATTGCCAGTCAGGCTAGATTTCAGAATCCTCATCAAAAGTTTTAAAAATAGAATGCTTACAAGTTGTTGGCTCTGGCAGCAGTTCCCAACTCCATCATCTGCCCTTACAATCCACCTGCTAAAACTCACTGCATGATTCAGTTTGGATTCTGGGAATGGATGTTCAGAACTGCCACCAACAATGCAAAAGCACTCAATCACCCATTTCCAACACGTGTACTTTAATCCAATGTAACGAAATTCAAACCCACTCCAATCTAAACCACTTTTGCAAATAGATCAACACTTTGTATCTATGTTCACTCTGTAATGGTTTTACATTCATTGAGTAATTTGAGATTGATTTACTTGCTCTACTGTATAATTTTCATATGCATCATTTTGTTTTTGGTTTGAGGTGAGGATACTCAATATTAGAGCTCCTCTCTATTTCTAAATGGAAAGTTGGCACATGGATCAAGAGGGGTTTTGTTTGTATTCTCTCCCAACAGACAATGCAATTGCAACTGAATGAAAAGGGACCCTCTCTTGTGGAGATCCAAGCTTATCCCTCGCTGTATTATTATTCTCAAAAAAAGAGTCCAATACCGTCGCCGCGTGAATACACACGCGGCTCTTGACGAGTGAGGCCTAAGGGGCTTAATTGTTGTTATCAATATAATATTCCTCTCATTCAGAATAGTATGACTCCCTTCTTAGAATGGATGAACTGGCAACCTCTTTGTTTTCTGCTTACGGATAAGAGCAGTTTTGGCATCCTTTGAGAATGTCTGTTTAGGGTGGTATTATTATTTCGGGAACATCAATAGATAAATACATAAATATATATATATATATATATATATTGTCATTTGCATACACACACAAAAACAATGAAAACAAGCTGAAAAAAGATCCTCGTTAATAGGATTAGTTTTCTGAGTGGAAAAAAGTTTCAGAAAATTGTGTTCACATTCTGTTATTCCAAACACACAAGTTTGAATGATGTTTTTACATGCATGTTTTATCCTTAACAAATATGAAAACAGGAATGGATGGACACAACAGCCAGGATGAAGCTCATACCTAGCACTGACAAGAGATGCATCTCTAGTCAAAGAAATGAGATATGGATTGATGGAAGGATAGTATCAAAAGTTGTGCTCACTTCTTAATGTATGCAAATTCTCATTTATTTCAAATCACTACACTTCCCTATGAAATTTATGGCCTGTCATGAAAAAGGTTGTGTGGGCTCAAAGGCAAGAAGAGAATCATGTTTTTTGAAAGGCAATAGCAACAAAGCAATCATGGTTAATTTGAATTCTAGTTTGGAACATTAAAGCTTAGTTCATCTACTCCAAAATCTAAGAATATAATATTACTATTGCTGAGGTATCCTTTCTCAAGTCATGCAAAAACAAACAGACTTTGGGAATCTCTGCATTAACATAGCATAGGTGATGTGGACAATTGACTGAACACGTGTGACACACATGTGTGTTTTTGTATGTGTTGAATAGTATGGGGTTCCATTTTAGTACATAGTAATTGGGTGTAGGGGAAACCCCATGGGAATGGGAATGACATCGAAAGAGAATATGGGTCCCTCATGTGAATTAAGCTAATTGTGGGCACGGTGGTCCTAGTGTGTTCTAGAACATATTAGGAGCCAGGTGGCCAATGCCAGGTTATGACTTTTTCTATATTTTTATTTATATTTATTTTCTCCTGGTTGAGAGTGTGTTAATGTTAACTGTGGTGACATTAACAACACTCTTGTTTTATGGACACTATCCATCATGTATCATGTTCTATTGGGCACAATACATGAGAGCTTGAACCTTTTTTACTTTTATTTATTAGTCACTTTATTCTTATTCTTATTATGGGAAGTAAGATTCATCACCATGCTATTTAAAAGTAAAATCTCAGGGAGGAGATGGATGAGGTGTTATGAGATAGATGGATGACATAGTGGATAGATATATAAAATTGGGTGGTTGCATTGGGGATATGAATTTCCATTGCTTTGATCCTGATGGTGGTGGCACCTCAAGTGACAGCCCCAAACAGCTGGACTTGAGAGCCCAGTCCTCCCTCAATCCCATCCATCTCAGATGAAAAGAATTATGGGAAAAAATAATCATACTATACAATCTAATAAAAATCTCCATTTGTGCTTGGTCACTGCCATCACTTGGACTGTAAGTTTGAGGTACTGGGGCAAAAACAACAACATAAAAGGCTTTACCTGCTGGGGTACTGGACTTGACATTACCCTCCTCTGTAGCCACATTCATCCGTTCTTACCCATTCATTCGTCTACTCCAGTCTGTGGAGATATCTGTCAGCCTCTGGTTGCATGAAGAGGAAGCTGATCTAGATTTGTTGAACTGCAAAGCAAATCCCAGATTTGGTACTTTGCTGGAAAAAAGCCACAGTCTGAGGTGGCAGCCAAATCAGCTCCTCCACCCTCGCATGCTTGGCAAGGTTTGCTTTTCTCTTTGCTTCTGTAACATTCTTTTCTCTGTCATTTGTTTTTCTATTCTGTTTCTGAAAGTGGGTGTTCCTTTGAACCAGTGGCTTGAAAGTAATTACTCTACTTCTTTTGTTTGTTTGTTAGTTAGTTTTAGGTTTTCTTTTTTCCCTTTTTCTTTTCCTACTACTATCTTTTACTTTTTGAGGTTAAGTGGTCATTGGGAGGACTGTTGTCATGATTACATTTAGTGATAAACACCAACAAGTTCAAGTTAATTAAAATTCTTGTGAATTTCCAATTCAAATAGACTTATAATTGCATTTTTTGATTGATTTTTCTGCACATTTACAAAGAATCGTCACACATTCACAATGCTTTTTGTATTATTTGCTTATACTGCACATCAAACAATCAGAATAGATAAAAGTCTTATGGTTTACAGATTTTTAATTTATTTTTAAAAAAATTCTTTATTTATTTCTTTCAAAGATTAAATAAAATTAAATAAAATTTTCATAGAAGTTTCTAGATTTTTTCTAATCAGTTACGAAATTAAATGAAAAAAGAAAAGAAAAAGAAAAAGAAAAAAGTGTGTCACAGATGAAGATATAATTATATAAATAATCAACTATCCAAATTTTATCAAGAGAAATTGTGGCAAACAAACCCTTAATTTTGAATATTAAGTATATCATTAAATAATATCAATAATGAAGTATCAAAAAAAATTATATACATGTACCCAAGTTGTTGCAAAAAAGCCCTGAAAACTTCTATGGAAGCACAATGGACTCAGAAGTGGGAAAATTGCAGTCTATTGCAAAACTTGTGCATATTAATTTGATATTAATTTTCATATAAAATTATGTATGTAAATAAATTCACAAATTTTTTATTTATTTAAATTTAACCATGAAAATTTAGAGTACAATTATAAGTGAAGCTTCATTCACAATTACAATTAAGTTCCAACTATCAGGATTTATTTAAAAGCTTCTCATTTAAAAAATATATATATATTCAACATATTTTGTTGAATCAATTAAATTTAATATGGAAGATAATAGTTTATACAATAGAAATAATATCTTTTTTTTTTGAAGGCATGGCTCAATACTGGAGCTAAACTCTTGAAATAAGTATCAGAATTAGAAAAAAAGTAAAAACAAAGGTGTGGGTGCGAGAGACCAACCAACTAAAGATACCATTATTTATATTATATGTTAAAAGCTTCACATTAGCAACAGTCTAAAGTTCTTACTTGAGTTAAACATAATAAAACTGATCAAGCAATGTTTTTGTAAGTGGCTAATTAAAATTGAAGAAAAAATTATATCAGTAAAAAATTTACCAAAGCCTCAGAATTATATGCAAACTATTTCGAAGGACATAGTTTTAAAAAAAACATTAAATAGTGAAAAAAGTCCATGAGATCTTCAGATGAACATTCAGGAGTTTTGATTGCAAGTTACTATCACTATAAACATAATAAATAGTTTAAGATTAATAACTATAAATAGTTATTAAGGTTCAATCACTATAAACATAATAAATAGTTTAAGATTAAATCAAAAATGTTTTCTATAAATTGAATCACTTATTAAGAAATAATATTCATAAATTATAATGAATACATTACAACTATGATAGTTGTAATGTATTCTTTGAAATATATATTCAATAAATAATATAATATTTAAAATTTTATTGATTTTAAATAGAAAAAAAGTTGCAAATATTAAAATAGTGTAGAAAACATCTACCTTGTCTTCTGAAATATTCTCAACGTTTACTCTTTTGCTTTTTGTTTTCCAAACTTATATCTCTTCTACTTGAAGTCTTTGATTACAAATTTATTATCTACTAAATGCAAGTTTAAATTCTCTTGTTTCAAAAAGTTTGAAAACTGAAAGTATAAAAAGGGAACACTAAAAGAAGAAGAGTTTAATCTGTACTGAGCTTGGAGTGACAGAGCTTCAAGAAGAAATGAAAATTTAAAGTATCAAATTTTATCTTTTGTCACATTGATTTTTTTTCCCACAAGTAGTCTATACAAGAAGAAAAATATCTTTAAAATAAATGTTTGAAATGATTCAATTCTGGAAAGACTTAAATAAACCAAAGATGAATTTTTGGAGAATGATGAGATTGTGTCTTTATTGCTAATTAAAAATCATATGGCTTGTGGCTTACAATGTAATGTCCTCAATGGTATATATATATATATATATATATATTCACACACACACCTATACATAGTGAAATACTCTTCTTCCATTGATTGGTAGCATAATGTGGAGTGTTCATAACATAAGACTGTATCAAGTAACAATGTGTGTGTGTGTGTGTGGTGGTGGTGGTCTTGTTTTAATCAAGTAATATCAAGCAAATGAGTGTGTGGGATAATAATTTAGGTGTTGGGATCAGATGTTCTTATAGATTTTGTGGCAATGTGTTTCATGGATTAGAAACCATGAGAATGAGTTCACATGTAATGAAGATTGTTGCCTTTTGCTTTAAAGTCTACCTCTGACCTTCACTTCCTTTGTGGGTTCGTAGAGATGTAGGATTATATAAAAGATAATGGCTTCACATTATTCTTTTAGAGTATTAGAGACACAAAAATTATACACATCCAATTCATATATAAATATACACATGAACTGAGTTGGCTACAGATGAATTGATATTGTTTGGTCTTATTAGAAGTACCAATGCCCTTACCCTGCATGACCACCATGTGCATCACATGTGATGAGCAGAAAGTAGGAAGAAAGAGAAAGAATTTCAACTGTAGTGTACCCAAAGCTTATTACTCATACCCCCAACTCAAGGGGTAAAGGAGCCATGCAAGAGGGCCTTTTAGGGTTTCATCTTTAATCTACAGCAGAAGAAACAGCAGAAGAAACAGCATAAGAAGAATTAGAAGAAGGAGCCTGCCATGGCATGCAATGAAACAGTCTTCTGCCTAGCCTCTGGCTATCTGATACCTCTGCTGCTGCATGCCCCTGTGAGTCTGAGTGTGTGCTGTTTGCTCCACCACATAATGCTGCATGGGCACACTCTCCCAGAGAGACCACTATCAGAGGGCCACCTCCTACACATTTGCACTCACTCACTCACTCATCCCCATTTGCACACACACATACACACCCTCTCACACTTAAGCCTCATCATCCCCCCACCCCAGTATCTCTTTCCAGCTGGCCCCTATCTCAACCCAACTGGGTGAAATAAATGAGCACAATGTTTTTGTTTTTGTTTTGTGTTTCCCCCCTCTCTTTCCCACTGTGAAGTAACTGAGTGCATCCCATTTAGCAAGGGCCAAGAATCATTTGATTGTCCCAATGCAACCTACAACTGTTCCTTTCTGGCACCCATAATCTAATGAATGGCTGCACTGACTTGATCAGCATGTGAGTGGCTGAACCATGCAGGCCGTGACCTTTCTAGACCCAGAGATTGGGCTATCAGGATACTGCTCCTCCTTGTGCTCTGTGTTGGACAAAACAATTCCACTACTCTCACTCACACACATCAAAGAAGAATCAGAGATTTCAATATGGCTGGATTCATGTAAAAATGGGGTTGAATGGAAGTACAGATTTGCCCTTTGGAACCTTGCAACTCATGTATTTTATTGAATGTCTGCAGGGTAGCTGTTGAATGTTGTGAACTTGATTGGAATGGTTTCTCAGGTCTTGAGATATTGACTGCAGTGATTGGACGTTGGTTGTGTATTTTGAATACAATTGAAGCCATACAAATTTGGTTACAAGAATTTTAAAGGCTCTTGAACAATTTTTATGTTTTATGAGTTACTTTTTGCACAGAAATTATAATTTTAAAAACTGAATTTTGAAAGAGTAGTTGCATATGGATTTCTTAAAATTGCTTGACTTAAAAATAAATTATAAAAAATAATAAAGAGACAAAAATAAATGAATTGTGGAGTTTGTTTTTGTGTAAAATATTAATACATAAAAAAAATTATTGTTGTAAGTATAGAATATTAGATCCTTTTGAATTAGTGAATTATTTAAACTTATTTAAAAGCTTATTAGGATGTTTTTAAAGTTTTCTACTAATTTTCTTTGAAGTCTTAACAAATTATTTTTGGTAAGATATACCTTTTTAATAGGCAGTGCATCAAGTCATCAGAGATTTGAACAAAAAAACTTGTAGCTTTGCAAATATTATAAATTATGGTACAATTTCTACTCAGGATAATTATTTCTAGTGTTGTTTATTTTGTAGATTGTAATCACTTTTTGCATCTTAGCATGTCTATTTGGATGTTTTTATGTTTGTTAGTTTATATATATATATATATATATATATATTAGTTACCAAATTTGACTATTTTATAATATATTAATATGTATAATTTTTCTATTAGGATATACTTTTACTTAATAAATAAAATTATGTTAAAAATGTATATTTTATTAAAATTTTACTTATAAGATTTTATCTAATATAAAGAAAATAAGAAGAAATTTCCTATTACTATTTTATTGATAAAATTCTAACCTTATTTTAAATAATATATGATATATAATCCTTTATATATTTTTATTTCTAATATGTTAAGAGAAAAGAAGATTCCAAACAGCCAAACTATAAATTTAAGAGATAAAGATAATATTATTAAGGAAACAAATATATATTATAATTATTTATTCATTTCAATTAATTAAATAAATTAAATAATAAAACTTTGTTTTATTAGTATATTATTTGTTTTGAATATTCATGTATATTTGTAAATATTTATATATTAAATAGAATTGAAAGTAATAATTATATTTATTGGAGTAAATGAATTGTAATAGGATCTTAAAAAAATAAAAATAAACAGGAGAAGCTTAATGGACTTGTATACCGAGTAGGAGCTTAATGCAAAAATTAAATACATTTAATTAGTAGATTATTATAAATAGATCCACTCTTTGATAGTTTAGCTTTTTTAATATTCAACTTTTTTTAAAATAATTTTTATAAGAATTTTTATTTAATCTTTTTTTTTAAAAAAAAATTATAGAAATTTTTTTAATAATACAAATCACTACTATATAAATTTTGACCTTCTTGTAGATAAAATATAATTCTTTTTGTAATAAACAAACTAATGAATAAAAATCTATAACTTTGTTTAAAAATCTTTAATTTATAAATTATATATTGTATATAGTAGAAATAAATATATTTTAATAAATATGTAATATTACTATAGGAATTTTTTTAGTAGCAAGAAATCTATTCTATCATCTTATTGATAGTTTATATTACAAGAAAAATACTACAAAATTTGCTTAAATCTTACTTATCAAGACATTTTTTTTTGGAAAATTTGGTTAACTTGACCATCTACCTATGGATATCTTTTGCAAAAATAAGTATCTTGATAAGTAAGATTTACAAAGATTCTTATTAAAAATTAGATATAAATTGTAACTTGTGATTACATGTAATATCTTTTAGAATTCTATACATGCAATAAATATTATTAAAATAATTAGATATCTTTTACTAAAAATAAACTATTTTAATAAAGTAATTTATAATCACGAAAAATAAGCCTTCTATATTTATACCTACTAATAATTTTCTTATAACACTTTCATTGCTTTGTTAATACTAATTTGTTTTGATATAAGGTTTTTTTAAAGTGTTTAAACAACTAAGAAACATGCAATTACAAAGAGTATATATGATGATTCCTTGATGTAAAGTAATCTATTCTTATATTCAAATAATTAATTATCATAAAGTATAATTTATTATAATATTTTAAACTGATTTTTATGTTGATCATTTTGTAATATTACATAATAGAGTAAAATCTTATTTTTTCTGTATTTTTAAAATTTTGAGTTTCCAAAAAAGAAAAAAGAAAATCTTAAATTTGTATGTATTTATATTAATGGTAATATAAAAGTATATTTTAATTTCTCTAAAAATATTTCTTATTTTCTTATTTTAATTTTTTGTAATTAATATTTATACTTGTATTGTAAAAATTCTTTTTAATAGCTTTTTTAAAATACATTTCTTAATAAATTTACTATAGTAATTTATAAATTCTAAAAAAAATTGTAAGTCTTTGATTGATAAATATTTTTCTAATTCTATAATGGTTAAAATGTTTTTGGAATCTTCAAAAATTACCTTGCTTGATACAATACAAGTCAAGAATTCAACCGAAATTTGGTAAAACAAAATTCTTATCTAATTCAGAGTCTAATCCTTGTTCATAAATTTTGTCTAATAGCATACATACACGACAATTGTGATCTTTGATTTTCTTAGAATACATCCAAATGTTATTTAAATATATGTTTATAAAGTCATCTAAATATCTTCAAAGAATGTTATTTATTGTATGTTACAGATTGCAAAGACATTTAATGGTCTAAACCACGTAATGTTATTTGCAAAGTATTTATACCTTAAACAAAATGTTGTCCTCTAGAGGTTGCAAATTCTAGTTGTAAGCATTCTTTAAGCCATTTTTTTGCTTTTTGCTTTTTTATTCCTCCAATATTTCTTTTTTTTAGTTTTCTTTAGCTATTTTTAATTTAATTCATAATAATATAAATATAAAATATAAATATAAATACTTTGTTTAGTAATCAATAATCAATAAACATATATACAAATAATACACATATAGAATCAATATACAAACAAAATAGGTATTTATTTTGGCAACTTTGGATTTAAAAAACAATAATCATAGAACAAATTTTAATCAATATATAATTTTAATATTATTATTTCTATCTATAAAAATATATTAATTTGTCTAAATGCATGTATTTCATCAATTAATTTGATTATGTATTTATATAATCAATCTTTTAATAACACAATTATTATTTTTTTTCTCAAATACATCTTTAAATTTGTTATATTAGACAAAGAAATCTTTCTTGGTCTTATTAGTTGAATTAAAAAATGAACCATTTGAAGTTGAAATTATTTCAAACTTTTCTTTTAAAAATATTTTTAACATTCAAAATATATTTTAAGATGTTTAGATTTTTGTTATAGATTTTTTTCATGTTAAATATTCTAATATCAGATTGTGTTGTTAAAAAAATAGAAGTCTAAGAGTAACAAGATTTTTAAAAAATTGGATAATGCTGAAAAGAACACACAATAATTGATCTACTGCAATTACTTTCAAAGATCACTATATAATAAAACTATTTCTTAATGCTAAATGTTATCCATTATATATTGTAAAAATTATTTCAAATAATTTTTTATAAGTGCTAAATTTTGTTGCTTAAAAATATCTTTATTTACAAAATATATTAATGTTTGAATGCCTAAAATTGTTTTAATAATAATTTTTAAGTATTATATTTTAATGCACATAAGATTTGTAAAAATAACATGTAAGATTAGGGTGCAAAAATATTTCTTATTTTTTTAATAAGAATAAATTGTGTCCAACATCATGATTTTGTTGATGTAGTAATTTTTTATTATTGACTTTTAAATATTTAATTATCATGTGCCACCTGTTATATGCTAAATTTATTTGAAGTGTTGATATTTAGTATTGTGAGAGGCAAAATCTTTCAATATCATTAAAATCAAATCAAATTTTTTTAATATGATTCTTTAAAAATAAAATTGAAAAGCTAATAAATTTTACATGCAAGTTGTTAAAATTCAGTAATATATTTATAATTAGGACATGATCTTTGTTATAGGATTTTTCTTTTTTCTTTTTACAACTTTCTTTCCACTTCTTTTTTTAAAGATTGCATCAAATTTAATCATAAATGCTTTCAGATTATTAAAAAATATAATTTATTTCTAAAAAAGATGCAAATTAAATCAACTTAATATTAGGAAAAATGATGTCTACAAATTCCACATTAGTATATTTATCAAGATAAGTTAAATGATGGAAAAATAGAAATAATTGTATTTTCTTAAATCACTATAATTTTAATTATTGTTAATATTTTTAATTCTTATCAAACTTGTCTAGGCTCTTCTAATTGATAAGTGTCTACAAAAGAAAATTTAATGATTTTTTTTCTTTTATGAATCAATTTTATTCTTCTAATTTAAATTAACTTTGAGTTTTTATAGTTATATAGTACCAAGTTATGTATTTCATGATTCTCTAATCATTACTTATAAGTAATTTAAAGCCACATAATCCATCAAAGTGTATTTATTATAATAAACTAAAAATATTTCTGTGAAAAAAAAAAAAAAAAAAAGCCTCTAAATCTTTATCTAAAAGAAGTCAATTTACTTCCTTTAAAGTTATGTAGTACTTTAAGGAAAAAAAGTGAGAATTTTTAAAAAGATATTCAAGATGTAAAAATAAAAGTAACAAGGATATATTAGTATAAAAAAACACAACAGTTTGAAAATAAAAAAATATATATATCTAAGATTATGAACAACAAAAAATATTAATTGATTTAAAAAATTTATTGGCATAACTAAGATAAACTTTGCCTTACTCCATTATTTGTATTACAACAACCATGTTTAAACTTGTCTATATTGATTTAAAATAAGATCTATATAGAATTTATTTTTTTTATTTTGGTTCTTTTATGAATATTATAATTTTAATTTAGAATGGATTGCTTGTAGTATTCTTAATTTTTAGATAAGAAAAATAAAATTTTTATACTACAATCATATTGAATTTAAAATAATAAGAATAATCAAAGACATTTGAGTTCTACTAAAATATTTAGTAGATCATTAAAGTTCATGCAAAAATTTATTTGAGTACAATTAAATATGTGCTAACAAATATTATTTCAAAAAATCTTAATAGAATATCAAATTACTATATTTATACTATATTTACTAAAAATATAATTAAAAAGAATTAAAATACTCTAATTTGAGAATAGATTATTTAATTTTTAATCTATACAAGGATACATATAATTTATTATAATCATAATATTAGAATTGTTTTAAAATCAATTGTATCAAGATTTATGCTTGTTGTTAAAGCCAAGTGGATATTCAACTTAGTCATGTTAAAACATAAAAATAAAATAAATAAAAATATTATCATTATAATTATTATTAAAAATATGATCTTATAATATAGAATATTTTTAGTAATAAAAGCCAATAATATATAGAAATAAAATCAAAACACCTTCTATATGAATAAAAAAATAAAACTACAAAAAAGATCAAAGAATAGATATTATAAAGATATGTTAAAATTTTTAAGTAAAATCTATTAAAAACATAGAATAGAAGTAACTATGTTAAGATCTTCTAATATTTTAGAACACTCTTAGAAGCTTATAACTTGAAATTGTATGATCTTTTTGGATTAAAGTTTTGATAGCTTTAAATAATTGTTACTTGCATGTTCTTTCTTAGCTTTTAAATTCATATTTTTCATAATACTTAGAAATGCTACCAACTTATCCATGTCAATCAACTTAAGTTAGACAAGAGATTATAAAAAAAAAATTATAAAAATTTGACTAATAAGTAGAACTATAAAATTGGTCAATACTAGATTTATATTGATTACTTGTAGTTTGTTTATATATTCACAAACATTAAAAAAAATTGAAGACATAAATAATCCAACAATTTTTTTTTCTAGTTCAAAAAAAATATTTTAAAAATATCTTTAAAATAAGTATAGAAAATAAAAAAAACTAAATTTTAAATTTAAATAGATTATTATATAGGATAAAAATTTAAAATGATAAAAATATTAATTGTGTTAAATATTTTAGAAATAATAAAGAATTTATAGAATTTTTAAATATTAAATATAATCAAAGTTATATATGAATATATTTAAATAAACTAATTTTATTATACCATCTCTTAAATTCAATTAATATGCATAATTTTTCTAAACCTAAAAATATAAAATCTATATATTACAACACAAAAATCTTTTTTATTAATAGTTTTTATTATTTAATTATTTATATCTTTAAGATCTTTTTCTAACTATATAATTTTTAAAAATATTTTATAGATCCATAGTATAAAATTTTATAGATTGATGAATTAGAAATTAGAAGTTATATAATATTTCAGTTGTATAACTATACTTGTGGTGCTTAAAAATTCTTATAAAAATCTAAAGATTAAATTTTTATAATTTTTATTTATATATTCTAAATAAAATATAATAGAATAATATATTTTTGGATGATATAACTTAATCTAATATAGGCTATATCATTATTTTTGAGAATTTACATTTGTAAAAATTGTAAGATGTAATCAACCTTGCATATTGAATTAACTCATTCTATTGCATAAGATATTTGACTTTATCAAAAATAAATTGAAAAAATCTTAAATCAGTGAATAAAAAATTTATATTTTAATTATCTTTCAAAAAAAAATAAAAATTTAATATTAAAAATTTAAAAACATATATATATATATATATATAACCTATGAAAATAATAATAATAATTTAGAATACAGTGTCTATATTTCTAATATGTTATGTTTAGTGTACACATAGTTTTTAAAGATAATCATATGGAGGAATATTTAGTTAGTTGATCTGCATTTTAAATAAAGTTTATGAAGTGCATGTTTAGTCTACTGCAATGTCAAAAGTATCTAAGTAAAAACAAAATCTTTTATTTAATTATTTAGCATTAAATTGACATGGTTAGATATTATTTTTAGATCATAAAAAAATTATTTTATATCTTTAAGCTAATTAATTTCTATATCTTTCTAAATATATATATGGTAAATTTTTTAAAATAAGTATTTAAACTAAATAAAAGTATAACTTTTAAAAATAAAAACATTAAAATAAAAACCTAAGAGTAATTTGAAGTGATAAATATTTATGGTTTTGATTGATATTTAATACTTTATGTAAAGACAATTTAATACTTCAAACCAAATAATATTATAATTTATGATAAAATTTAAAAGTATTGGTGATTTTTATTTATATTATTATTTTTAATATTTTTTACACAAATAAGATATTAATTTTTTTAGCCAATTAATATTTGATCAATCATATTATGCTTAAATTTGGATCAATTTATATTTTATACTAATCATAACTAGACTTTTGATTTTGTCCTACTTCACTTATTCAAACAAAATATATCAATTTATTAAATTTTTGCATTCTTTATTGGTATTCTTTTACAACTTAGAAGAATAAATTATGTTTTTGTAAACAATTACCAGGCTTTTATTAAAAGATATAATAAAGCATAAAATTTAGTTGTTCTTATAAAACTCTACTTGTACTACTTTAATTGCATAATGATATATATATATATATATATATATATATATATATTATAATATATGAAATATCATATTTTTTATAGAAAATTTTAATATTATAAGTTTTAAAATTATCTTCTAACATATTTTATCTAACATATTACAATTATCTTCTAACATATTTATCTTATTTGAATAAATAAAATATTTAAAAAAAAAACTAGTATCTGAGTCTTTATCTAATATGTAATTTTCTCTCTAAGCATTACCTTAAGAAATAATAATTTGCAAGAAAGAAATATAATAGGAGGAAGAAAGGACACACAAGATTGAAGCACCAGAAAATGAAGAAAAATTGATGCTACCTTACATTAATTAAAAGATATAGCTTCTTTTTTTTGTTGGAATTGTTTAAAATATATAAATTTACTATTAATATTACTATTATTATTATGATGATTTATAATGTATATTTTGATTGTATATAGTAACATTAGCAGTCTACCAAAGAATTCACCATCTTATCTTTGAATATTACTTTTATATACATAATTTTTATTATTAATGTTAAAATAACAATTTGCATAGAAATATTGGTTGTGCTAAAAAATGCAGTATTCATAGAAGGTATCACTTCATGATAAATTGAAATATAACTAGCATTAATGGCAATATGGCAATAGGAGCTTGGTTTGTTTGCAAAATCGTACCATGTTATTTTTGTTTATAATGTATTTTAGAAAGTGACATAAATATGCTATTGTTAAAAGAATTTCAAAATTACAGAGATTTTGTAAGATTCAAGACTCAGATATTAAAAAAATTATATAAATTTAAAATATTAATCAATAAAATAAAAATGAAAAATATATATAATACAAATTTTGTTTGTTTAATGAGCTCTTCAAAATTTGATAAAATATTACAAGATAATTATTGCAAGGATTATCAATACTCTATATGATTAAATTAATCAAATATCATGTTTCAATTTGGACTCTTAAAACTGAATATTCTTACAGATAAATTATTATTTACTTTACTATTCATCTTTTAAGAAAAACAGCTAATTTGAATATCTAAGTTGTAGATTCTACAAAAGGGAAGTTAAAATAGTTAAATTGAAGTTATTTTAAGATTCTATATTATTTATATGTATATATATATATATATATATATGTATGTATGTATTTATTTGTGCTATATTATATTTTTAAAATTTACATTATAATAGCTTTACAAAAAAGGTAAACTGGTACTAAAAAAATCTAAAATATTTTTCAAATTGTATATATGTAAAACAAAAAAATTAGTTTGTGATATATATTTAAAGTTATATTTTGGACAAATGATTTGGTTAAAAATTATTGGTTATATGTTTAATTTGAAATATTATTTTTACACAAATATATATATTTGAAACTTTTTACAAATACATATTTTTACAAATAATGTTACAGTAAATTTATAACTTATAATATACATATATGTATATATATATATATATATATATATATAAGTTTCTAAACTTGTTTCTTGAAAGACCCATTAACTTAAACTGGAAGGATGTAATCTTTACTTCTGAGAAAGCGTCAGGCGATATGTCCACTGGTTTATTTGTGGATATATTCTTAGCAAGTAAATTCTGATGATACCATGCATAAAACGTAAGCGAGTTCATGGGCTATGCCACTGGTAACTCGATCAGAGTACAATAGTGTTTCGATTTCTGTACATCTAATTCGAACCTTAAAAACCATTGCAAGATCTATGTTTTCTTCCTTTCACCCTTCAGAAATTTGTGCGCATCTCGTCAAAATTTAAGGGGATGATCCTCAAAAGCAGAGCACTTCATGAGAGGAGGAGACTCTGTTAAAAAGAAGATTCGCCGCAAACCTAGATCTCCGGGGCCCAATCGGTGGCCACAACGAGGACCATCCTTCAAGTTGGAGAATACGTTGGGGTGCTCTGTGTCGACGACGAAGGACAAGAGGATGGATATAAAAAGATAGATTCCCCACACAATCATTTGAATGCGGCAGTCGCGAGCGCAGACATTCCAAAAGTGCGAGAGCCATTTTCTCCACCCCAGTTGCCGAGTCATGGAAAAGTAATCACCAATTCTCCTTTCCACGTCCGCACATCCTAGCCCAGCGCAGGAAACGAAATCGATGAAGACGACGAAGACGACCCGATTGTCTGTTTCTCGAGATTCCATGTCGTGGATTGGAATCCCTAGCCCGATGTTGGGTGGTGGTAGTCTAGAAAGATGAATGTAGGGGATGAAAGTGCGTCAACCCCAGGTCCCAATTGCTAGGATGAGGGAGCATGCGAGGGGCTCGAGGAGCTGCGGCGGGGACTCTGAGAGCGGCAATACCGGCTGGTTGGGCCCGTCAAAGTTTGACGACGTCAGATGGCGACTTTTCAACTTGCCTACTTGAGGAGGCCCCAAGTATGCAATTGGCAAAACTTTAGGTTCATAATAGATTATAAACCGTATTTTCTTGGTAAAAGTGGAACGGGAACAATTTTCCATCTTGTATATGTATTAGAACATCTCATTATGAGATCCGGAATGACCTTACACTACAAAAAGATGACAAGTTGAAGTAAAGATATTGGTGGTCCAAATCTAATTATGAAACACCTAACCTTGCATAATGGATGTTAGTGTAGAGATGATAATCAAGCAATGTTCCAATAAAAAAGAAAAAGAGAATCTCATTCCAATTGTGTATATATATATGCACACATTAATAATATAAATATCTTATCATTATTTTATTTTATACTTTTTTAAATATAAAATCCACTATTATCCATTAAAATTATTTATTATTACAAATAATAGAATTATTATAAGAAATTGATGCACATGTAAAGATTTAAAGTAACTTTCAAGTCAAGATCTTAAGAAGACTTATATATATATATATATATATATATAGTTAGATAGCTACAATAATTTTTTATAAATTATTTTTAAGCATGATAAAAAAAATTAATAATATAAATTTAATTAATTTTTTTATAAATTTAAAAAATTAAAATTTTATACAAAACTATTTTATATTTTATAATAAAAATTTTATTACAAATTATTATAAAAAAATCTATACAAGTCTAATTAATTTTAATATTAAATAAAAAAGCCAAAAAATCATATATATATATATATATATATATATATATGTGTACACACACACACACACATATATATATATATATATATATATATATATTAAAATTAAAATAAATATTTATAAGACTAATTATGATATGTGATTAGAAAGTAAAAATATTACTTGGAGTTGGAATATTATAGCAAAATTATCTTGTTAGATTTAAAGATTGCATGGTTTAAGTTCAATAGTAAAACAAAAATTAACAATTTAAAATTATCTTATAGAATTTATATGAATTTTATATTTTAAGACTACATACTTTTGATAATTAAAAAAATATATAAATTATTTTACTATAGTTAAAATAAATAGAGACAAAATGATAGTTAACTTGATTACAACTACAATTGAAGAGAAAATTTTAAAATTTATATTAATTAAATATTTTTTAATTAATATTTATTTACTAAATAAATATATAAATATATAAATATTAATTATATATATTAGCTTTTATTATAATTATTAATATATTTTTAAAATTTAACTTTTATACTTGTAATTTTAAAATATATATATATATATATTAAATTAATAAACTTATGTTACTTAATCATACAAAGCTAGATAATATTATAACTTCTTCATCAAGCCAAATCCTATGTCAAAATTTCTTATTAATTTTATTGATCTGAAAAATTTTAAAAATAATAATTAATAATAAAAAAACAATAAAATTTTAAAATCAATGATTTATTTGAATTAATATCCGAGAAATAGTTAATAAATATTTAAGGCTGACTATTGTCCATATTTAAATTATCATTAATTAAAAATATAAAACATGATCATTTTATAATTAATGTAAGTTTGCTACCAAATTTTATAACTTATTTGTTTAAATATAAATTTTATATTATTAATACCTTTTTATTCTTTGATTTGTAGATTTTTTAAATTTAAAGCATTTTAATAATATATATCTTAATTTTTCTAATAGAACCAAATTAATATATAATATTACTGAGTATTATTTTAATATATTTTTGAAAATATTTTTAATTATCTTAAAATATATATATATATATATATATATATATTTGTATATTTTTATTTATTTTTTATAATTTATTTTTTTAATAATTTTTTTAATATAAAGTCTTAATCTACAAGAATTTATAAGTTTCATAAAATTTAAAATTATATATATATTATCTTATTTGTCGTGTATAACATTATGTCAAGGATTTGAATTGTAAAGGAATAAAATATCAATACATTTTCATATTACTCAAAAGAATAGAAAACCACTCAAAGATGGAATAATATTAAAACTAGAATGGCTATTGCCAAAGACAAAAAGACTAGAGACCCTTGAAATAAGACTAAGAACAAGAAAGGCATTAATAAGAATGAAGAAGACTTTACTCTTGTCTCTATATATATTATCTACCTAAGAGCTACGTGGCAATGTTCTATAGGACCTCCAACACATGTCCAATTTGCAAGACACATGTCAAACTTGTAAAACAAGTTTTCTATATGTATGCCACGTATTTAGCTTGTTCTACAAGCTACCAACATGTGCAACATGTGGCTAACTTGTTGGCCAAATTTTTAACTTATCAATCACCTAAAGACATGCATAAAGATAAAACCACGTCTATGAAGCTTCTAAAAAGCTTCTCTATAAAATATTAACAAATTAACCTATTTTTACTTATTTCTACCTATTTATATTATTTAAATAATTATCAGAGTAAATCTCATATCCATGATATATTATTAAGTTGTGATATAAATTCATACATGTATATAAAATTTTTTATTTTTATTTTTATTTTTTTATATTTTATTTTTTTTAATTTTTTAGATTTATTTATTTATTTATCTATTTTAACTGATTTTCTCATCTTTTTATTTTGGATTTTTATGTGAATCCCATCAATGCATTTTAATTGGTAAATTTATTAAAATTAATTTTTTAATATTATTAAAATATAAAATTATTAAATTATAAATTTTATTTGATTATTTAAGTATTAATTAGGATTTAAAAAGTTTATAAGTTACAAGAGTCTTAACAAGTAAAAAATCATAAAATGGAGTCTTAATAAATCTTGGAAATAATTATCCTAATTGATTTAATATTTTCTTTTAATTGGAATAATTTGTGTTTAGTTTTGTAAAACCAATGTCTATAATAATCTTTTACTCATATGCATTACTTACTAAAAACTTATAAATGATAATTAATAGATAGAAAAAATACAAGAAAGAATCTCATGACTTTTTAGTAATTTATATAAAAATATGATTTTTAGTTAATTTAAATTGATTTTATTTCTATAAAATTTTAATAAAATATAATAAAATAGTCTTAATTTGATATTAGTATCTTAAAATATTTCTTTAGATTTTATTTAGAATTTATTTGGAATTTTTTTAGTGATTTTTAAAACATATTTTAAAGATTTTGATAAAAATAATTTTATCACTTTTGGAAGGCCATTATGAAGAATTGGAATAAGATTTGAAGGCCCTACAATGTCTATAAGAAAATTAGGTGCTTTTGATTATCATGATAAAGTCAAATTTTCAAAAAAAAAATGTTTTACTAGTAGGAACTAGAGTGATTAGCAACTATACTAGTAGTAGTAGAAAATATAATGCACATGTCTCATATGGGTTGTAGCACCTTGGAGGTAGTTAGGAGCATAAGACTAGCCTTGTGGCTCTTCTAGGACACTCTACACATCACTGGTGAGCCTTAGTGAGGCTTGGACCCTTGACCACTTAATCAAGTTATTCTTAAGGTAAATTCTAATTACCTAATTTTTCTATTATTTACTTTATATCTTTAAATTTTCATAATTTATTTATAATAATTCAAATTTATTTATTTTTTATATTTAAAAAGATAAAAAAATATTTATATAAATATAAATATTTTTTATTTTTTACTTTTTATCAAATAAAAATCTAATAAACAAGTTGTGACTAATTTTGGAGTGCATATTTATTTGACTGTTTTCCTTGCACTTGGTTTTTCCTACTTTCTTCTTTCTTTTTTGTTCATTGTGTTTTTCATTTCACACTACTAATTACAAGCAATTCTTAATTAAGACCATGGTCTTATGTTGAAGAGTGAAATTTATCCTCACACATTACTGTAAAGTTAAAAAAAATATTTTTGATTTTGTACTAAACTTGCATAATATTTCTTCTTATTATATTTATTTTATCAGTACTTTTATTTTTAATTAAACTATTAAATTTTATTTTTATTTTTTATTTTTATTTCTTTAGTAACTTTGTTTAATTCTTTCTTTTGTTAATAGGCTAACTTAGGAGGAATCAGTTAAACATTTGTTTAACTTAATCAATATGTTTTTAATGCTGATTTTGGGAAATGGATGAGCCATGGCAATTTTTTAAGGATATCTTTTATTTTTGTAAAAAGAATATTCTTAGAAAATTCTGAAGTGGAATACTAGTTGAGGTAGGTGTGTGGGAGAGAAGGAGAGTTGTGTCAAGAATATTGGAGATTTAGAGAGAATATGTATATATATATACGTTTTGGTAGTAAAGAATGTGGTATGAACATAGTGTGAGAAAGAAGACTTAAGACTAGGAAGAAAAGAGAAGAAGAGGGAAGAAATGAGAGTTATTAAGGTGTTGTCTAAGTAAAAGAAGGTGCTGCCAGAGGTTTGTAGGAGTTAGTTTGACGAGTTAAGGTGCTGTCTTGCAATAAGGAGGTGCTGTTGGTGGATTTAGGTACTGTTTTGATGGCTGGGATGGATCTTCTCCTTGAACCGTACCATGATGAAAATTAGGTCATCCATAGTAAGATGAGGGAAGTCATCCAAAGCTTGCCCCGGCAGTATCTCGAGCAGAACTGGGCTCCTGCCCGAGAAAAATCAACATACCCGGGCAGTTTCCCGGGCAGAACTAGGATCCTGCCCGGGGAAAATTCACCTGATCGGGCAGTTTCCCGGGCAAAACCGGACTCCTGCCCGAGTATCTTTCAAATTCGAGGCTGCCTTCCCCTCCTGCTGCCTCACCTTGGCGGCACCTTCCTTAACCCTTCTGAATATATCATTCTGAATATATCAGGTCTGTATATGTCATTATTTGGGGTTCATATTTGTGGTACAGTTACCGCGGAAAGAAACCTCTTAGCGAATTGCAGTTTCTCTGTGTTGCCAACAAGAAAGGGTTAGAATGGGAACTGTGACGGACTCAAAAGCAGACGCGGACGAGCATGGAGAGAAAACAGATGGCGGGCTGGAGTCGGCAGATGCGGGTCAGGGACACGGTGATCGGTTGGAATCACCTGATCTAAACAACTTCCAGTCTAGTGGAAAAAATGATGCTTATCTCTCGAGTAGGACTAGAGCTGGAGTCAAGGCAGATTGGAAAACAGATCCGATCTATCACCAAGGAACCGCAGATGGCCCGGCGGAATCAGAAGATGGGGCACAATCTCATGCAATACGTTCACCTGGACGAATTCATATCCATCGTGGCGCAAGTGGAGGCATTCTTCGTGGTCTCAGCGGCGGTATTCATCTCCCTACTCTCCAGAGCATCACTTTGGAAATGACACGGCTTCCGGAAGACGATGCAGGTCTGCAGATGTACTTCACCGAGACGAAGGAGGTCGAAACCCTGCCAAAAACCCTAAGAGGTTCTACGAGAAGCGCCAAGGGAGAAACTCCTTCAAGAAAAAAATTCCAAGCTACGGAAGCACTTGACTTGTATGGGAGCCTGCAGCTTCGGATTCCGTCTCTCACAAATTGTGCTTTCTCTCATCTCCATTGTGGTCATGTGCTCCAATTCCCAACGCATGCACACTCCTGAGGTAGACTTCGGCACTTTGAAGTTCAACCACTTCCAGGCATACAGGTATTATTCCACAAATCTAAAAAACATAAAAAATGAATTAAAAAATCATGAATAAAAAAACATGAATATTATTCTGCAAACGTAAAAAACTAAAGAAAAATATAATAATTTTAAAATTTTATATATTTATAGAAAATCATTATGCATATATTATATATATGTTTGAATGTATTTTGTGAATGTAAATATTTAAAATATAATAATATGTATATAAAAACATATAAAAATATATTTTTGTATATAATAAGTTTCTAAAGAACTAATTAATGTTTAATATCTTATATTAGAAAATACTTACTTTTATAAGAAAAAAAGATATACAAATATTGGTTGATTGTTGAGGTTTCAACTTAATATTATAACAAAAATTCTATCTAATTTTGTTGTTGTTGTTGTTTTTTTTAAAAATAATTTTTTAAAAATAATTATTTAACAAGACCATAATATGTTTTATCATGATATATATATATATATATATATATATATAAAATTCTGTTTGTTTAAAAGATATGAATATATTATTATAAAATTTTAAAAATAATTATATTAAAAAATAATATAAAATAGCATAAAATATTAAAATATTAAAATAAAATAACAATAATAAAAAAATAAAAAAATGATATTTTTTCAATTAAAAAATTAAAACTATAATTTATTTTCTATAAATAATAAAATAATAAATATTTTTATTTTGTAATACTTATTTCTAAAACATAGTAAATAATTAAAAAAATCTAATTAATTTTATAATTAAATAAATAGTATTAAGATTCAGCAATTAATTATATATTAATATGAAGAAAAAAGAAAGATATATATATATATATATATATATATATATATATAATCATATCATTTTTATAAAATATATTTATAATATTATTTACATAATATAAGTTTAATTATGATTAAATATAATTTAATTAATATATATTAAATCTTCAATTGGCTAAATATATATATATATATATATATATATATATATATTATTTATAAATTATTTATAAATTAATATTTTTAAAAAATATAATATTTAAATTATTATTCATTTAAATTTAAAAAATATAAAAATATCTAAAATAAAAAGTTATAAATAAAAATATCAATAAATAATATTTATAAAAAATAATAAAAAATATAAAAAATATAAAAAATTTAACTTAATATAATTTACTACCATATATTATTTTTATTCTTTTACAATTAAAGATTAAGCTCTATATTTTTTTACATATATGCCTCCATGCAATTTTATTTTTATTTTTAATAGAAGTGCTTGGATTATCAATCATAGGTTTATAAAACTATATTTGGATGGATAAAATTAGATATATTTTCTAACAATAGTGCATCAATGTCTTTATTTAATTTTTGTAGTAGTGAAAGACTGTATTCAGCTATTACAATATTTTCCATCTCTAATTTTTGAGCAATTCTCTTTGAAATTGTTTTTATCATTTTCTACATAAGATTGCATATTCAATTCTTCTATAGACATGTATATTTCTTCTCCAATTATATTTTCTTTTTCTATCTCCTTACTTTTTAAATTTATCTCATCATCTTTAGAATTACTATTGGTATAAAGAATAGAAGGTATAGTTATAACTTCTAAACCTTCCCATTTACTACTATAGTACGTCCCACAATTCTCTACAATAATTTGTTCTAAAATATGAGATAAAAAATAAAAGAAAATAGTAATTTGATACTTATACAAAATACCATGTATTGCATATTCACAAGAACAACATGCATATTGTATAAAAGACTTCGGAATCACATACTAAGGTTTGGAGTGTTGATAGATTTGAGATTTTACCTTCTAAGTTTTATCCACTATACTTGGCTCTAATATGTCATCCTTGCTTATATCCCAAAGTTTTAAAATACTAGCTTTGACATTTATTTAAACTTTTTTTGACAACTAATCTATTATGTTTTTGGTTGATTAAATACATGTAATGAATGATAATGGAAGTTGTCAAATACCACAACAATCAATTAAGTCTTCTTTATTTTGTTCTTCTTATGAAAGCACTTAACAACTTCAAAACATCATGATAAGATTTGATATTATTATTGGTGTCTTAATTTGTATGAAGAAGTGGTTTCAATTCCACCAATCAAAGATCTATTACAAAAGTTTTAAAATAAATAAGACAAACAAAATATCTAAATCAAGTCAAATAACCAAATAATCAATCAAATCTAGTATTAAATTATTAAAGTTGAAAAAATTCAATAATTTCTCAAAAAATATAAAAAATAGAAAATTTAAATAAAAATTTAAGATTTATATTCTATATTTGAAGAAAATATTTTAAAAAATATTCTTTTATAAAAGAGGTGTTATATTTGATGAAGATTCTAGGTATTGCTGCTTTTGCACAAATAATAAATTCTTCTTGTATTTCTTGACGCTTTATCTTTATATACATTACTTGATGTATTTCATGATAAATCTTCTATTTTAATAAATTATCACCACTTACTTTTGTATTTACTTGATTCTTTTAAATTTTAAAATATAAAAAGTTTACAAATATATAAGTATATTTGGCCATACATACTTATATCAAAAAAATATCTATTTTTAAACATTCAAATATAATATAATAAAAAATTATAAATTTTTAAAAAAAATATATATCAAAAGTATAAAACAAAAAATATTATTCAACAAAGATCAAATCCTATAAAACCGATTGAATCTAAAAGAAAGAGTTTCTTTAAAAATAACTTATTATTAAGTAAAGGTTTTCTAAAGACCTCAATTCTAGGAATTGAATGTTAATTTATATAAAAGAGAAGTGGTCCAATTCGAAATGTGCTAGTGTTGTGTTATAACATTGCTATAGGAAGAAAGAACAAAAGAAGACATATATTATATAGAAGCTTAATTGAAGACTAAATAATAAAATTACTTTAAAAAATATAAATAAAAAATAAAGAGATAGTAAAAATATTTAATATTGCCTTTTTATTAAAAGGGCTTCTATTTACTTTTTAGAGCCGTAAACAAGACAAAATAAGATAGATTAGCATATATAATACTATAGGTATCTTTAGATCAAAGAAAAGAATAGTTTCCAATAAAAATTACTTAAAAAAACCTTGGATTGATACTTGAGGAAGGTTGATTGTGAATTAGGGTCAAAACCAGATCCTAAGGCACAAAACTATGCGCCTATGACAAATAGAAGGTTCTTTTGTTGCTCAAAGAGTAGGATTGGATAGTAGATTTAATAAGATTTCTTTGAGCATTGGTTTTAAGGTTTTTGAATTTATAATGACTTTGTAAGAGCTATGCAAAGTCAAGGTTTATTTGAGTGACTTTGATTATCAAGAAATAAAGTAGATTTATATTTTAGATAATTTTATAAACTTTATAATAGATCTACAAATAAAAATTTGTGGATTTGTGAATATGTTTGTATTGAATGTTTGTTATGAATTATAACTTAATTGGATAGTTAGATCAAAGATTATTAGAATTTAAATGGGCTAGATTTTCCAAAATTAGATTTTGAAGATCAATGAGGATTTTTGTAATTTTGAGCAATCTATTAGTTAGATTAGAATGGTTCTTTTTTGATCTAATAATTTATTTATTTTTTAATATTTCTATAAAATTTTAAAATATATAAATAGTATAAAAATAAACTATTGATGTTAGAAGATTGACAACAAGGTTGAAAAAGAAGGATAGCCAACATCCAAGCAGATTAGGAGCTTTTTCTTCCAATCTATAAATTCAAATTCCTTCAAATTTTGTATGTTTAATTTTAACTAGCAAATCAAATAGTTTACAAATTTTGAATGAAGATCAATAATTAATTTAATAATTATTGAGGTTTTAAATTTGTTATAGGTTTAATTATGATTTGATTATGATTTGATTAGGAGTTTTTTAGAATTTATTTAAGATTTTTTTAGAATTTTATTAGAATTAGATTAATATTTTATTAAAATTTGATTAGGATTTTATTAGAATTTGACTAAGATTTGATTAGAATTTGATTAAAATTTGATTAAATTTATTTATGATATCTTTAAGATTTTATTAAGATTGCTTAGGATTTAATTAGAATTTACTTAGAATTATATTAAGATTTTTTTAGGATTGGCTAGGATTTGGTTATAATTTCTTTAAGGTATCTTTATGATTTCTTTATGATTTCTTTAGGATTTTTAAAATATTTTTTTCTGATTTCTTTAAGATTTTTTTTTATAATTTTAAAAAAAATTCTTTAGAATTTTTTAAGATTTTTAAAGAAATTCTTTAGAAATTCTTTAGAAATGATGACAATTGGAATTTATAAAAGATAAAAATTGTATTGATGACAATTGTATTGATGACAATAGAATTTCATAATTGATGACAATTGTCATCAATAGAATTGTCATCTTTTCAACAATAGAATTGATGACAATTCCAAAATCAATAGAGATTAGATTTAGACATTTAGAATTGACACATAGCATAGTGAATATTAATATTAGGGCTGATTTTTTCTCTTGTGAGCATATTAAATAGATTATTAATTGATTTAATATTAACTCTTATTATTTTTATTATCTTTTTTTATTATAATATTTCTTCAATCTAATTATATTAATAAGGATATCATAAGTAAGGTAAAAATAATTTAAGAATAAATTAAATTCAATCCAAATTGCCATATCTTTAATCTTCATAAGTATTACAAACTCTTATAAATTAAGTCATATGATAAGAGTATCTTAGAGAGGCCATGAGGCCTTAGTCTTATCCTCCTATCTATATCCAAAGTGCTACAATCTATATGGAATTTGTGTACCTCCTTTTCTATAAGGACTGTACTAACTGTTGGTCTTCCTATTTTTTATTAGTAGAACTAATATTTTTGTATTTTTGACTTCATCATGGTGTTTAAAAATATCTAATTTGTCTAGGAATCATATATGGCCTTCAAATCTTGGTCCATTTCTGCATAATGGCTCCCAAGGTGGTAAAACTTATTTTTACCAAAGTCTCAAAAATTACTCTAAAAATTCCTAAAAAATTCTAAATAAACTCTAAAAATCTCTATAATATTTTTAAGATAATAATATCAATTTAATATTATTTTATTCTACCTTGGAGATTTTTTATAATAATAAAATCAACTTAATTCAACTAAAAATCCTATTTTTTATATAAATAATTAAAAAAACATGAGGTTTTTATTTTTATTTTTATTTTATTTTTCATATTTTTTCTACCTACTAAATAATATTTTTAGATTTTCAATGAATAGTACATATAAATAAAAGACCAATGTAGATATTAATCTTAATAACTAAATATTAATTTTTATAATTAAAAAAAAAATACTAAACTAACTAAATTAATTACTTCAAAGACTTACTAAGACTCCATTTTTATGATTTTTCTCTAATAAGACTCTTGTAACTTATAAAGTTTTCTAAATTCTAATGAATATTTAAATGATCAAATATAATCTTTAATCTTAATATTTTAATATTTAAATAATTTAATAATTATAATTTTAACTAATTAAAATTTATTAATAGGACTCACATATAATAACCATCTGGGACTATTTATAAGAATAGAAAAAATCCTAGTCTTATCTTTGGCATGGTCTATTAAAAAAAATGATAAAAAAAATGATAATTTGGATACGAAAATCTATCAAAAGAAGTAGACCTAAAGAAAAAAAAATACTAAAAATTTGATCTAGAATAGAAAAGATAATTGTTTTTTTTTTTTTTTTTTTTTTTAAAATTTAATATAGTTTTATATATAATAATATTTTACTGAATTATTAATTTAATATCTATATTTTATTAATATTTGATTTTAAATTATTTTATAAATGATAAAATACATTGTTATTTGAACCAATATTCATATCTTATATTCTTACAACAACTTCTATTAGTTTATGTAGGAAAGTCTTTTCCATCTAATGTTTTAAGTTAGACTAAGTTATCATCAAAGACCTTTTTGATAATATATGGTCCTATCCAAAGTGCACCAAACTTAGCTAAAAAATCTAATTTTTTAGCATCATGAACCATCATCCACATCTCTAAAGTAAGCAAATATTTGTTTTATTTTTTCTTTATCAAAGATATCTTTTCTTTTCCTTTGAGTAGTTTCTATGTGTTGGATTGCATATCTTTGAATCTTACTTAATTCTTTTAAATACTCTAATCATTCTTTCAAAGATTCAAAAGTATCTAATCTTTTGTCAATGACAATATATAAAGATGGAACTTCAAATTCTATGGAAAAAATGGTTTTTATTCCATACACCAAAGAAAAAAGTGTAGCCCGTTGTCGTGGTAGAGAGAATCTGCCTCAAGAAAGCACTGGGCTTCTGGCTGCCACTAATTACTTAAGCAAGATCCAAAATAATAAAACCCTCAAAATTTTATAATTTTTTTTCTTTAGGGCTATTACACCCAATACATAAGTCTTATTTCACAAAACACTCAACTATATCAAAATACTCTAAACCCTCATTCACCCGTAGGAGGGGAATTTTTTTGGAACTTCATTTACCTATAATTCTTAATCTAACTATTCAAATCTACTAAAATTTCAGATAAAGTACTGATGTGCTTTTAACAACTAGCACAACAAATTTCAACTATTGATTCTTTATTTATCTTTAGATATCATAAAAACCCTAACAGTAGCTTTAAACCTTTGTTTACAAACACCCGTGTACTAAATTCTTCATATCTCACAAATCCAATGTCCAAATGCTATAAAACTTTGATGCATAGTTTCTTAGCACAAAGATTCACCTTCTTGGAAATTTTTAGACAAGAATTCATCCAGAAACTCAAGATATGGCAAAACCCATCACTATGAATAAAACGGCCTACTTACTGCCTTGGAATTTGATCTGCTATCTTTGACTCCCAATATCTCCTTCTTCAAAACTTCTATTGTAAAATTTCTTTCACATTAAGTGTAGAGCTTGAAATCACCTCTCTAGCCGCACCTCTTGATCTCCAAAAGCTCTCATACAACTCCTCCGATCTTCAAAAGAGTGACAGTAGATACAAATTGCACACCTTAACTTCAAGCGCCTACTTCTCCCTCATAAAAACTCCAAATCTCTCAATTTTTACACCAAAATTGTAGCCCAAAAAACAAGCTTTTTAACCCTAGTCTCTAATTTTCGAATTCTTTCCTTGAAGTTGCCAAAACCCTTCTTCTTGTTGTAGGCAGCCTCCTCAAAGCCCATTGGGCATGGTACTCAACCAATAGGAATGAAGAACTTCACCCCTTGTCTTCATTCATCCTCACTTTGTCTTCATCCTTCCAAATAGCCCTTTTAGTAGTTTAAGTCTTCTTCTTTGGACCCCAATTGCCTCTCAAGGCTTTATACTAAATATTTAGGCTCTATATAATTTAAAAGCCATAATCAAACTAAGTAAAATCTAAAATAAAGTTTCTTACACCAACCCCCTTTAATTTACTTTACTAATCATTCTAATACATATTTAAACTTATAAACATATTATATATTTTGAGTGGATTTTACATACTATAAGCAATTACAGTACGACACCGTTGTCATATAGTAATTGCTTACAATATATAAAAATCAATCAAAATATATAATATGTTCATAAATTTTAGTATTTATTAGATTGGTTAATAAAATAATTTAAAAGAGTTGATGTAAGAAACTTTGTTTTGGTTTGTTTTTCCTAATTTGATTATGGTATTTAAACAAAATAGAACCTAAATGTTTAATACAAAGCTTTAAGAAGAGATTTGGAGCCTAAAAGATTAAAATCTAAGGTACTAAGAGGTTCATTTGAAAGAATAAAAACAAGATATAAAAGAATGATGGAAAGGGATAGAAGACTTCATCTCCATTGGTTGGTCTTTATGTCTAATGGACTTTCAATAAGCTACCTATTGCTATTTTTGATAATTTGAGATACTTTAAGGAAAGAATTTGAAAAAAAAAAGTGATGGTTGTGAAATTTACGTTCTAAAAAATAATTTACATATAAAAATTAGGAATTTTGGAATTGGAATAAAAGAGCTATAGTTGTTTGAAGTTAAGGTGTAGATTTAGAACATATTGTCACTCTTTTGAAGATATAAGGAATTGTATAGAAGCTTTTGGAGATTGAAAGATGCAATTGGAGATGTAATTTCAAGACCAACATCTTGTATAGAAGAATTATTATATTTGGTACTTGAATAAAGGAGATAATAGAAGTTGAAGACATCACATCTAATCTAAGGTAGTAAGTAGACCATTTTGTTGGTAGTAATGATTTCCACCATATCTTGAGCTTCTAGATGAATTTTTATCTAAAATTTTTTAAAAAGATAAATTATTATGTTAAAAAACTATATACCAATATTTATGCCATTCAGATATTTAATTTGTAAGATACAAAGAATTTAGCACGTGAATATCTATAAATAAGAATTTGAAGCTGTTGTTAAGATTTTAATAATATTTCAAGATTCAAATTGAATCTATAGTTGAAATTTGGTGTGATAGTTGTTAAAAGTATATTAATACTTCATATAAAATTTGAGACCATTTAGATGGTCCAATTGAAAAATATATACTGTTGAGATTTCAAAAAAATCCACTTCTAAGATATATAAGATTTATGGTATTTTACTATAAACTTGGATGTTTATATCTATTAAAGACTTATATATTTGATGTAACTACCTCAATAGGGACTATTTTTATATAAATTTAGAAACTTTCTCATCTTAAAACTTGATTGAGAAATTAGTGACAAACAAAAGTCTAATGCTTTTTTGAGACAAACTCTTTTTACCTCAACACCATGTAGAAACTTTGTTAGTAGTTCAATAAGCCTAAAGAGCTGAAGTAAGTTTAAGATCTCAATCATACTTAGAATCCATCACAGTTTCTTTCAATATCTAAAGTAGAATTTGATTGATTCTTTCTATAAGTCCATTTGTTTGAGGGTGATAAGGAATTATCTTTTAATGGTTGATGTTAAACTATGCACTCATTTTTTTAATGGTTTCATTTAAAAAATATAAACCATTGTCATTTACAAGAATTTTAGAACAACCAAAATGAGCTATAATATTTTTATATAAAAATATGATAGTTTGTTTAGCATCAACTTTCTTGATAGCTTTTGCTTTTGTCCACTTAATTAAATATTTTGTAGCTATAATAATATATTACATTTGATATGAAGATGTAAGATAAATAATTCTAAGTTAATTTATATCCTATTTTTTAAATGGAATAAATAGAAGTAAAGGATTTAAAGGCATTGCAAGATTTAAATCATTACATGCATATTTTTGACAAGTATCACAAGTTCTTGTAAATGACTCTAAATTGGCAAATATGATAGGCCAAAAATAGCTAGCTTTAAGGATTTTTTGAGTTGTTAATCAATTAGAGAAGTATCCACCACAAGCACTTAAATGACAAGCTTTTAACACAAGTGGTACTTCTTTATAAATAAGACTATGTTTTAAAATCTTATCAATCCTATAACAATATAGTTTCCTGGCTATAAGAGCAAAATAAGTATTATTCATTCTAATCTTTTGTTGTTCATTTTTTGATAAGATATTGGATAATTGTTGAATATTCAAAAATTTGACAATATATTTATACCATATAGATGCCACCATAATATAGAATAAATGGGCATTAAGAAGTTTATTATCTATGTCATGGATTTTCATAGTTGTAGATAATTGTCAAAGATGATCAATTTGTTTGTATTATTTTTTTGATTTGTATTACATTGTATAATTAAATTTTATTAAAAATAATATCTATCTTTTTAATTTATTATTTAAATCTGATTTATTTATAATACATCTAAGAACCATGTAATCTACAAAGAAGATGATTTTATTCATCAAAAGATAGTGTCAAAACTTTTTGACATTAAAAACCATAGCTAAATATTCTCGTTCTGTAGTTGTATAGTTCCATTCAATGATTGTCAATTGTTTACTAGCAAAGGCAATAGGATGGATTACACCCTTATCATCTGGTTGATATAAGACACTACCTATTACAAATTCAGAGGCATCACAATAGATATAAAAAGGTTGATCCCAATTTGGTGGTAATAGATAAAGATAGGATAACAATTTGGATTTAATTGCATCAAAACCAACTTAATATTAGGAAGTCCATTCAAATTTGGTAGTTTTCTTCAATAAATTAATCAATGATAAGGCATAAATAGAATATGATTCAATGAAGTTACAATACCAATCCATGTGTCTCAATTTTTTTTGAATGTCTTTTATTCTATTTGAAGCCGATAGATTTGTGATAATTTTTTATTTTTTAAGATCATATTTTTTTCTTTTTAGAATTGATATAATCTAATAAAACTTCTTTCTTAACTGTCTAATAAACTTTCTTTGGATTGAAAGAAATTCCTATTTTTTTATAACATTGGAAGTACAATTGAAGGCTTTCAAGGTAATCATTTTTTGATAATTGACATCTAAAGTCATTAATAAAAATTGATGTGGTTTTTTGAAGAAGGTCTAAAAATGCATAAGTCATGATTCTTTGAAAGATTGAAAGAGCATTGCATAATGCAAAAGGCATCACTATATATACAAAATTATTCAAGGTGATATAAATGCAATCTTATATCAATCTTTAAGAGCTATTGATACTTAATTAAAACCAAAGTAGCCATCCTTAAAATTGTACAAGTCATGACTTATTACATCATCTATGATAGAAGTAATAAAAGATAATGGAAAATAGTCCTTTTGAGTGTACTTGTTCAAATCTTAATAATCTACACAAATCCTAAGTTTATTTCTTCCCTTCTTCTTTAACAAGAAAATAAGAGACAATGAATCCGTAATTTCTTTAGACCTTATAAATCTTGCTTGAAGAAGCCTTTCTAACTTTGCTTTTACAATAAGTTGCATCCTAAGATTAAATCTTCTATATTTTTGTCTAAGAAAAATAGATCAGTAGGTCCATGGTACCAATTTTTAAGTACTAGTAGATAAGTAGCTATCTCATGTCCAACTTCAATGCCTTAGAGTGTATTTTTGAATTATAAAAGAAGAAGCATGATGGTTTCTTTGTTTATGATAGCGTCAAAGTCTTCAACTTAAGTTCCATCAATTTTCAAGCTAAAAGCTTCATTCATATAAATATCATCAATCAAGGTTGTAAAATTGAGGCAATCATCTTCAAGCTTCAACTAATTAATTATATTTATAAATTAGATGTAGATATTTTCTTCTTTGTAAAGATTCTCTTGTAACCATTTGATAAAATCACCTTCATCTTTATATTCATATAATATAAGACTTTATAATCAATTATAAGTATAATCAAAGATCTTATCAATTATAAATTTGATAAGATCTTTGATTAGCCAATTTAATTTTCATAACTATTTTGTAAGTGATTTTTAATTCCAACTTATTCATAGTGGATTCAAACACGATATTAATACAACTTCTATCATCTACTATGACCCTAGGAATAATTTTATTTATAATTTTTATATCTATCTCAACAGGTCCATATTCTTGATTCTCCTTTTCTTCTTTCTTTGTAGTATTTCAATCCAAATCTTCAATTTTATTTCTAGCTATTCTTTCTATATATAATTGGTACTACTTGAATATATTGACCAAAAGAAATATTGGCCTTAGTCCTACAAAGATCTTGCCATAAATCATAAGATTTTACAAGGTTGAAGATTTTAGTAGCTATTAGATATTTTGAAAAAGTAGTTGAAGTCCAAGGCCCTTCTTTGCCTACAAATTGATATCCTTCTTCATGAAATTCAATTAAAGAAGATAGTTAATTGTCTTCTAGTTCTTTAATTATTTTTTAGATAATTTTTTTCAATTCTATAAATTTGAGTGATTCTTTTGAAATATCCACAAATATTTCATCTTCTTCAAGTTGTGCTAAATCTATTGGTTTTTTAGCACTTATACTCTTGGTCACAATTAAAGAAGATAAGTATCTATTATCTAAAGATATCTTCTTATTCTCTAGTTGCACTAAGTTGAATTGAAGAGGTAGTAAATTTGATGTAGAAGGTAGATTAGATTAAGCCATTGTATATCTAATATCTTAAGAAGATGGTAGTTGTTGGTTTTGATTTGGATTTTAATTATATGCTAAGGATTCTTATAATATTCCTTGATTGGTTTGAACTATCATTAAAAGTTGGAAATTTTGACCATTGCTTAAGTGGTCATAATACATGTTTGATGGACTATTTGTAATAATAGGATGTACAAATCTAACTCCCTACATATTTCTTACAACTTAGTTGGTATAATTTTTTGAAAAAAAATTTAAGAGAATAATCTAATTAGATCTTCTACAATAATTTATAAGATGAGATCCTTTATAATTAGAGCATACTACTCTATTTTCAATCCAACATTGACCTATTTGATGTAATTTTTTATAAGTATGATAAGATGCCATATTATTCATTTGATTTAAAAGGATATTTGGACCTACTTGTCTCAATTGATGAAGAGACTTATACGATTGGAATTGATTTTTTTTATAGGATGTTGTAAAAATTGTAGAAAAAATTGAGATGTATGGTTCACTTGTTTGCAATTTGTATACTATAATTTAGAGGTATGCATTCTTGATTCATGATATATAGGCTCTATAGTTGAATTTTGGTTTTTAATGAGGCAAAATATTTGTTCACTTATAGCTTTTATAGTATTTATTATCTCATTTTTGAACACATCATTTGCTTGTCTTATCTCACTTTTAAATTCTTCTAATCTAATATGACTACAAGATTTGTTTAAAAATTAATCATGTGGACCTTGTATAACTAAAGATATTAGATTGTTCATTGGCAATAGGAAGGTAGAAGGTTGAGAGTAGCTTAAAATTAAATATTGATGGAATTCTATGAGCTTAAGACTTATTGGTTTTGGGGTGATTTTTATTTTTTTTAATAACTATTGATAATTAGCTATTGGTGGAAGTAATTTAATATTTTTTCAGGATTAGTTATCAATAATTTCAGATTAGTAAGGTTAGAGGGTAAGTAGCAATGGAATAGCAAGGGGCGCTTGCTAGAGGAATTGATTGGGAGGCAGCAAGTGTTGCGATTGGAAGGATTGCCTTCTTATATAACCAGGGAGGAACCGATTGAAGAGTAGTCTACCTTGAGAAAAGGTGCTCCTGCTTGTAAGCGCCAAGAAGGCCACATAATTTTTATTGTTTATAATATTATTAAAAATTAATATGAGATTGAAATTATGTTGAAGTGTGATAAGCAATTGTATGAGTGAATGTTGCTATTGAATGTAGTTTGTGGTGTATGAGTTGATTGATTGTTGTATATATGCAGATGAGTGCACAATTGGAAATTATGTGTTTGCTGTGAGATCAATGGGTGGTTAGAGTGAAAGCAATTCGTGAGAGACTATTCCAGAAATAAAGGCTGCGAGCAGTCGGTTTAATGCTTAAAATCAGAAAGTGGTAAACTATTGGTTAATGTATAAATAAGTATATATGAGAATGAATTAAAAATGAGTTAAGTGATGAATGAGTGAGAGTAATTGGGACAACTTTGTGAGTATCCCAATTATATATGTTAAGTGCCAGTGTGTAGCAATTAAACTTGGTCAAATTCTAATTAAATTCTAATTAAATCCTAAATAAATCCTAAATAATCCTAATTATTCTAATTAAATCCTATCTAAATCTTAATTAAATCTTAGTCAATCCTAATAAAATTCTAACAAATCCTAAAATAAATCCTAATCAAATCTTAAAATGAATCCTAAACTAAATGCTAACCAAATCCTAGCTAAATCCTAAACTAAATCTCAATCAAATCCTAACCAATTTGTTTTAACCTTAAGATAGTTTAGAATCTCAATATCTATTGACTAAACTATTGATCTTGTTTAAAAATTTACACACCTCTTAAAAACTAAGTTGACACTAAGTACATAAAATTTGAAGAAGATCAAACTTACCAACAAGAAATTCAATCCAAAAATTCAATCAAGTGTCGATCGATCTCCTTCTCTAACTTTAATGCTAATTGTCTAGTGTTAATATTTCCTTCTTACACCATTCAATTGCTTCTAAATTTCACATGCATGTAGGAAATTAAATCTTCTACACACACACATATAAATTTCACTCCAAGCCAACTAGTAGATTGCTAGAAATCTCAGAAAACTTAGATGACCATCAATTCCCAATTTTTGAGACCCCAACCTATATAAACTTCAATAATGTTTTAATTTAACTATTAAATCAATCTCAAATTCACAACACCTTAGAAGCACAACTATATGCACCAACCTACGAAATCTCACCCATAGATCTATAACCAATCTCAAAAAATGCTCAAAAATATAAACCCCAATATATTTCATAAAAATCAGAGTTACCAAAGTGGTTATAAATTCAAATCACTCCTAATTAATGCTCAAAGAAAGATCCTCTAGTTTTCTCTCTAATTCCACCTTTTGATCTGCCAAAAAAGAATCGACCCGTTGTAGGCACGTGGTTTTGTATCTCAGGGTTTGATTTTGACCCATGCTCATAACCAGTCCTCTCTGGATGTCAATTCTGAGATTTTTGAGATAAAGTTTTTTCAAATCTATTCTTAGTTCTTTCCTAATAATTCCTATATTATTTATTTTTCTAATATATTTTTTTGTGCTTTATTTATGGCTACATAAAATAAATAGAAGCCTCTCATATAAAAAGGCAGTATTAGCCTTTTAACTTTTTTTTTATTTTCTTTTCTATTATCTATAATTCTTAGATAATTTACTCATATATTTCCATTTGAGGTCCTATATATTATAGTTATTCTCTTTTTCTTTTATCTAATAGCCATGTCACTATACGACATCAGTTAATCGATTATAATGGTGGATGGAAACTAAGCTTAAATGCATAAATTCAAAAGTCGGTGGTTAACAATTGGAAGAGCTTGATCGCATTGAAAGAATGTGAAGAGAGAAAACAAAATCAGTTAAAAATATTATAATAGGAGGATGAATTATGAGAATTGAGAAAATTAGAAAATATTAATGAGTGTGCCAATTGGAGGTTATGCACATGTGCAATGCATCAAAACTGAATCAATTGATAAATGTGATTGGAAGGTGAATCAATCAATAAAAGAAAATACCAAATGTCATAAAAATGAAGATTTAATATAGAAGCAATTGGGAGAATAAATCATAAAAACCGATTAATGGATATTGGAATTAAGTGATTTGAATAGCAACGATGGAGTAGAAATTATTCCTATTACATTTGTAGAGAGTATGATCAAAATATGTACAAGAAGCAGAATATTTTACCAATTGGAGAGAAATTGGCCGAATTAAAGATGAATGAAGTAATGGAGAAGCAAATCAATAAGTGCAATGTTGTACCAGAAAAGAAGGATACTGCACTGATTGAAAAAGAATAGTGAATTTAAAATAGTACCGGAGAAGCTTTCGACCCAATTGATTAATTCATAACATACATTATAGGCGATGCTATAGAATTCAGAGTGAGGATAAAATTTCCTTCTATAGCTTTAAATATACAAATCCATTGATTAATCATATTTTAAAATACTTATGGGATCCTAAAAATAGTCATCGACCTCTCTGCAAATGAATCTTTGTCATTGGAATTAAACTCCTAGTAGTAGAAAAATACTATAATATTTGGCACCACTATCGAGGAGGCGGCAATTGATGGAAAATATCTAGGATTCTTTTATAAGTTGGATAAAAAATGTAATTAATTGGATATTTTATTGAGAGGCTTCAATGAGCCAGCAATGGAGTCAAGAAATAATAATAAAATAAAATAGGTCAAAAAAAAGGCTTCTAGAGCAGAAAGAACAAGAGTGAAGAATTTAAGGGCCAAATTAAAATCCCTTTCTTGATAGAATAAGGATGAAATCAATGTATCCTTATCTCCACAACAATTGGAAAAATCAATTGTGCACACGAGTCAGGAGGAACCAGTAAGACCTATAGGCGTGAATAAATCAACAATCAAAATTATACTCCAATTGTTAGTTATTAGCATAAATCAAGAAAGTTTAAGTGGTTACAAGTAATCACAACCTGATAGATCTGTGGCGGAGTCACCAAGCCCAATTGTATTGACTAAGCCACAGACTCTAATTGTATCACCTGCTTGCAAGATTGACTTAATACAATTGTTTGCTGAAAGAAACAAATTATTAATTTCATCAATTAGTAAGGAAATTCCAACGATAGTCTTGAGTGAATAAACTGATGAGAATTATGGAGGATTTATAAGAAAAGAAAGAAGTCAGATAGCTGAAAAAAATCTATTGGAGATCCGACAAGTGATAATGAAGAAGAGGCAAGCAAAAGCGATCAATTGGAAGAAGTATCCATTGAATGACAACATGTCAATCAATTGTATGAAGGATTTAGTGAAATTGAGAGAGGTCAATTAGTAAAAAATATTAAAAAGCAATAGAAATTTAACTTTTGATAGGATCAATAGCAATTCTAAAAAGTAATTGGTGAGTATTGATATATTAAATGGGGCTAATCAACAGGGTTTTAGAACTAATACCTTTTTAAATATTAATAAGCACACTTCAATTGTGAAGATGGCAGTCCAGCCACTATTACCTGTGATTATGAGAGTTGGTCTTCCAAAGGATAGATCCTTGTCCTTGGTACCTTTATATGAATTTCATGGCCATATTGGTAATGATCCTAATAGGCATATAAACAAATTTCTAATCACCTGCAATGCCAATAATGCTAGAACTGAGAGCCATTGGTATGAAATATTTTCTATTGTTTTTGAAGACAATGCCAAATAATGATTTTTAAAACAACCAAGAGGCCACTTTGCCGATTGGGCTGTATTAAGAGATGCATTTGTGGCATATTTTAGGCCAATGGGGTATGTAGAAAGATTGAATGAATCTTTATATGAATTATAAATGAATATCAATAAAATAATTAATAATTATTATGACAAGATGGAGGATTTAATTTTGAGACTACCTATAGGGCATGATTTCAATGATGGTATGAAAATAAAAATTTGTATATATAGATTAATTCTTTTTAAATTTAAAGGCTATATCAAGAATATATCTCCTACGACATTACTTGCAGCCTACAATAAGGCAAAATTATATGAAAATATTTGGAGTAATCTAGAAATTTTTAGTAGCTATAATCCTACATTGGTGTCTTATAATAAGGTGGTTCCAGTACAACCTGTAGTGACACAGTTAGTACAACAAAAGATCCATGATAATCTACCTTTTAATTATGAGATACCACAATATTTGACTCCTCAACTTAAAATTCTAACGATAGTATCAAGTGCTCCTAATCAACCAATAAGTAAAGCAATCCAGAATACTACAGATGTGATAAGTGAACTAGCCACATTAATGAATGAGTTAAAAGTCAATAGAGCTCGATCTTATACATCTAGTAAAGGGCTCCAATTAGACAAGGCTAATATTTGGTATACCAACTATAAGGGCCAGGGCCATTACAAAGAGGATTGTCTCTCTCTACAAGACGTGCCCCCCAAATGTCGCTATTATAGAGGTAGTGATGAAATTGATGTATGTAATCGATTAGTTGAAGATGGATATAATAGAATACAAAGTAAGAAACCATTGTTTCAGGTGGAAGATGACCATGGTTATTCAAACAATGGGAGAAGAAATACTTACATGAGAAATAATTAGAATAATAACAACAAGAGACCACGATTCAATTAAAATTATAATAATTTTGTAATCCTTAGGAATCTGAATCCTAATTTTTTTGTAATTAATTTTAATAATAGGAGTTATAATAATAATCTTAAGTGATTTATGCTTAGAAATTCAAATCTCCAATCTCAAGGATGGAAGAAAATGCCTTATAGCAATATTAATTAAAGTGGTCTTACTTATGGGGGAAGAAATTCCAATTGGATAAATAACAGTGTGGTGTGTTACAATTGTAATCAAAGAGGTTATATTCAGTCCAACTGTCCAAATACTAGGGCTAAGATCCTCTATATATCTATTTGTCACATTTATAAATAACGAGGCCATACGGTTGAGGAGTGTAATAGCCCTAAGAGGGATGGATCTAGTGATATTGATAATGGAAGAAATATAAAGGATAATAATGCAAAATTAGTCCAATTGCTTGATGATTACGTGATACCAAGTAGTAGCAATGGGAGTAATTAAAATAACAATAGGTCTGTAAATAAAGTGGATACTTATGAGAATAAAAGTAATAGGTCAAATCCATTGGTACAATCTTTGAGTATGGTACACCAAGTTGCAGGTGTTAGCATCCGCGGCATGTTGGCCAAGCAATGGCCAGAAGATATGCAACCAATTGAACCTGATAAAATAGAACTAACAACTAATTGTAAGGGGATAACCAATAGATCTACCAAAGAAAATCTAATAGGTGGAAACCTCCTAGATCCTGTGGTAATTACTCTAGAACCTATTGGTAGGGCTATTCTTGCACATATAGATTTGTCAAAACGCTCGGTGGAATTTTTCAATCCATTGGTGGCTATGTCAACAGTGCCTATTGCACCTATAAATCAAACTAAGAGTGAAAAAAATAAAATTGAAAATAATACAGCCTTTAATATAAGTAAAAGTCAATCAATCATATTTACAAAGAATCTTGCAACAATACCAATTGGTGTGGAACTGCTGGATCCCATTGGCACTTGAAAAATAAATTGGGTGCCTAATAATATGACACATCCAGAACCAATGGATAATCAGTTCCATCAGATTTGAGGAAGATAAATGAAGAAATTAAAAACTATTGGAATAATACAAGATACAGTATCTTACAATCTATTGAAGGACTTGAGAAAGATTAAAGCTGATATTAGCTTTAAGCAATTGTTGAGTGTTGCTCCATAGTGCTATGCCTTATTGTAATCAATCTTGATCAGGAGAAGATATAAATCAATAATAAATAAAGTATTTTTTAGTCCAAATCTTGGAGCTCCTATAATAGATGTTCAAATAGAGGGTCTATATATTAAAGGGATCTAAATAGATGGTGGATCTAGTGTAAATTCAATGGATGCTAATACCATGGCAGATTTAAATTTAAAGGGCTTACAGAAAATCCAATTGATTTTTAGGATGGTTGATCAAAGTAGAGCGAGGCCATTAGAAGTTTTGTCTAAAATTTTGATAATTATAGCTAGTATCAAATACCCTATAGATTATATTGTATTTAAATCCAATACACCTCATGTAGCATATTCAAATCTATTGAGGCGGCCTTGGCTTTACCAAGCGCATGCTAAGAATGATTGGAAAAGAGGCTTATTAACAATTGGCAAGGATAGTAAGAAAGTGAAGTTGGATATGTATCTTGTATGGTATAATAGAAAAATCCAATGGTATTCTTTTAAAGTATCAGACAATAAAACCTATAAATTTGATTTAGAAGATGTTGAAGCCAATTGGATACACAATAAAGTTGATTGTAAACATATAAATAAAAATTTGAAATCAACCTATAAAAAAACAGGGCTTGGAAAATATATAATTTCATGTTTGAAAGATGATAATAGCAAAAAGTGTATTTTTGCATGGATGGCAGATAAGGTCGTCTATGTTGTTCAGCATACCCATAGTGAAAATGAGCTGAATGACCCTATAGGTGAAATTAAATTTATATATCTAACCTATTGGAGTTTATCCTAGTTACACAACATGTTCTTGAAGGACAGTACTGCAACCTATCCATTGGTAAGATAGGGGATGAGTTTAAAATTATAAAGATTAGTCAACAATTATCCAAGTAAGAAAGAACAACATGGTAGAGATTTTTTTCTAAACATGTAGCATCTTTTGCTTTGACCTATAAGGATTTAAAAGGGATCTCCCTTGAAGTATGTGAACATCATATTAATTTAAAATCAAATGCTAAACCTATTAGGCAAAGACAACGCTGTCTTAATCCAAAATATTCTCTATTGATAAAAGAAGAAATTAAAAAATTACTTGAAATTGATTTTATTTATCTTGTACCTTATAGTAAATGAGTTAGTCCAATTATAATTATATCCAAGAATAATGGAAAAATATAGATTTGTTAAGATTTTAAGAAACTAAATAAAACTACAAAGAAGGATTATTTTCTATTACCATTCATAGATACCATATTGGATGCTATGGCAGGTCATGAATGTTACTCTTTCTTAGATGGATTTAATGGATATAATCAAATTAAAATTACCTTGGAAGATTAATTAAAAATAATTTTTACCACTGATTCGAGAACTTATGCATCTAATGTCATGTTTGGCCTTTGTAATGTCCAAGCCACATTTCAACGGGTGATGATGATAGCATTTTTACCTTATCTCTAATGGTTTATGGAAATATTTCTAGACGATTTTTGTATATATGGCAGTAAGAGAGATCATGAGGACCAATTGGCACTGTGTTTTGAAAAATATAATGAATATGGCATTTTGTTGAATGCAGCAAAATGCCAATTTGTTGTGCCATATGGTAGGCTATTGGGACATATAGTGAATAAAAAAGGTATAGTAGTAGACCCTGATAAGATTCTATTGATTGTAAACTTTTCTTGTCTTAAAATTGTAAAAGAGGTAGGGGGATTTTTGAATCTGACTAATTATTATAAGAAAGCTATTTATTTGCTTATTTTATTAGCATCTTCATTGACTAAATTGTTAAAAAAATTAGAAGTGGGAGCAAGTCTAGTGTCAGATATTGATTGTGAACAAGCTTTCTTAGTTCTAAAAAATAAACTACATTCAGCCCCTGTGTTGATTCTCCCCAATTGGAATAAATCATTCCATGTATATGTAGACGCTTTAAATATGGCAATTGATTGTGTGCTAAGTTAAGAAGATGCCACCAATATAGATCACCTAATTTATTTTGCAAGTGGTCAATTGGTAGCAGCTAAAAAGAATTATATTATTATTAAAAGAGATGCCTTAAGGATGATATTTGCTGTACATAAATTTTTCTATTATCTATTGGATTATGAATTCATATTCTATGTTTTCGTATTACATGTTGTCTTGTTTGGGAATGCACTAGGCACTTGGCTATGGAAGGTAAAGTTGTGTTTACAAATAATCAAGAAATCCTAATAGATTTCATTCATATATGAAGAATATAATTCAAATTTCAATTCAAAAGTGTTTAAAAATACTCCTCTTAATAACATCAACCATACATATATCCCAATTGCCTCGTTTCTTTTATAATTAAGCAATTTTTATTTTTCTTTGCAAGCCCTAACCCTAATTAGTGAGCTTTGACAAGCTACAACTTTTAATCCAACCGTCCACTTAGTGTGAAATTTTGCACACAATTGTTAGCATGAGCCTTCTACATGCTCAAAAAAATTCAGCCCAATCCAATGTACAAATTGCGAGAAAATGCCCAAAAATTGCATTAATGACACTCAGCTGCCAACTTGAAAATTGATGTAGAAATTCCAGTGGTGATTTCTCCTTCTTCAATTGTTCACTTCAACTCAAATTTAGTATGTAGCTTGATCTCCAAGTCTTCTATCACTTGCTAAAATTTACATTGATCCAATTTGTAGATCTTTAGTTATTATAGAAACCCTATCCAATCCTAAACTGCCAATTTCTGACAATCTTTTGTATCAAAGCCTAAATATCTCTTGATTGTACCATTAGATTAATATAAAATTTTGTGCACACTTAGCACATCCAAAAATCTATATAATATCAAAATTTGAACCATAGATGCTACAAAAATAGCAAAAATCAGTCAAGAATGTAAGCCATTATTGTCTTATATAAAATCCAAAACACCAATACAAACATTGACTTTGAATAATGATTACAAAGTCTTCCAAAATTCTATAGCAACAAATTTAATGTCCCTAGGAGAAGCTTCAAGCTAGCTATCCAATTCTAGTTGCCGATCTCCAAAATCCCCCCTATTTTGCCATAAGCAGCCATTTTAGTAGCTAGAGGTCTGATTTCGACCCTGTCCTACAAATGGCCAACCTCCGGGTATCAATCTAACCTATCCTAGGGATTTTATAGCCTGACCCTATCCTCAACTTAATCCTAGTATCAATCATGCTAATAATTTATCCTTTTCACCATGTTTTTATCATTTTATGGCCTTTCTAAGATAATAAAAGAATTACTACAGCCTAGAAGGTATAATTACTAATTAATTCTTATCTACTAGCTATTAAATAAACTAAGAGGCTTTCATAAAAACCTTGTTAAAATATGTTGAATTCTTGTTGAACTAAGATAATAGAGTATTAATTAAAAAACCATTTTTAGTCATAATTCACCATATAATCGTGTTACAATACAACAACGTAGATCACAATGCATTAAAATATTTAATAAACAAATCTGATTTGAATGGCCAATTGATAAGGTGGGTATTATTATTACAAAAATTTAATTTTATAATTGTGATATATCTTGAAAAATCCCATGATAATGCTGATCATCTATCTTGATTGAAATCCTTCGATATAACTAATCTATTATCAATTAATGATAATTTTCCAGATGCCTAATTGTTTGAAATTGATGTAATCTAGCTAGAATATACATAAATTCTTCAATACTTAAATATCCAATCGTTTCCAACTAATAGCATACTTGTACAAATCAAGGCTATTGTTCACAAAAGTGTGCCTTTTATAATGATAGCCAATAGTTTATATAAGCAAGGACGAGATGGGATTTTAAAGAGGTGCATCTACAAAAATGAAATCCAATTGGTTTTAGAAGGTTGCCACTTAAATGCCTGTGATGGCCATTTTGCACATAATACTATAGCTTGAAAGGTTCTATTAGTAGGCTGTTGGTGGCCTACATTATTTAAAGACGTCCATTGGTATGTTAGAAGTTGTAATCCTCATCAAAGAATAGGTCTCCTTACTCCTACTTCTACTATGCCATTAGTACCTCTATTGGCATTAACATCTTTTGAAAAATGAGATATTGATTTTGTAGGTCTAATAAGTCCAACCACTATTTCTGATAGAAAACATTACATTTTGGTTGCCACTGATTATGCTACTAAATAGATAGAAGCAATTGCAACTAAAAATGATGATGCAAAGACTCTGGTCAGGTTTTTATATGAAAATATTATTTTACGATTTGATTGCCCTAAGGAATTAATAAGCAATAGGAAAATATATTTTTTAAATATGACAATTGAAGAATTAAGTAATATCTTTTTAATTAAATATCAAAAAATCTCCCCCTATTATTCTCGTGCCAATAGACAAATCAAAAAAACCAATGGTATATTCTCTAAAATCATCACCAAAATTATTGCAAGATCGGCCACTAATTGGGTTGAGAAACTATAGGCCGACTTTGTATGCTGTCCTATAGGGTTGATAGTGCATGGCCCTCTGTTCTTTCATGTGAGAAAAGCATGTACAAAGAAGTCTTGTTATTATTTTTGAAAACTTAATGATATGAAAAGAAGATGCTTATTATTATAGCATCACAGTCCATTGGACAACTAACAATTCAGATAGCATTTAGCTCTTCGTGAGAGTAATATGTGGGTTGCGCAATCCTAAGGATACATTGTAAGAGGGAGTAATGTGCAAATAGCAATTGAGTACATTCCGAGGTGTTGAAAAATTCAAGACAGAGAATAGTATCGATTGTGAGTGCATCCATTTGGAGAATCATAGAAGAAGAGGAAAAAGACGATTGTGTGATCACCAAAGTGAAAGAAGGTACAATCCAATTGATAGGACTCAAATAGCCAAAGTTAGAGTCGAGGATGACTTCTATAGAAGTTGGTCCATCAACAACAACACCACCAACTGCCTTGATAATGTTGACGACAATGTCGTCAGTGGAACCACACCAATTGGTGCTGTAGAAAGTTTAGATAAAGCAAGACAAGGAGAGTTCGGATGAGATGGTACATCAATCAAAGGCCAAATTGGAGGAGAAGGCAGCGCAAGTGAAGACAGAGCTTAATCAATTGGAGGCAGTGATTCATGAGGCATAGTAAGAGAAGGAGGTTTTGGAGGAGCTAGTTCACTTGTGGAACAAACTAATAAAAAATGCTGTCCAAATCAAACAACAGGAAGTAGTAGTACAATTGGCTAGGATGGAGCTGTAAGAAGCACAAGTGAAATTCAAGCACCAATTGGAAATGCTTTTAAGTGAGCTTAAAGAGACCAATCGATGCAAGAAAGAAGTCCAAGTTGAAGGTCATGTGAGGAGATAGGAGAAGGAAGCCTTGGAATCTAGGGCCTACCAATTAGAAGAGGCTCAAGCAGCTTGGATCCTAGAAAAGACTCAATTGGAGAAGCGAGTGTAATTGCTCATATCAAAGCTATATGGTGAAGAAGGATCCAGTGGTCAAAACCAATTGGTAGCTGCGAGCAATAATTTGTTGATAACGCGGAGGAATGTACTGAGAGTAGAAGATATTTTGGAGCTATTGGAGTGGTTGCCACTAGCACATGTCTTTGAGCAGGTCTATTGGTTTGATCATCAAGTCTTTTTCCTATTGCATCATATTCAATTAGGTGATACCTTGTCGTTAATATAATTAGAAAAAATTTGGAAGAGAGTTGCCACCTTTGAGATGCAAAATCTAGTAGCAAAAATAATAGTAAAGGGTGAAATATTGGTGGACAATTATTTTTAAGTTTACCTTTTGGCGGAAGATTTGGTGCCCCAATCATTCTTTTATAGGCAGGATATGGAGCGATTGCAAGGCAATCCGCATTAATAATTGAAGGTGATAGCAATAATTAATAGAGTGGTGAGTTGTGTCAAATAGATAAGACTAATTGTTAGTAGTTTTAACTACTATCAAGGCAATTGAAATGGTATAGAGGTGACCAACTAGAAGAAATGAATCCAACACTTGGCGTTGAGATTTAACAATGAAGAGTGGATGACTAAGCAAATTGAGCTGTGCAAGGAGCGTGTTAGTGAAGCAATAGCGATGGACGTCCATCCATCGATATATTTTTATACCTATTAGTACCTACAGGCTGACTTGATGATGTTAATATAGGCCTCATCTCCAATTGCAATTAGCCCTTTCTATGTAGATGATGCATACTGATTAAAGAGTGTGCAAATATTACAGATTAAATCACAAGCACTATTGAATATGGATTCTCAATTCAACAATTGGAGTGTGCCGCAAATGACTAACAAGGCAGACAATCACTATTTGGATAAGTACGATAATATCTTCATACAACCAGAATATAAACCGGATTTTCTTACTTGAAAAGCCTTATTGCGGATTGGGAAGGATTTTGAAAGCCAATTGGAAGCACTACTACAATGAAACAATTAATCCAAAAAGAGAGCCATCTACGCCAGCCTCGAGTTCCAAACTTGATAAAGACGGATCCGAGGTGGTGCAAGATACCACGATGTTATAGATGGCTCTTGAATGCATATCTAGACATGATGTGATACAATTGGTGTGAAATAGAGGGAGATTGGAATATAGTGAAGAAGTGTGTTTGGAGTTATGGATTATTTTTTGTTAAACATTGCAACCATTGTGACGTTGTGTATTTTTATCAAGCTATTTTTTGCAGGGTTGTGAGCAACTAGTGTCAAGAATTTTGGATTATCATTGACCCTCGATTGGGCACTTGGCAATCCTAAGATGGCTATTTGATCACTAAAATAAAGTACCTATCGACAAGATACATATGAATTTTTGAGCTGATGTGTTCAACTCAATTTTTAACTAGAATGCATAATGTGATTTTGGATGAGTTTAATGGCAATCCGTATGTAGCAATGGAACAATTCCACCAGATATAGAGGACCAGTGAGTATGACTTCTACAGACATAAATACTAGATTTTCCATAGGAAAATGGACAAGCACAATAGAAGAGTGCGAGCAGCTAGACGTGGCCAAATTATCAAGATGTCGATGGAGTGGCGTGATGAGCCCTCGACCTATAGAATGGATTATATTTTATCGGATGGGGCGTCATCATCACAATGATGATGGAGAAATTGGATACACATTCATTTTACGGAGGCACAAAAGATTGAGAAGAGAGCTATGTGAACTTAAGACATATTGATTTTGGAATGATTTTTATTTTTTTAAAATAATTATTGGTAATTAGCTATTGGTGGAAGTAATTTAGAACTGATTGGGAGCCTGCAAGTGTTGCGATTGGCGAGACTGCCTTGTTATATAACCAAGGAAGAACCGATTGAAGAGCAATCTATCTTGAGAGAAGGAGCTCTTACTGGTGAGCGCCAAGAAGGCCATGCAATTTTTGTTGTTTATAATACTATTACAAATTAATATGAGGCTGGATTTATGTTGAAGTGTGATAAGCAATTGTATGAGTGAATGTTGCTATCGAATGTAGTTTGTGGTATATGAGTTGATTGATTGTTGTATATATGCGGATAAGTACACGATTAGAAATTGTGTGTTTGTTGTGAGATCAATGGATAGTTAGAGTGAAAGCAATTGGTGAGAGATTATTCCAGAAGTAAAGGCCACGAGTAGTCAGTTGAATACTTGAAATCAGAAAGTGGTAAACTATTGATTAATGTATAAATGAGTATATACGAGAATGAATTGAGAATGAATTAAGTGATGAATGAATGAGAGTAATTGGGGCGATTTTGTGAGTATCCCGATTATGTATGCTAAGTGTCAGTGTGTAGGAATTGAAATTGTATATATGTTGTTAACCAATTATAATAGTAGATGCAAATTAAGCTTAAATGTATAAAATCAGAAGTTAGTATTTAACAATTGGAAGAGCTTGATCGCATTGAGAGAATGTGAAGAGAAAAAATGCAATCAATTAAAAATATTATAATAGGAGGATGAATTATGAAAATTGAAAAAATTAGAAAATGTTAATGAGTGTGCCAATTGGAGGTTATGCATAGGTGTAATGCATCAAAATTGAATCAATTGATAAATGTAATTAGAAGGTGAATCAATCAATAAAAAAAAATATCAAATGTCATAAAATTGAAGATTCAGTATGAAAGCAATTGGGAGAATAAATCATAAAAACCGATTAACGGATATTGGAATTAAGTAATTTGAACAACAATGATGGCATAGAAATTATTCCTATTATATTTGTAGAGAATATGATCAAAATATGTATAAGAAGCAAAATATTTTACCAATTGGAGAGAAATTAGCTGAATTAAAGATGAATGAAGTAATAGAGAAGTAAATCAATAAGTACAGTGTTGTATCAGAAAAGAAAGATACTATAGTGATTGAAGAAGAGTAGTGAATTTAAAATAGTGCGAGAGAAGCTTTTGATCCAATTTGTTAATTTATAACATACATTATAAATGATGCTATAGAATTCAAAGTGAGAATAAAGTTTCCTCTTTAGCTTTAAATGTGCAAATCCATTGATTAATCATACTTTAAAATATATCTATGGAATCCTAAAAATAGTCATCCACCTCCCTGCAAATGAACCTTTGTCATTGGAATTAAATTCCCATTGGTAGAAATATACTATAATAAATTCTATAGATTGATATTGCAATAGTATAAAAATTAATATTGGTTCTTTTGCTCTTCTAAACATATGATTATTTTCCTTATCAATAATTTCTACCTCCAAAATAATTTAAATAGCTCTTTTTAAATCCTTAGGTTTTTTGTTTAATATATTTCAAATTATAGAAGGCATGGCAAAATCTTGGATAAAATATTATCTTATAGTATCTTCATTTAAAAGATTACAAATGTATCGAGTGCATACTATACAAAATTGCCTTATATAAGTGATGATGTCTTGAGAAGGCCCTTGTTTAATATTTGTTAAAATTAAAAGAACTTATTGTTTGTCAATTACGGTTCTAAAATGACAAATGAAGGATGCTAAGAATTTTTCTTATATAATAAAAGATCCTTCTATATAGAATCTATACCATACATATATAAAATCTGTTAAAGTAGTTAGAAATCATATCAAATAGTATCTATAGTTGGTCACTAAGCTAGTGATTAATACTTTCACAAATCGTTTGCATGAACTGTCAAGTCTTCATTGACAAATTCACTAAATCTTGGAAGATTAGATAGAATTATTGCTCTTTATAATCTTAAAGGTACAATAATAGGTAGTCTTCTAGACAATACCATAGAATCAATTTGGATATTCATAAGAAGATATTACTTACATCTATTTGCTACATTAGTTCTTGGAGTTGGAAAAGGTGAAGGTTCTATTTCAAGCTCTAAAGGGTGGGCTCTACTATACTCTATTCAAACAGAAGTTTATGACATCTTTTTACAAAGTACTTCTAATATATTAGTTTCTACAACTATAGGTTGTATCTTTTTTTGATTTTATAAAATAAGTCTAAATTATAAAACATAATGTTATGTGGCATGATCTTCAATCTAGGAATATATTGGATACTTAATTATAGAAAACTTATTTATAATTTACTAGTAAGATTCCAATAAGTAACTTGTCTTCAATAAAAAAGACAAATATTATGATAATATCATTAAAAAAATATTATATTAATAAAATCTTCTTATATTAAAGCAAATTTGTATATAAAATTTTTCAATGGCATATAAAAAATCTTTAATATTCTTTTCTATATAAAATCATAATTCATCAATTATTGATAATTTAGATTCTCAATAATTTTTAAAAAAAACCATAATCTCCTTTCAAAATCCTATCTTCATATCAAAATTTCATTATGGCTCCATATATCCATTTTTCTACCTTTATAAAGTCTTGGCTCTTAAAAATCTCTTTAATTTGTACAAAATACTCAAATTGCAACAAAATCCTTCAATAGCTTATTCACCCACAAAAGATTGATTTCTTTCCAAACTTTAGAGTCTGATAACTCTTGCTTTAGCTATTCAATTTTTATTATTTTTTTTCAAAGTATAGATTATATCCTTGAATTTTACCATAAAAAAATTCAACCATAGATTTGCTTTTGATTGTCTGATATCTTAAAAATCCTACCAAGTACTAAAAATTCTAATTTATAAACATCTAAGCATTATTTTCTTCATATTTTAAAAATCTAAAATTCTAATACTATAAAATCTTTGTATATAATTTTATAATATGGAAATATATACTTTTAAAAACTTTGAGTTAAAAATTTGTCAAATTTCTTAAAATATAATTCAAAATATAACCACTAATTAAGTAGGATCATTTACTATCTTTAAATTATAAGCATTGACTTCAACTCCAAATATCACCTTCATTCTAGCTTATAATTCATCAAGTTATATATAAAAAATATAGCCAAGAAAGTATTTTTTTTTTTTTTTATCCTAGTTGCCAATCTTATATTACTTTCTATATGTACAAATTATATCCAAAAGAATAAAAATAGATATAATTTCAATACATTAATTTTGAGTGCCAATATCTCTTTTATAAAAAGTCCAAATCACTCAAAGTACCAAAACCATAGCTAAAAATCTAAACTTGTTGATCCTAATTGTTGATGTTTGAATTTCTTCTAAAAGAAAAATCCTAATTTCTAATAAGGCCTCAAGTAGCCTCCTTAAAGTCCATTGGATATGACTTTTGACCAATAGAAATAGAGACTTCTATCATCCATCTCCAATCACCCACATGGATGGTCTAACTATTACTTTTTACACTAAAAATCTCTTTTCAATCCTATTTCTAATAAGATTAATATAATATATATTCTAAACATCAAATAAAAGAAATAAATAAGATCTCAAGGATCACCAATATCTAACAAAGGTGATTCAAAATATATAAAAGTTATTATTAATATAAAATCAATTTCAAAATTATTATTTAAAAAAATAAGATTGTATAAACTTATCAAGGACATACTTGTTAGAACCTTCTAGAATATTCTAAAAGATTCTTAGAACTCTTTAGAACCTCCCAGAACCTTCTAACATCTTCTAAGTACATAGTAGTTGCTTGAGAAGCTTCTTAGTTGGTAGAAGTTGCTTGAGAAGCTTCTTAGTTGATGGAAGTTGCTTGAGAAGCTCCTTAGTTGGTTGAAGTTGTTTGAGAAGCTTCCTAAATAGGAGTATATATTGGAGTTGAGGCTAAAGAGTTCTTCAATCTTGATAACACATCTCTTAGAGCTCTAGCTCACTTCTCTCGTGTTATTCTTGTATTCATCTGATTAATCTAGTTCTTGCCAGTTCTTCTTGAATTTCTTATTTAGACTTCTAGTCTATATTCTGCGTTCATGATAGTTTGTCGAGATTGTCCTTCTATCAATATATGAGCTTAGTTCTTTGAGGTAGAGAATGGACTACCCTTCTCTTTGAAGATATTTGAGCATTTTAAGGGTTGCGGATTATCCTCCCTTAGATCGGTATTGATTCCTTCTTTTTTACTTAGTATGGCTAGTAGAGAAGACGTTAACATGGTAGAAATTTTAGAGTCAAAGTTACATGTGATCATCAATGCCCTTAACACTTTAGCAGATAGAATTGCTAAAATTGAAGAAAATTTTGCTAAGCTCCCTGAAGCTACAAGAGTGGAAGTGGCTCAGACTATAATACAACCACCTCTAGCTAGTTAAATATTACCATCTACATCTCAATGTGAGAATTTGATTACACTGTAGTACAAAGAGCCTCGAGTCAATCTTCCAAAGAAATTTGATGGTATCCAATCAAAATTTCGTGGTTTTGTAAACCAAGTTTGATTGGTAACATTCTTGCAACTGGAACGCTATTCAACCAAGGAGTCGCAAGTTGGATTAGTAGAGATATTGCTTATTGGACAAGCTTTGTCTTGATTTGCCCCCTTATTTGAAAAAAGATCTTCTATCTTAAGTAATTTTGAGACCTTTTTAGAAGCATTTGAAGAGGCATTTGGAGAGCATGATAAGGCTTGGTGGGCAACCACCAAGATTTGTTCTTTGTGTCATGGATCACGCTCTGCAATTGTTTATGCATTAGACTTCAAACAACTTACTTGTGATATCAACTGGGGAGAAGAAGCGTTGGTGAGTCAATTTTTCATTTGGGATTCAAAGATGACGTGAAGGATTTATTGCTATCTCTATGTGACCTTCAAACACTCAACAAAGCAATTAGTCAAGCGATGTCGAGTAGAGCAAATTTGCCTTGGAAAAATACCGGGTTCCTGGCTGCTACTAGAACTAGCAGGGAATATGAGAGGAAGCTGTGCAAGTATCTTCTATACTTGTACAATATTAGAATATAATTCTTATACAAAAATAAAATATAAACCTTGTACAAAATAGAATATAATATTTGGTATAATACTTATATAAAAAAAGAATATAATCCTTGGTATAATACTTATATAAATATTTGTATAAATATTATTTATAATACTTATAAAATACTTATATAAAACAGAATATAATCCTTGCTATAATACTTATATAAATACTTGTATAAATATTTATATAAATATTATATATAATACTTGTGAAATACTTTCATAAATACTTGATTTAAATATAAGTATATATACTTGTATAATAAGTATAAATAAAGTATGTATATATTTAAGTATACCTCAAATACAACCGCATATGAAGAATACAAGTTATACAACAAGCTGAAACTAAATAAATTACTAAAAATTCATCCAAAAGTCAAATCAAGCACTCTTATAGCCTATAAAAAGATAATAATTCATTTTATAACATATAAAAATTTCACAAATAGATGTCTTACCACTTAAAAGTTATGGCTAAATAAATAGGCACTAAAAATTTCCAACAAATACAAAGGCAGCAAAGCTCCTCTTCACTTCAGCTTTTGTTAAGGTTGCTTCCCTTCTCCAAATTAGACATGCAATAGCTTTTTAGAAAGCTCACTCCATCATCTAACTTGCCTTAAAATTTCACATGTATACCTCTCAAACTTCAGATTTAATAGCTAGTCGAATCTACTCCTCAAACCCTAGTGACAAATTGCCCTCTTGACACTTCATGGTTCATAAATCTTTCATAAAAGCTCCAAATGCATTGATTTTTGTTTTTGTGGAAAGCTTACACAAGCTACTATAAGCACCTAAAATATACAAAAGATTGAAGAGACTATCCGACTTAGATGGTTAAACAAAATCTCTGCCCCTCTTCATCAGATGGCAGCAAACCCTTTTCCACTCTCAAGCTCACAACTTTCTTTTTCCAACTCCAAATCCTACAAGAAATAGCTTGATAGAAATCTAGTACAATTTTCCACACTTTCTACAAATTTCACTAAAAAAGAGTCGAAATCAAACTTGGAGTGGCAGCTCGAAGTTTCTGCTATCACCTTTCGATAGCAATAGACCTTATTCTATTAAAACAAGTATAACTTTTTGCTCACAATTCCAATACAAGCAAGTGAGTAGGTTTTAGAATCCTCACAATTCAAAGAATGTGCTTCTCAAATTTCATTACAAGCGCTTTTATATCTTTGAGCTATCGCTCTCCAAAGTTCACTGCTCAAAACTAAAATCTTTCTCTCTTTTTCTTCCATATCAACCTATGACACGCCTGTATGGGCAGCCAAATGCTATTGGTCATGCCTTATTCACTCCATACTCTTCTTTCTTACTCCTCACAAGATCCATGCTACCTCAAAGTCAACAAGAAAGATAAACAACCTTTACTTTTCTTCTAATTACAAAAGAATGTATTTTAGGATATAAATAAGGAAGAAACCAAAATAAATAGCCATCTTAATTCACTAATTAAGTGGCTAAAATAAATCCTCTCCTTATAATATCTTCTAAAATAATTTCTAGCACTCACACATATAATAATAATAAATAGAAATTATATAATATTTTTATACATTACACGTAAATGCAGTATAACAGTGGTGAAGTGTGACAATCGACTTTTTCAACGACGTCAAGACCATTATTCTAGAGCTACTTGGTATCCACAAGGAAACCAATTTTATTTGGCTACTCCTATTAAGAGTGTAGAAGCTCAATCTAAAACAAAAGACATGCAAATCAATACAGTACGTTTCAAGCCCTTTACAACTAAAGAAAAGAAGCGACAATTTGAGCAAAACTTATGCTTATATTATAGAGAGGCAAGCCATAAAACCAGAAATTGTCCTAGAAAATAGACGCCTTGAACAATAAGACTCAGGAGTACAAGCGTGTAAGAAAACAAGGACGCCCAGCCACGATAGGGATCGTGCGGTGTAAGGATAAAATTCACTCCTTAATCCAAGTTATAAGGTGGCTTCAATTAAGAGTTGCTTATAAATTGTAGTATAAAGTATAAGGAGCAATAAACAACAATGAAGGAGAAGAACAACACAAAACAAGTGAAATATGTGTAATTAAGTAATTGCACACTACAAAATTAGTCACAGTTTGTTCACTAGATTTTTATCTAGTAAAAAATAAAAATAAAAAATAAAAATTATATTTTTTTTAAGTAGGTAATTTTTTTATCTTTCCAATGATGTAAAAAATATATAAATCTAAGTTACTATGAATAAGTTATGATAATTCAAAGTTAGACAATAAATAATAGAAAAAGTTAAGTAGAAATTTTTACCTCAAGAAAAACTTGTTACAAGATCATGGGTTCAAACCTCACCAAGGCTCACAAGTAGTATATATGGGTGTCCTAGAGGGGCCATGAGGCCTTAGTCTTATCCTCCTACCTACATCTAAGGTGCCACAACCCATATGGGACTTGTGCACCTCCCTTCCTACAAGGACTAAACTAGCTGCTGGTTCTCCTATTTAATACTAGTAGAACTAATAATTTTGAATTTTTGACTTCACCATGGTGTTTAAAAACACCCTATTAGCCTAGGAACCTTGTATGGCCTTCAAATCTTGCTCCATTTCTTCATAATGGCTCCCAAGGTGGTAAAACTCATTTTTACCAAAGTCTTCAAAATTGTTCTAAAAATTCTAAATAAATTCTAAATAAATTCTAAAAATCTCTATAATATTTCTAAGATGATAATGTAAATTTAAGACTATTTTATTCTACCTTGGAAATTTTTTATGATAATAAAATCAATAAAAATCAACTCAAAATCCTATTTTCTATAAAAATAATTAAAAAAACATGAGATTTCTTTCTCATGCTTCTTCTACCTACTAAATAATATTTGTAGGTTTTTAATAAATAATACATGTAGTTAGAAGGCCAATATAGATATTGGTCTCAATAACTAACTCTTAATACTTAATAATAAATAAACATACTAAACCAACTAAAATAATTGCCTCCAAGACTTACTAAGATTCTATTTTTATAACTTTTCTTCTAATAAGACTTTCATATTTATAAATACTTCTAAATTCTAATAAACACTTAAATAGTCAAAAAAATCTCTCTAACCATAGTATTTGTATAACTAAATAATTTAAGACTATATTTTTAACTAATCCACCAATTAAGATCCATTGGTAAGACTCACATATGGCTGGACATCTCAACACTCCAAATTAATCAAGGTTCCTTTTTCTCAGCTCAACCTTCTCATTGCTTTATGGTATCTTTATTTTTTAGTATTCAAAAATTATAAATCGATGTTCTATTAGACTCAAGAGCATCTGCTTATTTTTTAGATGAAGAGTTTATCAAGCTTCACAAATTTTCTCTTGTGAAGAAACCAAAGCCTGTCTATGTAGAAGTCATAGATGGCCGACCTTTGTCTTCTGGCAATGTTACTCATGAAACTAAACCATTAAAGATACGTCTTGAAAATCATGAAAGTAGCATTGTATTTAATATTATCAAGACCTCTTCATGTCCAATCATTTTGAGGCTATTCTGGCTTGATAAATATAATCCATTAATAGATTAGAGGTTGCAAAACCCTTAATGGCAAAACCTGCCAAGATAATGTCTAGAAACAAATCTTTGTTCATAGATGTAAGGGCCTTCATGAAAGAAGCCAAGCATAATACACCTCTTGTCATCTTTGCAATGCCAACTCGAGAAGATGCAACTCCAACTTTGATTATTCCAGAGCAGTATGAAGAATTCAAGGATATCTTTGAGAAGAAGAATGCTGCCATGCTACCAAAGTATCGACCATACGATTGTGCTATAGATCTCCAAGAGGGAGCACAACCACCATTTGGCCCAATCTATAATTTATCACAAGACGAGCTCTCAGCATTGAAAGTTTATATTGAAGAGAATCTTGTGAAGAACTTCATTTGGCATTCTAAATTTCTAGCAGGTGCACCTATCTTCTTTGTGAAGAAAAAAAATGGCTCATTATGAATATGCATGGATTATCAAGGCTTGAACAAGATCACTATGGAAAATTGATATCCATTACCACTAATATCCGGACTTTTGGAGCAACTTGGTGAAGCCAAAATATACACCAAGATAGATCTTTGTAGAGCTTATAATCTTGTATGAGTAAAGGCGGAAAATGAATGGAAGATAGTGTTTTGGATGAGGTATGGATATTTTGAATATAATGTCATACCTTTCAGATTAACCAATGCACCAGCTATATTTCAACATTTGATGAATGATATTTTCCAAGAATATTTAGACAAATTTGTTGTTTATTACCTCAATGATATTTTGATCTATTCCAAGAATGTTCAAGAACATGAGATTTATATGAAGTTGGTGTTACAAAAACTTCGGGATGCGGGATTATACGCCAAATTAGAGAAATATATATTCTATCAATCCAAGGTAGAATTTCTTGGTTATATTATTTCAGACAAAGGATTGTTGATAGATCAAAAGAAGATTCAAGCAGTAACGGATTGGGCAGTACCAAAGACGATATGGGACATACAATATTTTTTTGGGTTTGCTAATTTCTATAGCATTTTCATCAAGAACTATTTACAAATCGTAATCCTATTAACGCGGTTGACATCAAGGACAAACTTGAGTGGAATACCCGAGCACAAGAGGCTTTTCAAGAGTTAAAGTTGGCATTTATGATAGCTCCTATTTTGGTACATCCAGATTTTACAAAGGCCTTCTATTTGAAAACAGATGCTTCTGATTTTATACTAAGAGCTATATTATCACAGATGGAAAAGGATGATAAACTTCATCTGATTGCGTTTTACTCAAAAAAGTTTTTGGCAGCAAAAATCAACTATGAAATTTATGATAAAGAATTGTTTGTGATAGTTGATTCTTTCCAAGATTGGCATCATTTATTAAAGGGTACTACACATTTGATGACTGTATATACAAATCACAAGAATTTGAAATATTTTATAACAACTCGAGTTTTGAATCGTCGCCAAGCTCAATGGAACATGTTATTATCCCGATTCAACTTCATCATCACATATCGGCTACGAAGGCAGCAAGGACTATTGGATGCATTATCAAGGAGATTATATCTAGCATCAAAGGCTAGAGATGCAACATTTGATCAGCAGTGTACAACCAGAATGATTTTGCCTTCGAACCACCTCTATGATCATATCAATTGATGGTGATTTTTTAGAACAAGTCTATGGAACATCAGTTGTAGATTCATTAGTCTTAGATGTGAAGCAGCGTGTTGACAAAGACAAGTTCAAGATTGAAGATATGTTATTATATTTTGAAGATCAACTATACATTTCGGAAGGACCAATTCAACTTTGTATTCTTCAATTTCGACATGACTTCTCCACTGTAGGTCACTTTAGATTCAACAATATAATGGAGCTTATTTTTTCTGAGACTTTTAGTGGCTCCAAATGTAGAAAGTAGTGAAGAACTTTGTGCTACCATGTGACCTTTGCTTAAGATCAAAGAATCCTCGACATCGCTCTTACGGGCTTTTACAACCTCTACCAATTCCAAAGCAATTGTGGTCTTCAGTATCTATGGACTTCATCACAAATTTGCCACCTTCTACAACATTTGATGCTATCTATGTGGTGGTAGATTGGTTTACAAAGATGACACATTTTGTTCCATACAAAAAGATAACTTCTGGTGAAGAAACATCAAGATTGTTTATTTACAATATATATTGGTATCATGGTTTACTAGATGATATTATTTTGGACCGAGGGCCTCAATTTTTATCAAAGTTTTAGAGATCACTTTTTGACATACTAAGGATAGATATCAAACTCTCTTTTGTCTTCCATCCTCAAACCGATAGTCAAACAGAGCAAGTTAACCAAGTCTTGGAGCAATATCTACAATGTGCAATCAACTATCAATAAGTTGATTGGACTATATATCTACCATTGGCGGAGTTTGTATACAACAATTCGGTCCATGCCTCAATCCAACTAACACCTTTCTTTGCAAATTATAGATATCATCCAAAATTGGATTTGTTGCATAAATCCAAAGATGAAAATCCAATAGCTGAAGAACTTGCAAAGCATTTAAGAGAGATCTAGACCACCTTGAAGCTTCAGTTACAGGTAGCTCAAGACTTGTACAAAGCTTTTGCAGACAAATTTTGGAAGGATTTCTCTGCTTTTCAAATTAGAGATAAGGTTTGGCTCTTGCGACAAAACATCAAGACCACTCGACCTTGTAATAAGTTGGATTATAGGAGGTTGGGACCATTCTACATTCAGGAGCAAATCAATCTGGTGGCTTATCGGCTGAAACTATCCACATCCATGAAGGTACATCAAATCTTTCATATTTCTCTTCTAAAAGCTTATAGCAAATCAATTTTATCAAGAGGGATACAGCCACCACCACCTTGTGTTGGAATCAAGGACCATGTAGAATATAAGATGGAACAAGTCCTTGATTTGTGACAGAGATGAAAAAAGTTAGAATATTTAATTCAATGGCGTGGCTATGATGTAAACGAGCGGACTTGAAAGCCAGCAGAAAATATAACAAATACGTCGCAAAAGATACAAGAATTTTATTGACAATATCTTGATAAATCAAAAGTTGGCCATTGATAAAACATGAAGATGAAGCCTTCTCCAAAGGAATGTATAAGCAGGATCCAAGTCTTATCAAAATATAACTTATTGCGTTTTGTTTTCTTATAGTTTTAAGATACATAATCTCAGAGTATATTTAGATATGGCTAGTGGAAATGAGGATACTGCACTAGTGATGCCATCTCAACTGAGTAGTTCACGATGTTGACCTCGAGATGAAAAATTAGAAGAACCAAGAAGACGTTGAAGAATACCAAATAGCAAGTCACTCGTGACTGTCTTTGAAGCTGAACCAACTCATAAAAGTAGTGGCAAAACAATATTTTTAGGCTGCTTCTACAATGGAGACACAAAAGTTCAAGCATGGTCTTAAGTAGAAGGTATTAGTGATTATTGGTGGCTACAAGGATCCATGAATCATCTGCCTTGTGAACGACAACTGGAGTATATTGCAAAGACTATGCACCAAATCTTTGATTTTTTACATTTGTGAGCATACATCTCAAGTAGCTTCTCAGAGACCTTGAAGCTAGAAGAGGAAGTGATGTCAAGGACATACTTATCAGAATCTTTTAAAATATTCTAGAAGATTTTTAGAACTCTCTAGAACATTCTAAAAGATTTTTAAAACTCTCTAGAACCTTTCAGAACCTTCTAGCATCTTCCAAGTAGATAAAAGTTGTTTGAGAAGCTTCCTAGTTGATAGAAGTTGCTTGAAAAGCTCCCTAGTTGGTGGAAGTTGCTTGAAAAGCTTCCTAGATAGGAATATATATTGGAGTCAAGGTTGAAGAGTTCTTCAATCTCGACAACACATCTCTTAGAGCTCTAGTTCATCTCTCTGGTGTTATTCTTGTATTCATCTGATTAATCTAATTCTTGCCAATTCTTCTTGAACTTCTTATTTAGACTTCTAGTCTATATTCTGCGTCCATGATAAAACCTTAATAATAGTTCTTTTAAAAAAATTCTTTCTAAAATGATAATTTAATCATATTTTATAATCAATAAAAATCCATTAATATGGCTCTCATTTAATTATATAATAAATTATATATATATATATATATATATATATATATGATAGCCAAACTACAACACGACAATGGTCGATCAAAAAGTAAGCTATCTTAGATTTAAATTTAGATAGCATACAACTAAATTTATTGCTTCTAAATTATTCATTTAAGGCAAAAAAAGATCTAATAGATAATTTAGATAATAAAAATAAATCTAAAAAACTTATAATATATTTAATTTATTTTATGAAATAACATAAAATCTTCTATCTTCTTACCTATTTATAAGACATGTGGTTTAATTATATATTAAGATGATATCTTATACTAATCTCAAAATAATAATATCATCCAATAGCTAAACCTTTCTCACAAATGATGCACATGTTGCAACTGAATACTAAGTTAAGATCTTGTATTGATCTTAAAATGGTAGAATCATCTATTAGTTGGAATTTATTTTGTAATTAGATATTGGAAAATAAGGCTAAAGGTAGTACAACTAATTTAAAAATTTTAACATGTGGATATCACAAAAATTAGATGGATGTTAGAAACATATATTTTGGAAGTTTATAAAATCTTTTAGAACATTTTAGAGGTTCCTGAGTTAATGAAAGTTAGTTGAAAAGCTTTCTAGTTTGTGAAAGTAGCTTAAGAAGCTTTGTAGTTAGTGGAAGGAGCTCAAAAAGCTTCCAAGTTGATAGAAGGAAGTCGAGAAGCTTTCCAATTGATAGAAACTTCTCAAAAAGCTTCTTAGATATGAATATATATGGGAGTCAAAGCTAAATAATTCTTCAATCTTGACAATGCAATTCTTGGAATTCTAGCTCACCTTTCTTGGTATTGTTCATGTATTCATCTAGTTAATTCAAGTTCTTATTGGTTTTTTCTTGAAATATATTTCTAGTTCAATTCTCTTAGTCTATATTCTTGTATCTTTGACAATTGTCAAGATTGCCTTCATTTTAAATATCAAAGCTGGATCCTTCTTATTAGAAAGTGGATTATCTCTCTTTTTGAAGGTATACTATTACTTTAGAGGTTTTAGATTACCCTCTTTTAAACTGATATTTTCTTCATCACAATATTGGAGCTTTATCCCTCTTGTGAGAGAGTGGATCATCCCTCTTGTGAGAAAGTGGATCATCCTTCTTATGAGAGAGTGGATCATCCCTCTTGTTGAAGATCTTAAAGCATTTTAGAGATTACGGATTATCTTCTTCTTAAGTAATATTATCTAATTATAGATTTTTTATTTTTTATTTTTTATTTTTTATTTTCTCTGAGAATGGCTGGAGATTAAGACATTAATATGACCAAATCTTTTGAGTCTAAGTTAGAGGCCATTATAAGTGCTCTTATTATTCTATGTGCTAGGACTATGGAAATTGAAGGAGTTGTTGCAAAACTTTATAATGATATAATATCTTGAATACTATAATCTAGACTACATCCATCTCTAATTTCTATACTTGAGGATATAGTAATATCTATGCTATGTTAAACAAACCTACCTATTCAACAATATAAGGAGTCTCGAGATAACCTTCTAGAGAAATATGATGGTACATGTTGTCATATGACATGAACTTCTATCTAGGAATACACTAGATACCTAGCTATGGAGAGTTTATTTGAAACATGATGGCAAAAATCCAACAAGTGATTTGTCCTTAATAAAAAGAAAAAATAATACAACAATTTTATAAAGGAGAAGTTATATACATAAACCCTCTTATATTCAAGTAGGTTTATACAAAAAAAAGGTTCAAATTTCCACAAAAATCCTTCAAAATTTTATTCATTCACAAGAACTTATTTCTTCTTAATCTTTAAAGTCCAATAACTCTTGATCCAACTATTTAGTTTCTATAAAAATTTCTTCAAAGTGTAGAAAATCACTATAGTTCAAAATATAGCTCAAAATGTAACTACTAGTTAAACAGGGTCATTTATTGTTCTAGCTTACAAGCTTTGACTTTAACTTCCAATATCTCCTTTAATTCAGCTTGGATTTTATTAAGCTATTTTATAAAAAGTGTAGCTAAGAAAGTGTTTTTTTCAACCCTAGTCGCTGATCCTTGATTGCTCTTTGTGTGCGCGAGTTATACCCAAAAGAGAGACAATAGATCTAAAATCAAATCCTTAAATTTGAGCGCCTATAACTTCTTCATAAAAAATCAAAATCATGCAAAATTTGTACCAAAACCATATCCAAAAACCTAAATCTTATGACCCTAGCCTTTGATGTTTAACTCCTCTCGTAGAACAAATCCAAATCCTTAATAAACCCTCGGGTAGCCTCCTCGAAGCCCATTGGGCATGATTTTTGACCAATTAGAATAGAGATTTCTATCATCCACCTCTATCCATCTACATGGATGGCCAAACTATCCTTTTTATACTAAAAATCCTTTTCTAACCCTTATTCTTATAAGATTTACATACTTTGTGCATTAAGCATCAAATAAATGAAGTAGACTAAGATTTTAAGGATCACCAATGTCTAATAAAGGTGACTTAAAATATATATAAGTTATTGTCAATATAAATCAACCTCAAAATCACTACCAAAAAATAAATAAGATTGTATAAACCTCATTAATAGCCCTATTAAATAGATTCCTTTTAAATTAATAACCTAATCACATCTTACAACCAATAAAATCTATTATTATAACTTTCAATTAACTATATAGTAAATTATATATTAAATATATATATGTATAATTTTTTCATATGGTAGCCGAACCACAATACGACAACGTTTAAAATTCCGAAGATTTATCAATCAAATTTGAATGATAATGGTTCTATAATCTAATACTTATATAACATGAAAATTACACGTTGGATTAGTTGGCACCTTGCTTACAAGGCAAGCATTATCATAGCTTGCTCCCTTATTTGAAAAGAAATCACCAATTTTGAACAACTTTGAAGTTTTCATGAAAGCATTTGTAGAAGTATTTGTAGAACATGATAAGGCTTGTTGAACAATAGCTAAGATCCAAGTATTGCATTGTCATGTTGTAATTTGGCTACCATGTGAAAATATTATACATATATCTTTAATGCACAATTTACTATACAACTAAATAAAAAATTATATTAATAGATTTTTATTGATTATAAAATATAATCAGATTATTAGTTTACAAAGAATCTATTTAAAAGGATTATTATTGAAGTTTATACAATTTTATTTTTTTAATAGTAATTTTGAAGTTGATTTAATATAAATAATAATTTTATAGATTTTTTTGAATCACCTTTGTTAGACATTAGTGATCTTTAAAATCTTGTTTATTTCTTTTATTTGGTGTTTAGAACATATAATATATAAATCTTATTAGAAAAAAGATTAGAAAAGAATTTTTAGTATAAAAAGGAGTAATTAGGCCATCCATGTAGATGAATAGAGATGGATGATAGAAGTCTCTATTCCTATTGGCTAAAAATCATACCCAATGGGCTTCAAGGAGATTGCTTGAGGGCTTATTAGTGATTAGGGTTTTTTTTTGGAAGGATTCAAATATCAAAGACTAGGATCAATAAGTTTGGATTCTTGGCTATGGTTTTGGTATAAAATTTATATAATTTGGACTTTTTATGATAGAGATATAGGCGCTCAAAATTAAGGTATTGAAATTGTACCTATTATCACTCTTTTGAATATAACTTGTGCATACAAAAAGAAATAGGAGATTGGTGAATAGGATTAGAAAGAATACTTTTTTGGCTATACTTTTTTTTATGTAGCTTGATAAAATCCAAGCTAGGATGAAGGAAATATTAGGAGTTGGAATCAGTACTTGTAATCAAAGAGCAGTAAGTAACCTCACTTAATTAGTGGTTATATTTTGAGCTATCTCTTAGGTAATTTGATAAATTTTTGGCTCAAAATTATCAAAAGTATATATATTTATGTCACAAGCTTATATATAAAAATTTAATAGCATTAAAATTTTTAATTTGTGAGATATGAAGAAAATAGTGTTCAAGTGTCTATAAACTAGGATTTTAAGTATCTACTAGGATTTTTAAAATATCAGACAATTGGAAGCAAATCTATAATTAATTATTTTTTTAATAAAGCTTAAAAATACTATCTATACTTTAAAAAAAATATGTATAAAAACTAAATAGTTGGATCAAGAGCTATTGAACTTTAAAATTTGGGAAGAAATAAAACCTTGCAAGTGAATAAGCTATTGAAGGTTTTCATAGAAAATTTGAGCTTTTCATACAAACCTATTTAAATACAAGAGATTTTACCAATATAATTTTTTCTTTTTATAATATCATTGTGTTATTTGTCTTTTTTATTAAAAACAAAGCATTTAATATAGTCTTATCAATAAGTTGCAGATAAATTCTTTACAGCCAAGTACCCAATATATTTTTAGATTGAAGTTCATACCATATGATAGCATCAATGAGCACATTCTATATCAATCTATACATCCAATTTTAGGCAATTAGCATGCGACATGAATTGGTACAAAGAAGCCTTAATGAATCAATTCTATTAAAAATTAAAAGATGATGTGAAGGATTTGTTACTATCGCTTTCAAATCCATAATTGCTTAATGAAGCGATTAGCCAAGCCGTAAAATATGATAATTGATTATGCCAACATTATCAAGATCAATGTTCATAGGCTTTAGCAAGATAATATACAATTTGATACATTCCTGCTATATCAACAAGCATTCTAAATTCACATTCAGAAGTGGAAGATATACAACTTAATACAATATGCTTTATTATTTTTAGTCCATAAAAAAAGAAGCATTAAATAGAAGAATATCTATACTTATATTGTGGCGAGAAAGGCTACAAGGTTGGAAATTATTCAAAAAAATAAAATCAACACATTATCAAAATTAGGAGTACAATTGTTAAAGAAAACAAAGATATTTAGCCACAATAAAGACCGTGCAATTGGAAAATTCAACATTACAAAATTATTTAGGTTCCTCTCTTTTTCCTCAATTTATTTGTTGTTTTACAATTCGTTTGTGTTGTGGCCTTTAAAAGCTTCAAATGATCACCTTGTTGGATTTGAGGGCATCCACTTATTTTATAAATGAGCATTGATTATATAATTGTATTATAGATCTTCAGGAAGGAATACAACCACTTTCTAGCCAAGTTTATAATCTTTTTCAAAATAAGCTTTTGATGTTAAAAGATTATATTGATAAAAACCTTATAAAGAACTTTATTAGGTATTCAAAGTTTCCAACAAGTACACCTATACTCTTTGTAAAGAAGAAGGATGGTTTCTTGTACATGTGCATTGATTATCATGGATTGAATAAAATAATGGTGAAGAATTGTTATCTATTATTATTAATTTTAGGACTTTTGAAACAACTTGACTAAGCAAAGATCTATACTAAGATAGATCTTAGTAGAACATATAACTTGGTATGGATCAAGGAGGGAGACAAATGGAAGACCACATTTTGGACAAGATATGGACATTTCAAATATAATATCATATCCTTTAGACTAACAAATGTACCATCTATCTTTCAGCATTTAATAAATGACATCTTTCAAGAGCACCTAAATAAGTTTATAATAATTTATCTTCATGACATCTTCATCTACTCAAAAAATTTGGAGGAACATAAGGGGCATGTCAAGTTGGTATTATAAAAGTTGCAAGATGCAAGTTTATATACTAAGTTGAAAAAATATGTATTTTATCAACCAAAGGTGAAATTTTTGAGATATATTGTATGTATTAAGGATTTGATGATGAATTCCAAAAAGGTGGAGGTAATTATGCAATGACTATGAAAGACTATGAAAGACGTACAATGTTTTCTTAGATTTGCTAACTTCTATTGGATCTTCATAAAAAATTACTCTCAAATTGCTGTCCTTTTAATTTGACTGATATGCAAAGACAAGTTGGAATAGAGACCTTAAGCGGAGAAGGTATTTTAGGACCTTAAGACGGTGTTTATTACAATTCCAATCTTGATACATCCACACTTTATAAAAGTATTTTATATAGAAATTCATGCTTTGGATATTGCACTAAGGGCTATATTTTTACAAATGAATATAGACAATAAATTTTATTCTATTGCATTTTATTTTCAAAAATTTTTTATTATCAAAAATGATTATAAAATTCATAAAAAAGATCTTCTTATTATTGTAGATTTTTTTCAAGAATGGCATCATTTTTTTAAAGAAATAATATATCCTATAATTATATATACAAATCACAAGAATTTAGAATATTTTATGTCAGCACACATTCTTAATCGTCGCCAAGCTCAATAGAATATGGCATTATCTCAATTTAACTTTGTCATCACTTATTGATTTGGGAAGTAATAAGGATTGTTTGATGCTTTATTAAAGAAATCATATCTTATACCAAGAGCAAAAGAAGTAACATTTGATTAACAATATGCAACTTTATTGAAGCCAGATTAATTTTGCCTTTACGTTACTATTAGATTGGCATTTATTGATTCTAATTTTCTTATTGAGATACGTGTTGTAACCACTAATGATGCTTTGGCCCCTAATATCTAGCATTGCTTTAATAAAAATATTGACAAGTTTAAATCCAAGGAATACCTTCTATATTTTAAAAAATATTTGTATATCCCAAAAAGACCAATACAACTATGCATTCTTCAATCTCACCATGATTTTCTAGTTGTAAGTCACTTTAGATTTAATAAGATCTTGAAACTTATTTTTTGAGATTTTTAATAGGCTCTAATATGAAAGGCTATGAAAGACTTTGTATTCTCTTATAACATCTGTTTAAGGTCTAAGAATCCTCAATATCACTTTTATGGCCCTTACCTATTCCAAGACGGTCTTAGTCTTTTATTTCAATGGAATTATATCACGGATCTACCACCATCTAATTCATTGGATAGCATCCTTGTGGTGGTTGATCGACTCACAAAAATAGCTCATTTCATTTCTTGTAAGAAGATTGTGTCTAATAAAGAAACAACAAGACTCTTTCTTAACAATATATATTAATATCATGGCCTATTAGATGATATCATATCAAATTGAAGACTCCAATTTATATCTAAGTTTTAAAGATGTCTTTTTGAAATATTGAAAATAAATATTAAACTTTCTTTGGCTTTCTATCCTCAAACTGACAACCAAATAAAATGAGTTAATTAAGATTTGGAATAATATTTATAATATAGCATCAATTATCAACAAGATGATTAGATCTCATATCTACTATTAGCAAAGTTTATATATAATAATATTATTTATACTTTAACTTAGCAAATATCATTTTATTCCAACTATGAACAAAATCCAAATCTTGATTTATGGAGTACACTAAAAAATAATATTTCAGCAACTAAAGGATTTATAAAGCATCTATCGCAATACCAAACAACCTTGAAGCTTCAATTACAATCAGTTCAAGATACTAATAAAGTATCTGTAAATAAATTCAAGAATCAATTGCCTACTTTTTATATTAGAAATAAAATATGGCTTCTTTGACAAAATATCAAAACCAAGCGACCATACAATAAATTAGACTATCAAAGACTAGGACTATTTTCTATCTAGAAGCAAATTAATCCAATGGCATATTACTTAGAATTATCATCTTTTATGAAGGTACATCCAATTTCCTATGTCTCTCTTTTAGAGCCTTATAGAAAATTATGTATTTTGAGAAGAATACAATAATTGCTATTTAATATCAAAATTATAAATTATAAAAAATACAAGGTTGAAAAGATATTAGATTCAAAATAAAGGTGGATGAAATTAGAATATCTTATTCATTGGTATGGTTATGATATCAATGAGCATATATGGAAATTTGCCAAAAATCTCATCAATGCGCCTCAAAAAATATAAGAATTTTATCAACTCTATTCTGCAAATCTAAATGTATTTTATGATAATTTCCTAATGAAGATTGGATCTAAGAAATACTTATAAGAGAGGGATAGTTAAATTAAAACCTTCATCAATATGCAGTCATCTATTCCAAAATAAAATAGAGTGATAGAAGCAAGTCAGTCACTATGACCAACTTTCAAGTGTTAAAAGATTTACTTGCTATGCAAGTTTCAAACAAATTAGTGTAATTTTTATAGCCTTCAAATGAGCAAAGTGAAGATGATATATTTCAATGCCAAATACAACCACAGTTTGAGCCATTAGGAGCAACACCCAACCATTCAAGTCTCTATTCTAATGCTTGAGTTTTAATAATATTACTTAAGCTTAAAAAGGTGAATCTTTCTAAGCCTGAGATCTTGTTTGGAGAATGTTTTGAAGGGCGTAATGAAGATTAGATCCTTAGATCAAATGTTTCAACAATAAAGGTACTAGCTCAAAGTTATAGGCAATTTCTTTAAAGACCAATAGAATCTATTGTCCAAGAATAAAAAATAAAATACATAGCTTTATTAATGCAACATATTTTCAATTTTTTACATATATAAAAAGATTTTTGAAGGTATAAACTCTTCTTGGAACTCGTTATTAGAAAAAAATGTGATATTAGGGACATACATTGTGAAGATTTACAAAACCTTCTAGAACATTCTAGAGGTTCTTGAATTAGTGAAAGTTGATTGAAGAGTTTTTTAATTAGTAAAAATAGCTTGAGAAGCTTTGTAATTAATAGAAGGAGCTTGAAAAGCTTCCAAATTAGTAGAAGAAGTTCAAAAAGCTTTCTAGTAGATAGAAACTGCTCGATAAGCTTCTTAGTTGATAGAAGCCATTTAAAAAGTATCTTAGATAAGGATATATATAGGAGTCAAGGCTAAAGAGTTCTTCAATCTCAACAACATATCTTTTGGAATTCTAGCTCATCTTTCTTGATGTTGTTTATATATTCATTTAATTAATTTAAATTTTTGTTGGTTTCTTCTTAAAAAAAATTTCTAATTCAAGTCTCTTGCTCTTTATTTTTGTGTCTTTAAGAATGGATTAGATAAAAGGCAACTTGTGAGCAACTTGCAATAATTAATTATGCCTTATGGAAGTCATCACTTTTTATAAGTATAGGTTTAATGCCAAAAAGAAGTCATGCCGGCCATCAATCTTACTTCACTTTTCTACAAAACATCTAAAAATTGAAGTACCTATTACAAACACAACTAGGTTTTTTTAAACAAAATAAGTAGATTGGAGAAATTTCTAGTATATATAATTGAATATTTTAATATTTATTTATATTAGAAGATAATAGAATGGTTAAGATGTTATCCTTAGGACAATAAGTTATGCTGTGCTCCTTTTCAAATATATCTAAAATTTCAAATAAAAAGATGAGCTAAGATTTGGAACTCATCAAGTTTCTTTTAGTCGTACTTCTTCTTTGTTTTGTTTTTTTTTCCTAAAATTTCAAATAAATTAAAAGATTAAAATTTAAAATCCACCTAATTTTATTAAGCTACGTTTCTTCCTTGTTTTTGTCTTAATTATATTCTACTTAAAGTAGTAACCTCTGTCAATTCCAAAAGTTATCACAAATTCAATTTAGGTTCAATAGTATTATATTTTATACTAATAAAATCCTAACTTTGAGATGCTTGTATTTAAAAAAATTTACTATTGAATAGTCACCATGCACTAAAAAATGCCTTCTCAAATATGGAGTACATAAAATTGCTAAGGTAATAAATCCTTTTTTAGTCTAAAATTCATTACAAATTCAAATCAAGTCTAAATTAAATGTGTAATATCTTTTTAAAATTTAATATCAAGATACACAACCTCAAAAAATTTTAACTTAATAGATGAAATACATAAAAATTAATTAATAAAAATCCAAGAATAAATCTATATTCAACTCAATAATAAAAATTTTGACTATCTTATAAATTTATAATTTAAAATACTTTATATATGCCAATAAGGAAGAGATATAAAAAAACTTATCAATGATGAAGACTAACTTTAAATTTTTCTCTCAAAAAGACCAAATAAAATGTGAATTACAATATATTAACTCCACATTCATACACACAATTAGAATCACCATCTTTTGTCAAATGCACCATTTATATGAGGGTAAAATTCACCCTTTAATCCAAATTAAAAAATAGTTTTAATTAAGAATTACATATAATTTGTAATATAAAATATAAAGAGTAATAAAAAACCACAAAAGAAAAGAAAAATATAAAACAAGTGAAATATGTGTAATTAAGCAAAATTTTGCACACTACAAAACTAGTCATAATTTTTTCATTAGATTTTATTTAATAAAAAATTAAAATTAAAATTAAAAATTAATTTTTTAATTAGATAATTTTTTCTTTTCTTTTCAATGATATAAAAAATACATAAATTCAACTTAATATGAATAAATTATGATAGTTTAAAGATAAAAGATAAATAATAGAAAAATTAAATGAATAATTTTTACCTCAAAGATAACTTGTTTAAGAAATCAAGAATTCAAACCTCACTAAGGCTCACAAGTAGTGTATAAGAGTATCTTAGAGAGGCCATGAGGCCTTAGTCTTATCCTCCTATCTACATCCAAAGTGCTACAATCTATATGGAACTTGTGCACCTCTTTTTCTATAAGGACTACACTAACTGTTGGTCTTCTTATTTTCTATTAGTAGAACTAATATTTTTGCATTTTTGACTTCATTATGGTGTTTGAAAACATCCAATTAGCCTAGGAATCTCGTATGGCCTTCAAATCTTGGTCTACCTCTGCATAATGGCTTCCAAGCTAGTAAAACTTATTTTTATCAAAATCTCAAAAATTGCTCTAAAAATTCCTAAAAAATTCTAAATAAATTCTAAATAAACTCTAAAAATCTCTATAATATTTTTAAGATAATAATATCAATTTAAGGTTATTTTATTCTACCTTGGTGATTTTTTATAATAATAAAATCAATTTTATTAGCTTATTGTTTATAAGATTTGGTGTAAAGAAGGTATATTAAGTTTAGTTTTTTTAAAAAAAATAAATTCATTATTTTTGAAATATTATTCAATTCTTGGTAAATTTTTAAGTGTGCAGAGGTCCCTTGCCTTAGCATTAAAAGAGGATTATTTTTGGAATTTTATGTCTTGTTATCTATTTAGAATTTTTATTATAACTTATTGCAATAGAAACATATTAAAGTCTATTTTTAGAAAAAAATTACTTTGGATTTTTAGAAAATCTTGCCAATTATTACCAAATTTTCAAGTAGAAAGAGATATTACCACCTTCAATTCGGCCTTGGTTGATAAGTTTTCATTCTATAATTACTACTTAATTATAATTATTAATATTTGATCCATCTTATTAACTATCAAATTGTTTCTTATGTTAATTATTATTAACCATAAATTTTACCTCTTTTATCTAAATTTTATAATTAATCTTAAATTCTTAACTTCCATCTTCACTTTTACGGCAATAATCTTTTGACTTTTATTTTTTTATTTTTCTATAATTTTTTATCTTCTATATTTTATTTTTAACTTTTATCTTTCATCTTATACAAGTATCTTATCTTTAATTTTTTTCTTACTATCTTTACCTTATCTTTCAATATAATTTAAATTATTAATTTTAAACCAAATTATTAATCATAATTTAAATTATTAATTATAATTTAAATTATTAATTTTAGTTTTAATTATTATTCTTAATTTTAATTATCAATCTTGATTCTAATTATTAATCTTAAATCTAACTATTAATCTTAATTTTATTTATTAATTTGAATTATAATTTATAACTATTAATCTAATTATAATCTAATTATAATCTAATTATAATCTAATTATAATCTAAATATAATTAGATTATTATTTTATCTAATTAATTATATTATGATTAGATTTATTGACTTAATCTAATATAGTAACCTAATTTAAGACTAAGATTAAGTATTGCTTAGAAGGCATTTAACTACTAAGATTTCATTTGCTAACATAAAATATATATATATATATATATATATATATATATATATATATATATATATATATAATACATAAAAAAATAAATCTAAAATAAAATAAAATAAAATAATCCACAATTAGAATTATACTCCATTCCACCTCTGAACTTGTTGTGAAATACTAATCTCATTAGGTGGTGAAAATTAGGCTCACAATGTAATTTAAAAATAGTTTAAAATCAAATTGCATTTAAAATCATAATATAACTTTGAACAAAAAATTAAAATATTTTGTTAAAAAGAATTTTTTTTTAACAATTTATACTAAATTTTTATTAATAATATTTTTTCTATTGATTTTTTGAAAAGATTAAACTTTCTAAAGATATAGTTTGATTTTTAGAGCAACAAAACTTATAATTGAAATTCACATATAAAAACTTGCTAAAAATAAAAATAAATGATTTTTTTTAAAATATAAGAAGATAGAGTCTAAATTCCAAAAGTAAAAATTCATAAAAAAGTCTCAAAGATTTTATATTTTTTAGAACTTTTCTTATTTTTTTTAAAAAATTTACCATTAATTATGATTATTAATTATATATTAAAATAATATATTATAATAATGGATATAAGTATAATTAAAGTTGACTATAATATTAAGAAAAAAAAATTAATAAAAATTATGTTTTAATACCTAAAACATATTTGAATTAGACTAAATAAATAAGTATATATATATACATAAAGTAGAATATTAGTAAAAATATTGATGTTTATATAAATTAGTTTATGAAGTTTATAATGAATAAATATTAGTTATTTTATATCTATTATTATAATTTTAAAAATAAATAATTCATATTAAAAAGTATATATATATATATATATATATAAAGTAAAATAAAATAAAATAAAAATAATATTAAGTTTTTAGTTTAATATCACTTATATAAATAAATTATATATTAAATTAATAATCTATTATATTCTAAAATTAGTTTAAAAATAAAAAATAAAAAATAATATCATAAAGTAATTTAAATATTTAGAGGGAATTTATATCTAGAAGCCTTTTTTAAAAGGCCATAATTCAATAGCCTTATCAAAGTTTCTTGCTTAATTTAAAAAAAAAATTATCTAATAAAAATATTTCAAAGTTGAGAATTCTCACCTTATATCTTAAGTATAATATGTCTCTTAGATTAATTCTTTTAATATAGGATAATTTATTTAATATAGGATTTTTTTTAAATAATTAAATTTTATTATTTTATATTAATAGAATATTTTTTAAACTTGTGTGGTTTATTGTTTTACTCACTCTAGCAATACTACCTAGAATAAACCTGTAAAGGGGGATTTGAATACAGAAAAAGACTAACTGCATTGAATTAAACTATTAGGGTCATACAACTAACCGCCTTCTGATTACACTAAAATATCCCAATTTTGTTACCATGTCTCCCATATGCTAACAATAACTCTATTAACAAATAAAATATCGCAAGCAATAATCCAACTTAAGTATTCACTGCCTCTTCTCCTCTCCTTACTTATGACAATAATATGTAGTACTACGATGTCTAAAAAAATACAGTATATAATTATCCTATATTCTAAATATAAGAATATTTCAAAATTAACTATCACTCCCGGTAAATCATTTCACATAATTCAGACTCCACGGACTTCCTCTCATGGGTCACTTTATTTTATCTCGTGGATCACTTTATCCTTGATTCAATACTCAATGTATTATAATTTTTTCATATTCATATTCATTTTTCACAAAACATCTCCAATACTCCACTTCCAATTTTTCACTTATATTTTTCTACTGGTATTTTAGCATACCAATACACCCTCAATCTTTAATTATAAATCAATTCTTTCTTTTATTATAGAAGTGCACTTTACAATATTCAGAACCTATCTATTATCCTTCTCCTACAAAAGAAACAATAAGAGGTAGTACCAAGCTTATCCCGGCTCAACACTATCATAGTCTGGCCCCGACTCCTCCATATCTAATCAATTTATACTTATCCCGACAATATTAACTACAACACAATCGATGATAACTACTTTTTTTAATTACCTCATCCATTCTACCTTTTAAACTGACTATTCATTGGTTTACTACCTATTCTTAATCCTACAAACTATTTATTGTAAATCATAAAATTCCTATCCATTTTATAACTTGTAATCCTTGCAAAAAATATGTTTGGTGGTTATATAAGCATCTTTTGAATTTTTTTATGCTATTGAATAAGAATTATAATCAATAGGTCTTAAGTACATCTTTTCTTTTTTAAATTTGTATTTGGAGATATTTGGCCTTTAAGTCACTTTTCAAAATGAAATCACGTTGATTATAGAATTGTGCATTTTTTGTTTTTGCAAATCATTTGGTTAGAAAAGCATAGAAGTTGATAGAAGATGGATGCAAAAACAAAAGAGAACAATCAATTCTCAACATTAGTTGAAGTCATTTTGTTTGGATAACATCTATTAATACATGATAAAACAGTATCTTCTGAAGTTCTAAGAGTACAATGATTCTTGATAGTAGAAAGAAGAATTTCTTAATATTTTTTTAATATTCTTCTTATAAAGTGTACAATGACCTAAAAAACTATTTCAATATTGACATATTTTGGAAAAGATGGTGTACTGCAAGTATAAAAGCACTATTTTCAATTATAATTCTTATCATGGACATATTCCAAATTACTATATTTTAGGACCTTCTAAAATCTTTTGTAATTTTTAAGAACCTTTTAGATATTTATAGAATCTTTCATATACTTCTAGAAAGTTCTATAGGCTTTTAGAAGCTTCTTTAGACTTCTAAAAACTTCAATAGATTTTTAGAAGCTTCGATAGAAAGTACTATATATTTCTAGAATTTTTATTATAGTATAAATAAGAGTCTTTGGAACCACTCTTGCTATCAATCTTGTTCTTTGTCTTTGATCTTAACATTCTATTTTGTCAAATTCTTGTACCCTTGACAATTCCTTGGACAATGATGAGACCTATTTCTCACTCTCTTTAAGACAATATCACCTTTTTTCTTCTTCATTGTCAAAAATCTTATGGTTAGATTATTTTTGAACTTATCTGTAGTAAAGCTACTACTTTTAAGCTAGCAAAAAAGATCACTCTTGATAGGAAGAATCTTAAAGGAGGCAGGCCAAAGAAGCTCATTATAGTAGATGAAAGAATAATCATTAGCCAAATCAACATTGGAAAGGCTAAAAATGTTGTTGAAATTGCCAAAAACCTTAATAGCATTATCAATAATCTTATGTTGATTCAAATAATCCAAGATATCCTCAAAAATTAGAATATGAAGATTATAGTGAAAAAAAAAAAAAAAAAAAAAAAAAAAAAACTATTATTATTTATCCACCATCAAAAATAATACTTGGATTTTGCTGTGAAGTACAAGGAATAGACTATAGAAGATTAGAAGAGGATTATCTGGTCAAATGAGAGAAAAATCAATGAATTTGAATCAGGTGGCATGAAGTAGGTGTGGAAACAAAAGGATCACTCTTTGTTTGATAAGAAGATCTAGGAAATAGTCAAGCATTGGAATAAAAATATACTAATATGAGAGTGTATGAGGTAGAATGGGATTGTGTCAAGGATACAAACTAAAACAGATGTATAAGTTAGTAAAAACTATGTCAAGAGAAGATAACAATATAGAAATAAAGAAGTATGTATATTCAAGAAAAAATTAGAATAGCTATTGTCAAAGATTAGAAAATACATAAGACTCTTGAACTAGACTAGAAACAAGAAAGGAGTTCACAAGAGTGAAGAAGGCTTCACTCTTGTCTCTATATATACTATCTATCTAAGAATTACGTGGCGGCATTTTATAGGACCTCATACACATGTCTAATTTGTAAGACACGTATCAAACTTGTAAGACAAGTTTCTCACATGTGCACCACGTATTTGGCTTGTTCCACAAGCTATCAACATAGGCAACACATGGTTAGCTTATTCCACAAGCTACCAATATGCACGACATGTGGCTAGCTTATTGACCAAATTTCTAACCTATCAATCACCTATAGATATGTATAAAGGTGATTCTACATCTATAAAGCTTCTAGGAAGCTTTTTTTAAAGATATTATCAAATTAATTTATTTTATTTATTTCTATTAATATATATTAACTACATAGTTATTGGAATAAATCTTATATCCATAACAGGTTGAGAGGATGGTAGAGATTGAGAGGAGAATGGATACCAAGTAGTTTGTATTAATTCTTGAAAAAAATCTACTCCCTAGCAATGAAGAATTTGATATTTATCAAGAGGAGGTGATCTTTCATTAGAATAACAATCTTAAATATAATTCAAAATTAATATAGAAGTGGTTTGATCATCATGGAATTAAAGTAATGGATTGGCTTGTCTAATCTCTTGATCTTAATTCAATTGAACATCTTTGAGAATAAACAACCATCAACTCAATACCTAAGAAACAAAACTAAAGGGAGTTTAGGAATTAGAGAAAAAAATAGATGTAGAATAGAATAAAATTGAAACAATTTTATACCAAAAGTTAATAGAAAATATGTCCAGGAGGTTAGAGGCAATTATTAATGTCAAAAAGGATCCTACAAAATATTGATATGTAATTAGATACCACATTCAAAAAATTGTCTCAATATTATTTCAAATTAAATTAGTCATAGTTTTACAGTTATTTAATAGATTCTTTTGAATATAAGTCTATTTGGTAGCTATAAATGAGTACTTTATTTGCTATATTAACCACATGTTATAATTCATTGTAATAAATTTATAATACACCATTTTTTCTAAAATACGTCAAGATTGAAATAATTTTTTGAATCACTATAATAGATGCTTATTTTGAACAACAAAGTATAATTGATGGTGGAAAGCATTGCTTAATAATCTTGAAATAAATTATTGAAGTACTTATTTGAAACATGATGTTTAGTAACAAAGAAGTAATTGCTAGGAATATCATAATGAAAGCATTTGTTCTTGCTAATAGAGTATAAAACAATAATATCCAAACTATCATTTTGTATATGATGACTATTACAAGTACAATTTGATTTTACTATGTTACTTCTCTTCTAGCATATGGCCTATCATTTTAGTTGATTTCTAGTATGATCAAGGAGAATTGTAATTGTCTTAATACTGCTCCCAAAATATAATATATATATTTTTTTAAAAAGCCTCAAATACATCTTATATTATTTGTGCAACATCATTGCACTTCATTTCTAACATTGTGAATGCATGTTGAACGTTTCAATTTCTGCCAATATTTCCACCAATGATTTTAGAAACTTCTATGTGAATACTTGCATTTGTTTTCCACATGTGATAGATGACAATAAATTGCTATCATTCTACTTATTGACCATTTCTTTCTTTGATGAATTACACAATAATAAATCATTATTTAATATCATAGTGAAGTTTCTCAATGCAATATGCTTCAATTAGACGAATAAAATAATTAAATCATCAGGTGATGGAGCACCAAATATGACTAATTATATACAAGAATTTTTAATAAGATTTGAAGTTACAGTAATATCCAACATATTTTATTGTATTTGGTACTTAATGCATCAACTTGATTTTGTTATAAAATAAGCCATCGCAGACATCACTTAGGTGGTTTCAATTTCATAGTAACTATGACAAGAATAAATGGTTGATTGCATTACTAAGAAATTCTCATTTGATATATGAAATCTAAATGCCTATATTATATTAGTGTTTATTGGACATTGCTAAGCACAATTTTGAAGTAGTTGTTGGAAACTAACTTACATAGGCTATTTTTATCAAGTGTGGATTTGAACTAGTTCTTGCTTTTGTCACCTTCATCTTTTTATTAGTAATATTGGCTTTTTTATGCCTACCACGTCTCACATCAAAGGCAATTTTTCCTTAATGGACTACTAACAAGACATGAACTACTCAAGTCTAATAAATTTCTTATTGGAAGGAATATTGAACTCTAAGCAATACCATTTGCTTCAAAAACCATCTGCACATCTTCACTAGTAGAAGAAATAAATATTATTTTATTCTATTTTGACTTACCAAGCTTAAATTTATTGATTTTTGTTAATGATACCACAGATATCAAAGTAGAGAATGGTCAATCATTATTGTCTTTAGCATCAAGATTACTTAGAATGTACATACCTACAAACTTGTCTAAACAAAGAAAATAAATAATGTTAGATCCTACACTAGAAAGCTTGTTTCTAGAAGATAGTATAAAGAGCTTGTATACCAAGAACAAAAGAAGGTTTATAAGACAAGGTCAAGTAGAGAAATTAGCATCCCTTTTGGTGACAAAGAGTCTATAAAAAAAAAGGTTTTTTCTATTCCCTTAACATATACTCCCATTTGTTTATATTGCATAATCTTACATCTGTCTTTGATAATCCTTTATTAGTGAAAATTTGTGTCTAATATTATTTAATATAAGACAAGTAGAACAATGTCCTATATTAGAAGGGCCTTGAAAGTCAAGGTGAGATGCTACAACTTTTAAATTCTTTAATTAATTGAAATTGAGAAGCGTCACTAAGTTGGTCTTATACTTAGAAAAACAAGTTTGTAGGCTAGAGGAGAACATGAAGTAGAGTGCATTTTTTTCCTACATAATATAAATAATATTATCTCTATAAATTTCTATTTGGTCCATCTCAAGAAGTGGTATTTAAAAAAATTTAAAAAGCTATGTTAAAAAAAAATTTAAATAATTATTAAAAAATAAAAAAAATATTATTTTTATATTTTTAATAATTTTTAGAATAAAGATATGAGCTAATATATTTGAACTAGTAATAAAAGAATAATTTAATCCATTTCATAACCTCTTCTTATTTTATATTAAGACTTAGAATTATTTATATTTTTTAAAACATATTGAAAGATAATAGTCTTTAAAATGTGTTGTGAAGAAATATCAATTTGAAACAAAGTTTAAAAAATATTTCTTCTTAAAGATGCCAAATAAAAAAAAAAGATCTAATAATATTTTTCTTTGGAAGGATAACTATTAAAAGATCTACCACCTTTCAAAAAATAAAATAAAATATCTTGGAACTTTATGTATATTATAAAATTCATGAATAAAATAACTATATGTATAAAATATTTCACATTATTGTATGTTTGGATTACTTTTTATACATGTTATAGTATTCAAATATTTTATAAAAATCTAAATTTTGGCTCACTTTTCATTTATGAAGTAAAAAAATAGATTATAAGAAAATTTTATATTTTTTTTATAAACTAATATTAAGTGTGAAATTTCAGATTTATTACTTGCAAAAATAAACTCTATTTATGGATAAAAATTCTCAAAAAATTATGTTCTAATTGGAAAATAAATAAGACAAAAGACAAATTATTTATACCAAAAAGAAATTATAATGAGTTAAAAGCAATCAATAAATATGAAAGTCAAATTAAAAAATATTTATCTATATGTTCACTATCTAAATTTAATATATATATATATATATTTTTTTTTTGATATTTTTAGTGTGTGTATATGTATATAAAGCATATTATCTTAATGTTTATAAGACAACCATACAATATCACACTGGGACTTGTATTTTCTATTGATAATTATAAAGCATAAAAGACAAATCATGTTTTTTTAAGCTATTATACTAACACTTAAAATTATAATGTACTATATCATTATAATTACTAAACTCAATGTGACAAAAGTTGATTCCTTTCAAAGTTTTGAATTAAGATATTTTAATTAATAAGTACTTGTGTTATCTTCCATATATAATTTCTATACTTAATCTGAAAAAATGTTTGAGTTGGTAATTTTAAAATTCCATTACATAATAAGATATTCAAGAAAATTTAAAGCACACATATACACCCTTCCATAGATTCATATAATTGCAGTTTATTGAAGTATTTGTTTATTAAAATTTTCAAATACAATTTTATTATAAAATAATACCTTCATTTAACATCTTGCCTTAGATCTTAATATTTCAACTGCATTAGCCCTACGCTAGCACATCTACACGGTTTCTAATCTTGACTACCATCTAGTCACTTTAAACTCCACAAAACCATAAACATGGCATTGAGTGAAATGTTGAACTTTTCAGTATCAAGACGAAAATGAAAATGTACAAATACTGATTCATGATAAAATTAAGGATCTGAAATGCCCAAAACAGCAAAAGTCCTGAGCCTAAACGTAATCTAAATGTCAAAGATTCTTCCACTACTTATTCGGCAACCAATCACAAAGGAGCCAGAAAGATAAGTTCGCAACCTCATCCTTATGAATCTGCCGTAATCAGCAGCGTGCTACTACACACTGTCACATGCAATCAGGAAGCTATCTAAATGCAGCCATCAACATGCTTACACGTAGTCGAGCAGAAAATCTTTGTGACCATTCGTGTGAGGAAGCCGCAGCGTCACCGCTGCTTACCAACCCAAGACGCTTCGCAACCACTGAAAAGTGGAGATCATAAAAAATTCACGAGCATGCTGCATTCAACGTGCTTAATCTATCAAGACTTTAGAGAGCTCTGCTATGACACAAAGTATACCAGTACCCAAAACATTCTGCAAGACTTGAAGGCACCATGATTGAGAAGAGGTACAAGCCAGTACTGTAACAGAATGTTCCAGTAATTTATCATAGGAGACGGAGAGATTAGGTACTTGCCGTCATTTCTTCGTTGTTTGCGCTTGGGACTCGGCTCCTTTTGTTTGTGATTCGATCGCTGACATAAATACATATATTTAATATACAATCTAATCTCTAATCCTCGCCATGTATGCTCCAATGTAATTGAGACGTAACTCTCGAATTCATGACAGTTGCCCTACACTAGAATACATTATAAGACAGTATCTCCAGTATGCTCGTACTGCCACCACTACTATGTGACGCTGAAACTATATGATTTAACACCGCCACCGATCTGCAATGGGACGATGCCAGCTCCGATTGGCGGATTCATTGCGATCATTTTCAGCAGATTCTTACCGAGCCACCTAATTCTCTTCATCAATAATATATGGGCAAGATTCATCGTCCACATTTGCAAGTGGGTCATAGAATGGCGACTCCGGATCGGCTCTCCACCACACATAATAGGCTGATTGAAACCACCTGCACCAACGTTCAATTTTATCAACATCTCCACAGCATCTGAATGTCATTTTGGATAAAAAGTAGGGTGTGCTTCCAAATGAAAGAAGGAAGGGATCTTAGAATACCGTTGAATCCAATCCCGTCTTCGGAATTAGGTGTCAGACCACTAGCAGATGGATTGAAGTAGATAGTAAGAAGTTGACCCTGCCAGAATGGGTTCACGTCAAAAATAGTCGTGAGACATCCTCAACCAATATTTACCCAGCCTCTGCACAAGATCTTCACAAGACGACTAACACCTTTGCAACCACAGTAACCATGACACACCGCAGTTACAGATGTCGGTTTTTGGCCATTGCTGGTTTCCCAAAAGACTGGCACGCCCCATCTCAAAATCTGCCCAAGGCGGTAAGCTGTACCTGTGGCAGACAACCAATGTAAACCTTCATTTCACTTCACGGATTCAACCTAATGACATGTTCTAAGCTTAGCGAAAAATCTACACTACATGGATTAGAATCATGTACTTGTAACGACTGCAGCGGGGAGTATTGTCTAAAGGCGTAATATTCGCTGCCTACTATTGAAGTATTTTTAAGATAGGAACGTGAAGTCTTATTGATTACTAGGATTTTGAACTTACTGCTTCACGCCTGTGTTGTTTACTACGGCAATTGCAGAAATCTTTGCCCCCAACATTTTCGAATTCTGCGACCATAAAGCTCTCACTTCAGCTGTTAATTGAAATCCATGAAAACGGGATACTGCACCGACGTCCAAAGCACAAGTGCTTCAGGATTGACTTCGCAGACTACCTCAATCTGACCCCAGCATCAAATTCACATTAACCGAGCATAAATAGATAAATAAATATAGAGAAGACGTCATTCCCACACAAACAGGTAGCACATGATCACAAAAAGTCTCGTCACCTAAAAAGCAATAAAAGGCTCCACTATTGTACGCTAATTCTCTTACGATTCATTGAACACCCTAGAGCTATATCTAACCCCAGAACCACAACACAAGCTCAGCTTATCAATTCATAAAAAATTACATAGGCAATATAAAAGAAACACGTTCCAATAACTCGTAAGACCAGCATCAGAAAATACAAAACTCCTCCTAAATAATTGCTAAAACCCCTAACCACAGCAATGTCAATTCCAGCAGAAAAATCCCAAAAACTCCACACAACAAGCCGGAGAAAAGCACGAATCCCAAAAAAAAATAAAAAAATAAAAGAGTAAAAAAAGAGGAAAAGATCCTTCTCATTACACAAGATCAAGAAATCAACCCTAAATAACCTTCACACGATAAATTCCAAATCAAACCGACAAAGCCGTGGCCAACTTTACCAACGAAATTACAGCACCCCAAACCATGCACAACTTAATCCAAACTCTCACCCATAATCCACCACCTCACGACTTCACGAAACAAACCAATTTCCAAGAATCCTCACAGAAGGAGTCACACGTACCACCCGCCATCGCGCAGCTACACACAATACCCACCTCCACAGCCACGAACGAGAAACTCGAAACCACAAGACACTCATGTACCGCGAGACGTCGTCACCCATCTGGCACACACTCCCTACTGCTCTACCCGAATTCCAACCCAATCGATGCGAGGCCCGAGAAAACACCTAGAGAGGAGGCACCAGCGGATACACTGCACGGCCTGCGCCAAGCCGCAGCGGCCTCGAGGCTGGCTGCGGGGCTGCGACATGCAGTAACAGAGGAGGAAGCAGTAGGAACGATGAGGGTCACCATGGAGGCAGAATCCCTAGCCGTGCTCGCGCTGCGTGAGATTGCGTCCTCTTCGTCGTCGTCGTTGTTCACGCTGATGTTGTTGTTGCAGGAGTCGGCGTGAGGGCGCGGATGACGATGACGATGGGCGTCGACGTAGGCAGCGCGGCCCGCGAATGCATAGCAAAAGCAAAGGTGGCGAGGGTGGCGAGGGTGGCGGACTCGTGGGGACTGCTTGGATCAACAACGACGTCGATGACGACGACCACCACGATCGTCCTCGTTGGATAACTGCCCCACTTCCGTCGGCCGAACAGACCTGAATACTTCGGAGGAACATTGAACACCGACATGGATATTCAAGTTTAACAATGATAGTTTCCATGTTGTGGTGTTTCAAAGATATGGTTAGTCAAAGGTGAAATGAAAAAGTGCATATCTATCTATATATAAATTATCATACAGTCATTAAATATGAAGAATTAGTTAAAGATATTTTTTGGAATGGTTATGTGAAGTAAAAATATTGGTACCTTTTCAAATGCAAGTAAATGAGGAAAATGGGGCAAAAGTAACAACCTACAAGACCAAGACAAGTAGTCAAAATGCATTTTTTGGGAGCAAATAACTTCATACTTTAGGGGTTAGATATCAATTCTCTTTTCCATTCCTCCTAGGTATTTGGGAATGATGTAATATGACAATGCCACTTGAGAAAGAAGAGAGAAAAGTAGAAAAGGAAGCAACTGGAGGTAGGGTCTTGAACTTGCAGCCATGCATAGATTCACATTGAACATAGTGAAAGTTTCTTCTATCCCAACGCACAATGGCTGAAAGGCCCTATAACAGCCCCACCATTTCTAGGGAGAAGCATTCTCTACTCCAGTTGTTGCATCTGGGTGGAGGCAAAATTGAATCATTGAGATCCTCAACAAAATTTTGTTGTTGTCTAGTGCTTACTTCACCTAAGAATCTGTATAGTTCAGTCCTGTAGTTGTGTGCTACCAAAACATTGCAACTAGGGTATATCAATTCTGATGTCACCAGTGGCATGTTCATGTCATGGAGGGGCATCTACTGAAGGCATATCTAGTTGTAGTGGCCCTGCAACTATACAAGCCATGCAACAGGGCACCCATGTCATGGCCTGCCAATTACAGTGGCAGTTACAATAGCCTGGCAGACTGGATTAACATGTCAGTTTACCCTGATTGCAAGAATCTTACTTAGCACGTAGCAGATGAGACCATGCAAATCACAGGTGCAAAAGATATTAGACTGCAAATCATTCAGTGACAAATAGTATGAGGAGGTAAAGAAATGCCTTTGCAGTTTCAAGATCAAGAGTTGGACTTGTGAGTTCTTAGCAAGGATAATCGTTGTTTTCTCATTATTTTATTCCAGGTTTGGATACGTTGGTGGATCTGAACACAAATCTAATTTGCAGCACTCTATGTAGTGCATATCTGCATGGATACATGTCGAATGAAGACAACCAACGGCTCTGGTATACAGACCTATCTTTTTTGAATTTATGTAGAAGAACAAGTCTCTAACCTTTCTATCATGACCAGACTGGTCTTTCCTTCTTGCGCAACCCCTCTCCAAATTCGCATTAATCACCGTGCTTGTGCATAGTACTCTTAGGCTTGAGTCTATGGATCCCAAAAAGGTTGTGAGTAAATTGTGCACGTAATTCAACTTAAAGCCAGATCCCAAGCCTTGCTACCTTGAACTATTACTGATCTTTTGAAAGTAGCGTATGCCAAATCATTGTGAGCAGAGACCAAAATTGATTTAAGACCGTTCTCTTTCTCCAAGGATTCTTGACAGTGATTTCTTAGAAATACTAGTTGTCTTAATTCACCACACTTAGATCTCAGCTTTTGGCACCCATCCTTCTTTGAGCCAAACCCACACTGGTTCGTGCAACCACCAACCCTTCTACCTCTTAAACCTTTTTTTTTTTTTTGTAGTGACAAAGTTATTTTTCTACTTTATGTCCCTTGATTAGATGGTATTTTATTCTAGTTATTGTAATGTGGTTTATCCTATATCAGAAGCTCACCCAAATGCAAGCATTCACTCAGATCATGTAAGGTAGCGGAAACAATTCCAAGAGGCTAGAAGAACAATTTGTAAATTATTTTGAGTGGACCTTAAGCTGCTACATACTAGGGTCATGTGAGTGTTATATTCCTTCTTCAAAGTTCTCGAAAACTTGATCATAAATCTGTAGTACTTTAGGATTCGGATTTTTAAGAAGTGCTTGCTGCCTCATCTTAATGCGCTTATCAAATGTGCTCAGATGAGGTAATTTAACTACATAAGGGCATTACAAGCTGGTAACTATTTTATCTACAGGCAAGAAAATATTAGCATATTGTTGAGGTCATGTTCAAGTGACTTGGTCATAGGTTGGAGAATAAAACCCTCAACAAAAAAGTCAAAAGTTCAATAATCAATGTTAACATGTACATTTATAATGATACGTTGTCGAGGAAGAGAGGGTCTGCCTCAAGAAAGCACCAAGCTTCTGGCTGCAACTAATTTTCTCAAATAAGTTGTAAAATGAGAGAAACTCCAAATTTATATATATATATATATATATATATATAGTTTGCCTTTTTAGGACCAATTACATCACATACAAAAGTCTTAGATGCACAAAAGCACCCAAGTTTGGTAAAACACATTAAAACCTTATTTATCCTTAAGAAGGATTTTACCCGAAACCTAACAATATATATCTCCTAATAGGACCATCCAAACTAGCTCAAATTTTCCAATAAGTACTGTTGTATTCTTAACAACTACCACAACAAATTTTGACTGTAGATTTGTTGCCGATCGTCAGATTTCATTGATAATGTTACAATAGTTTCAAACCCTTCACTATTGACACCTGCACGTAAAATTCTTCATATCTCATAACTCCAACATCCAAACGTCCCGAAATTTGGTATGTAATTTTTCAACATAATAATACACATTCTTGGAAATTTTGAGCCAAAAACTCGTCCAAGAGAGCAAGATATGGCTCAAACCATCACTATGAACAAATAGTAAACTTACTTCCCTTGGAATTTGATGCCTTGACTTCAACCTGCAATATCTTCTTTATCCAAACTCAAAAAGCAATTATTTCTTCGCAAAAAGTGTAGATCTTAAAATCGCCTTTCCAATTGCACCTTCCAATCTCCAAAAGCCCTTGTACAACTCCGTATATCTTGAAAAGAGCAATAGTATATACCAAATCTTCACCTTAATTCTAAACAACTATATCTTTTTCATCCCAACTCAAAATTGCCTAATTTTTGTGCTCAGATTATATCTAAAAACCTAATCTTTCAAATCTTAACCTTCATTCTTTGAATGGCCGCCTTGAAGTTGCTCTAGACCTCAAGAAGGCGGTAGACAGCCCCTAGATGTCCATTGGGCATGACCATCGGCCAATGGGGGTGAAGGCCCCCATTCCTATTCTTCATCCATCCATTTTTTTACATAGGTGGTTCAGATTTTCATCCTTAGGTCCAATTTCAACTCTTAGAACATTATACCAAACATCTAGGTTCCATATAACTTAAACACTGTAGCCAAAAAAAAGAAAATAATCAAATATAGTTTCTATCAACTCTATCTAAATTAGTTTATTAACCATTCTAGATCACACTAGAAATTATTAACATATTAAGTAATTTAGTTGGTTTTTATACATTATAACCATTTACAACACGACATCCACCCCCTCCAAACCTGCACATCCTTCGGCATGTGCCAACATTCAATCTTTATCTTGTTCCATCTCTTCCTCTAATTCTTCACTCTCTTGATTTGCTTGTAGATCCAATAAATGTTCATAAAATCCTTGAATCAAAAGCCTTTCATCCCTTCTTTGAAAAACCTTTATTCATTTATCAGCTATTGATATCCGGATCAATGTTCTATCCAATTCTCGAAGAGAATAAGTACCATTATTATAGACAATTACTACTACATATGGCCCCAACCATCTCCGAGCAAACTTCTTTTGGGTACTATGCTGATGCTCAGAAGTATTATCAAAAACCACTACCCAATCACCTTCTTGGATAGGCTTTAATCTCAACCAGTGATTTTTATCAAATCTCTCTTTGTTATTCAGCCTTGTTGCTTTTAACCTCTCTAATGCCATTTGTTGATCCTCATGTAATTTCTCAATCTGTTGGATTCAAATCTCTAGTAGCCTTTCCCTAGATACTCCATCCTCCCAAGACAGAAATAATCATGTAGGAAAAATTTCTTCTGTAGGCATAATTGGCTTTTGTCCCAACATAAGTTCCATTGGTATATAGCCTATTACTGTACTATGGGTGGTCCTATTAGCCCATAAAGCAAACAGTAATAGCCTAGGCTATTCTTTAGAATTACCTTTACAACCTTTAATCAAAGCTTAGACAATTGGAGGATGCCCCCTTTCACTCTTCCCATTTGCCTTTGGGTTATAAATTGTAGTTAACTTTAATTTCACCCTATAATTCTCAAAGAATTCTTTGGCTTTAGTTGTATCAAGTTCTCCTCTATCTGCTTTCATTCTTCCAATACATCCATACCGACTGAAGATATCCTCAAGAATAAATCTACATACTTTGTTTCTATGTTTTGTCCGCAAGGCTCTACCTTCAACATAGTTTGATAGTTCTTCTCGTGCCAGTACCAAATACTTCATTCTCCATAATCCAATTGGCATGGCTACCAAATCAATCACCTATTGAAAGTGAATAGAAAGAGGATAGGTTGGATGAAGTTCATCACGATATCTGATTTTTGATTGGAATTGATACTTGAGACACGATCCTATAAATTCTTCCACATCTTTATATAGGCCTTTCTACCAATACTGCTCCTTAATCTTTGTGTAGGTTGTCCAAACTCATCTACGACCAATCCAATGAGTATCGTAGAATTCTTTAAAAATCCAACTCTTAATAAAAGTATCTCCAATCACCCTTAATGGTATTCCATCTTTTCTCTTCAATCTTTTCCAAAGATATCCGTCTTATAGGAAATATCCATAAGAACGCTGTCTGATGGCTTTAAAACCTTTATCTGACCAACTTTCTTGCCTTTGTAGACTACTCAAATAGAGTCCAATATCCTTTAGCATACCATCATATAATCCAGTCTCAAAAGGTAAAATTTCTTCCATTCTTTTACTATTCAATGTGGATACATATCCCACATCTTCAATGCCATCTCCCTCATAGTCTTCTTAAACCATCATTTCTTCTACATCCACATATTTAGTCCTTGACAACATATCCGCTACTACATTTTTCTTTCTTTTGATATAGACAAGGATTGGATTAAGTGATCTAATAAAAGCAATCCACTGCAACATAGCAATATCTGGAATTGAATAGTTAGCAATCATACCAAGTAAAGGTAGGCAATCAGTTTCTAATTCAACATTAGCTCCAATCAAGTAGTTCCATTCCACCTTCAAAGCTATAACTGCATCCCAGAGTTCTCTCTTCACTTGTGGATATGTCCTCTGACTTTCTGTTAAAATTCTTGCTCCAAATCTAATGACAAATTTGTTTCCATTTACATCATTCTGCCTAACAGTCCAACCTATAGCAATTGAACTTGTATCCACCATTATTATCACCGATCGACCATCATCATAGTTCACTTGCCTCAAAATTGGTGGAGATTTTAAGATCTCTTTTAAAGTATCCATAGCCTCATTCTGTTCTTTGTCCCATTTGAATTTTCTTTCCTTCCTCAAAAGTTTATATAAAGGTTCTGACATATGAGCAAAATGAGGTATCCAGATTTGATAAAAAAATACAAGCCCTAAGGAATCTCCTCACTTTAGTAATACTATTGCAAGCTTTCATTTTTGCAATAGCATCCATCTTTTCTGGATTAGGCTTTCTTCCATAGTTTCCACACAAATGGCCCACTACCACAATTTCTTCAATCCCAAACTTGGATTTGTGAATGAATAAGGTTAGATTTACCTCTTCAAGCTTCTTCAAAATCTTTTCCACATCCTCAATATATTGTGTGATAAACTTTCTGCAACCAACTCCATCAACTGTTGCATCCTTAATTTCTTCTCTACTACCCTTAATTGGTATATCATCCACAAAAGGTATAGTTTTTTCAGGCACAAAATCCTTTAAAATTTGGTTCATTGTATTTTGTATATGTGCCACTGAATTAGTAGCACCTTGAGGCAATGTACACATGTGTACCAAACCCAAAGGTGTTTTCATTGTTGTCAAATCCTTGCTCTTTGCAGCAAGTTGAAACTGATCATATCCAGAGTACAGATTCCCAATTGAATAGATGGCTTGGTTTACAAATGCCTTTGCAACCTCATCCACAATTGGACCAAATTCCTTATTTTTGATAGTTATTCCATTAGCAGGTTGCATGTCTTCAATAAATCTTAATGCCTCAGATTTCTTTGGCGTTGTAAATCAACGATTGGAATATGGATCCATAGAAGGTTCAAGGATCCCCATTTCCATCTTTTCCTTCAGCAATTCAATAAATTTTGGAAATAAAGCTCTTAGAACTGGAATGGATTTTAAGTCCCATAGTACATGTGAAATTGTAAAGATCACCATAGGTGCTACTATATTTGGACGGATACATCCTCAAAAGTATTTTCAAGAATAAATTCTTCTGGAGTTCAATTTGAAAGTCACCCCCTCCAATCTTTAATTTTCTAAGTGTTTCTTTCATAAACTGATGTCCAATCCCTTCATAGCTCCTTAATCTTGGTTCTATCTCAGCCTGCTTGATATGATCCTTTGAATCCTCTGATAGTTGAGTTGCCACCGGCTTCACCTTCTTTGCTACTGACTTGTACTTGACATCCACCCTGGCTTCAGTTTTCCATCTATAAACTTCAATCTTTTCATCTCTATCCTCCATGAATTGTTGTATTTCATCATAAAGGCACTGATCATGGATTCCAACCACAACATTGCCGCCATCTGCTTTCTCAACCAGCTCATCCATTCTTTCTAATTGTTGCTGAAGATCAACCAAAAATCTAGCCCATTCTATTATTCTAGAAATAGTTTCATCCTCCAAAATCATCTCCATTTTTTTGTAAGTCTTTTCCATTTTTCTTATGTTGGCTCTACATCTAGAAGCCATCACACTCACACTTTTGAAACCCAAAATACTATTGTCAGTTAAATTCAAAACTTTGTACCTATCATTATGTACATTGGAAAATGCCACTGCAAATGGAATACTTGCACCCGCGGACCCCCATCCTCCACACATGCTTCTCAAAAATCTTGAAATATCTCTTCAATATTAAGAAGTGCCTTCCGTAATTGATCTCTATGCCTCTTATGTTTTGGCTTCACCGTAAGAAATTACACTGAGTTTCTTCCATCACAACTTTAACTCCTTGCATAATAGGATCCATCATCTAATACTCTGGTCTCCATCCTCGAAGCTATAATATAAGGCTGTCCAAGAATGATTGGATATGTGCTACAAGCTTGCACAAAGAAATTTTGATCCACTTTCACATTACCAATCTTGATTCTTACCACAGGACATGCACCAAAGAGCCCTCCTTTTTTATTATTGGCTGCCCTCAACATCCAACTATGACCGATATCAATGGGCCATTTTTCCCTCTCATAAATCTGCTTGGACATGATATTGATTTCTGATGTATGGTCCACAAGAGCCAATATGGTTTCATCCAAATTTCCAAGTTTAATCCAAGCTTCTGTAATGGCCCTTGTCCAATATAGATGAGTATATCCTATCTTTCCTTCATTCATAATCTCATCACCAGCAGCAGAAAAGCATGTATTTACTACTGCTTCCTTTATATAGCTCCCTTCATTTCTTTCTGTTATGATATTGATATGCCCTTCATTTTCACAACCATTCATATCCTTTTGAACTTTCTCCTCTTCATTCTCATCTATAGATTTTTCCAAATTTTTTTGAAATTTAAAAGAAAACATACTTAAGACTTCAATCTCCAAATCTTCAGTCATATCATCTTCCAAACTCTCTTTCTATTGCTCTTTAATTTTATAAAGTTTGATTTTGTCTTTTCCAATTTGACCTCTGTTAGTTTTTGGATCACACATAGTAGAGAACACTTGTCCAATCTCATTCCCTTCTTCTTTGGTCATACAAGTATCTATTGCATTAGACATAACCGTTTCAATAGTCATTTGATGTTTTCTTTTTATAACATCGATTATCAATTCATAAAAATCCTTCTTTGCAATTCTCAAGGCTTCTCTCAAGGTAAATTCTATCTTGGCATCTAGAATTTGTTCTTCTTAAATACCTTTCATATCCACTGAAGATTCAATGCCAGATCAAAGTTTATAAGCAATGTCTTTAGCCTTACTTCTTCTTATATCTTCTTCCTCCTTCTTCTGATCCTTTTCCATCCTTTCCTCCCATTTTTCCTTAAGCAATGGTACATCTCTAAGATGTGAAGTTGAGGGTGTTGTTTAGGGTGGTCGGTTGGTTGTAGGGATTGCTTGTTTTTTTCCCTTGTTACCTTTACTGCTTCTTCGAGTCTGTCTTTTGTTGGCAGGCTCTCCACCTCCTTCTTCTTCTACATTTCTTCCCCTCTTCACTTCTACACATACATCCTAGATTTCATCCTTTCCGTGATCCCCTTCAAAATAGGCTTGGATGCTAGCTGCATCCACTGAATTATCCCATCCAATTTTTTGCCTAATAACTTGAGTCCCTCGTATCATAGCCTCTTGACTTATTGTAGATGAAATTTCAACATTATTTTGTCATGCTATGATCTGATAAGCATCGACATTACCTGATTCTCGAGTTCTCGACTTCATCATTCAATCCTCCATCAATCGTTTCATTCCACCTTTGCCAAAATTGGTATCCAAAAGAAAATCTGTAGCCGCATCTCTGATCCTTCCTTTTTTGAAAGTTATCTTTCCATTCTTCAAAGCCCCAGCATATTCTGTACAATTATTTCTACTGTGGTTGTATCATTGCTGATACACTCATCACATAGTTCTTTATCGGGATGGTCGTGATGGTTCACTCCCTTGATTCCTCTTCAATTCACTCTTTCAACCCTTAGATCCTTTATTTTCCTTTATCAATTCCTCCAGTGTGTTATCATCCATAATTTTGCCCTTTCCAGAGACTATAGATGGTATCGCTTGTTTTAATGGCACACTTGGAACTGATAAAGCAACCGATTCCTTTTTGCTTACCGGTGTTTTATAGATTCCAACTCCTCTATCGCACCCCTGCTGCTTTTCAATATGATGATGGACTCTCCATCTTCTCCAGTCCGTATTAAATCCCCTTTAGCAGCTCCATCTCTCAAAAGTAAAGAGCATATCTTTCAAAACCTCATCTGTAGCTTATAGAAACAATTCAACCTTCCGACCATCCATAAAACGCTTTTTAGATGCACGAAGTCATCTTTACCTCTTTTCAAATTCTCGAAGAAGCTCGTTTGGCCCCATCTGCCTTCCAAGTCGTTGTTCCACCCAATCCAAAAAAACTCTTTGTCATTCTATCTGTATCTTCATCAAAAAATTCATTCACATCCGTTCTTCAAACTTGGATCATATAATTGCCTCAAGAAAGCACCAAGCTTCCTACAACTAATTTTCTCAAATAAGTTGTAAAATGAGAGAAACTCCAAATTTATATATATATATATATATATATATATAGTTTGCCTTTTTAGGACCAATTACATCACATACAAAAGTCTTAGATGCACAAAAGCACCCAAGTTTGGTAAAACACATTAAAACCTTATTTATCCTTAAGAAGGATTTTACCCGAAACCTAACAATATATATCTCCTAATAGGACCATCCAAACTAGCTCAAATTTTCCAATAAGTACTGTTGTATTCTTAACAACTACCACAACAAATTTTGACTGTAGATTTGTTGCCGATCGTCAGATTTCATTGATAATGTTACAATAGTTTCAAACCCTTCACTATTGACACCTGCACGTAAAATTCTTCATATCTCATAACTCCAACATCCAAACGTCCCGAAATTTGGTATGTAATTTTTCAACATAATAATACACATTCTTGGAAATTTTGAGCCAAAAACTCGTCCAAGAGAGCAAGATATGGCTCAAACCATCACTATGAACAAATAGTAAACTTACTTCCCTTGGAATTTGATGCCTTGACTTCAACCTGCAATATCTTCTTTATCCAAACTCAAAAAGCAATTATTTCTTCGCAAAAAGTGTAGATCTTAAAATCGCCTTTCCAATTGCACCTTCCAATCTCCAAAAGCCCTTGTACAACTCCGTATATCTTGAAAAGAGCAATAGTATATACCAAATCTTCACCTTAATTCTAAACAACTATATCTTTTTCATCCCAACTCAAAATTGCCTAATTTTTGTGCTCAGATTATATCTAAAAACCTAATCTTTCAAATCTTAACCTTCATTCTTTGAATGGCCGCCTTGAAGTTGCTCTAGACCTCAAGAAGGCGGTAGACAGCCCCTAGATGCCCATTGGGCATGACCATCGGCCAATGGGGGTGAAGGCCCCCATTCCTATTCTTCATCCATCCATTTTTTTACATAGGTGGTTCAGATTTTCATCCTTAGGTCCAATTTCAACTCTTAGAACATTATACCAAACATCTAGGTTCCATATAACTTAAACACTGTAGCCAAAAAAAAGAAAATAATCAAATATAGTTTCTATCAACTCTATCTAAATTAGTTTATTAACCATTCTAGATCACACTAGAACTTATTAACATATTAAGTAATTTAGTTGGTTTTTATACATTATAACCATTTACAACATGACAATGTAGATTGTCGAGGCTTGAAACAGGGGCTAAAATAGAGCAAATAGTAATAAAATATCTTTGTTTTAGACAAGTTCCACACAAGACTGTAGCTTATCTTCAATTCACTCAAATAGGACTGGGATTCAAAGCTTGTTATTACTACATTACAATAAATTGAATCTTTGAGAAGACGGTGATAATTTGTAGCAGTTGGATTCTCAAGAATATTAGCCATCTAGCCAGAAATATCCTTTTGATCTTAATAAAAAGACGGAGTGAGAGAATACAATGGGACTACAAGCTAGAAGAAGAAGATGCTGAAAATAGAAATATAGGTTGACAGCCTAAGTCTACGCAGTCAAGAAAGAAAGAGCTGTATTGCAATTGAATTTATTTTCCTCTCACCAATGCAGATTTTCCTACAGTATTCTGCATAAGCTAGTTTGTAGTATTCTAACAGACGGTATATTCTATTCTAATGCCTGTCATATTAAAGAAAAAGAACTAAGAAGTTCCAACACTTAGTGTCAGCAAGGATTGTACACAAAATGAAGTGTGGAGTAAGATAACTCTTATTTCCAACTTCTTTTATTTATAGGTTGCTGCATTAATAGACAACTTCCATCAATTCTCTCTTATATTCATCCAACCTATCATTAAGACATCCTTTTACATCTCACCTACCATTAAGACATCTCTTAATATATTCTTTATATTCTTACCTATTCTCAAGGCTATTGTCCTTGTAACTCATCCATAGAATAGTCCTTCCATATCCTAGGAGTCAACTCTTTGGCCATTATCAACTTATTCTATTATTATCTATTTTTCTCAACACTTCCACTTTGTTATTGGTCAAAGGCTTTTAAACCTAATGCCTTTGTCATTATGTGATGCTTATCCTTCACTAATTCTTTTATTAATAAATCACCAAGTATGTCTTCCATAGCAAAATACTTCATATCAATCACTCTTATTTTAATCTTCTTCTTTATGAAGTAATATTGAATGTCCTTCAAAGCTTGCTTAATTAAATTGCTTCTATTGCAATATGACTTATTGGCATATATTCCATCTCCATTATGTACTTTTTTAAACAAATCCATATAAATATCTTCTTCTAAATCTCCATTCAAGAAAGCCATTTTCATATCCATTTGATGCATCTTCAAGTCCATTGAATCAATTTAAACTTGATTTGATGGAAGTTGAATCAATTTCTATGTTCTATTATCCAAGAGAGATTTCTACTCTTCTTCCATTGCTTCTCCCACTTTATAGCATCCGTGGACTTCATTGCATCACATAATATCAATGAATCAGCAATAAATGTAATATCAATATGTTTTTTACTTATTTCAGGAAAAATATGATTCTTCCACCATTCACCAAGTGGCTTTCTTTCTTTCAAAGGATATCTTCTTTCATTTGAAGATTCACCTTTTTCCATAACTTTCTTCTCTCTTAAAACTTGTCTTTTCTCATTCAAAGGTTTGTACTCCTCATCATCATCATCATGATCATTAACATCTTCATTTTTTTTTATTTTGATTTTACCAACTATAAAAGCTTTCATCTTTTCAATCTTCTTTGGCTTTTTATATTCATTGATACCTCTACTATCTTTATTTTTTTTTTCATTGCTAATTTTAAGAATTATAGAAACCTTCATCTTATCCATCTCTTTAAGCTCTTTTCTTTGGTACACATTTCCAATATCTTCATTATCTTTTGCTTCTTCTTTCTTTGCTAAATTTAAAGATGTGTCTACAAACACACCATTACTCTCACTTAGACACATCTCCAAGTGCTCACAAGTACTCTTACACTCTAAAAATTCAATATTATAACTTTTGATGATCCTTTTGGTATCCAAACACATTAGTCTATATGCCTTGGTACCTTCATAATATTTCAAGAATACACACTTTGTATCTTTTGTATTAAATGTGGACTTCATACAATCTGGTGTCTTTGCATATGCAATGCATTCAAAGATCCTCAAATGTAAAATACAAGGTTGTCTCCCACTCCATGCTTCTTCTGGTGTCATTGATGTAAGAGTACTTAATGGACACCTATTCCTTGTATATACTACATTCACCATAGTTTCCATCTAAAACTCATAACTAAGGTTTTGAACATGAAGTATACTCTTTGCTATCTCTACAATGGTTCTATTTGTCCTTTCAGCAACACCAATTTGTTGTGGAGTGTATGGAGTAGTCATTTGTCTAGCAATTCCTTCATTCTTCAAATAAACATCAAATTACTTAGGCATATATTCACCTCCATTGTCTGCACACAGCATCTTCATCTTGCACTCACTTTGCTTTTCAACAAGTCTTTTAAATTCTTTAAACTTTTAAAAGCATTCATTTTTTGCTTTAAGAATGTAAATCCAAATCTGTTTTGAAAAATCATCAATAAAAGTGAGGAAATACCTTGTTCCTCCAATATTTGTAGTCTCCATAGGTCCACATATATTAGAATTGACAATCTCCAATAACTTTGTAGCACGTATTGCTATACCACTTGGAAATAAAGTCCCTTGTTGTTTACCTTGTATGCATCCTTTACATATAAGTTATATTACATTTTGACTTGTTTTACCAAGATCTAAACCACTTACTATAGACTTGAGCACTATCATGCTCTTTATGTTCAAATGGCCAAAGCAACGATACCATATATTCAACTTATCTTGATATGATGTAACTACCTCCACTCCATTCACCTTCTCACAATTGAAATAGTACAAATATTCCTATTTAGAGTCCTTGGCAACCATGTTTCCACTCAATGTTCTCACAAAACACTCATTCATATTGAATTAAAGCATAAAACTTCCTATTATAAGTTTACTCATTGAAAGTAGATTTTGCTTCATCTTAGGCACATGGAGAATATCTTTGATTCTTATTCTATTGGTTTGTCCATTCACAACCACCTCCACTATGATGGAGCCAATTCCAATGGCTTTACATGTACCACTATTTGCCAAGATCACATTTGATGTTGGAATTGCCTCATAATTGACAAATAAACACTTTAAAGGTGTCATATACTTGAAACAACCTGAATCCACAATCTATCTTACTATGGTAGCCATAAAGGTTCTATTTGTTGCCATAAATGTAAGATCTTGTCTTCCAAATTTATATTGTATGCTATTTGCATTCTCTCTATTCATCTTTTTGCCTTTGTAATAATTTCGAGCAAAATATCCTACTTTGCCACAAATGAAGTAAGTTTTGACATTATCTCATGGATTTGAATAGTTACCTTTGCCTTGACGTGAATAGAGTGCTGAATCTTCACCTTGAGGTTCTTTTTCTTTCTTTTTGGTCACTTCATGGACAAGTCTTGCTATGACATAGTCCATAGTAAGTTGCTTTAAATGAATGGATTCCAAAGCTACAATAAGGTAGTTGTAAGATTCTAACAAGCTCATAAGTAGGATCATAACAACATCAGCCTCTTCTAAGGGTTTGTCTACAATTGCAAGTTGATTTGCAAGTGTCTTCACCTTGTTGATGTGTGCTATAAGGTCTTCACTTTCTTCTATCTTACAAGTGAAGAACTTCTTCCTTGTATAGATGATGTTAGATAAGTTTTTACTCTCATAAATGTTTCAAAGAGTCTTCCATACTTCCACTACTCCTTTGCAAAAAATAATGTGGGAGAAATTGGCTTCATCAATATTGATTGCAATCAATCCAAAAGCCTTCGTTTCATGACATTTGTACTCCTTCTTCTCCTTCATATCAGCATCCATGCTTGGAGCCTCTTTACTTTCATCTACAATATCCCAAAGATCTAAAGAAGCCAACAAAAGTTTCATTTTTATCTTCCAATAGTAGAAATTCTCATCTCTGAACTTTTCAATTACTCTCTAGACTTCATTTTCATTTGAAGCCTTATCTAAGGAAAAGATATGTCAAAAAAAGATCAAGAAAAGTAGTCTTAAAGCTCTCAAAATCAGCAAGAAGGTGTTGTTGCCTTATAAACTCAGAATGCCCTCTTTGTGAATAAACTAATGTTTTCACTCTCAAAATACTCTCAATTTCACTTCTAAAACTTCTCACAAGTCCTATAAATTATATAAACGTCTCAAATTTGATTTGCCACTCTCATATCACTTTTATGCTCACAAATCACCTCTAAGCACCATAACGGGTCTTTTAAGCATCTTAAGCTTCTTTAACACATGAAACTACAAAGTTAGTCTACCATAGATCTAACTTCAGCAACAAAATACAACACTAGTGTTCTATAACATTACTTTAAGATATAAATGAAACCCCAAATCTAAAATATACTTAATATCAAATAAGAGCAAAACAAGATTTAGATTTGAATCTCAAAGTTAGGAGTTTTTAAACTTCAACATTGGCAACAACAACATGATCTATTCTATACAATAACAAAGACTTCAAAGAACTTCAAAACTCACAATAAAGGTGAGTGGGCCCATAATCTATTAAAGAAAAAAACTAAGAAGTCCCAACACTTAGCATCAACAAGGGTTGCACACAAAATGAAATGTGGAGTAAGATAACTCTTACTTCTAACTTCTTTTACTTATAGGTTATTGCCCTAATGAACAACTTCCATCAATTCTCTCTTACATTCATCCAACCTACCATTAAGACATCTCTTAGCATATTCTTAATGCTCTTACCTATTCTCAAGGCTATTGTCCTTGTAACTCATCCATAAGATAGTCCTTCTACATCCCAGGAGTCAATCCTTTGACCATTAGCAACTTATTCTACTATTATCTATTTTCTTCAATATATCAAAGCCCCTATTGGATTTCGCAACCAGATCCAATCCAATGCAAAAATTTCTCAAAATTAGTGTATTAATTTCTTGAATGTTTGTTAATGAGCACACCAACAGATCAAATGATTGAAAAGTTTAGAACTACTATCCACGCACGAGATGAGTGGAACTAGAAACTTGAAGTCTTTCATAATGTCTTTACCAACAAAAGAATTTAAGCCAACTTCATGAAAAGTCTCAAATTTTCTTTTTCTTGAATGTTAAAACTAAATTTTCTAATAACCAGATAAAATGTGTAGGGAACCAGATCGAAGAGAATCTTTCCTAGTTTTTGAGTCCGAGAAAGTCTATTACAAAATGGAATACTAATTACTGGAATAGGAACTTGCAGGAAGAAAATGGAACATAATTTCAAAAGGGAAAACTCTCCAAACTTGAGAATCCAGTAGGCGACAGTGATCACATCATCTCTGCTCTCGCTAATTCCTTAGCCAAAGGAATGTTCGCCCGGCGCACAATTCGTTGCAAATTTTCCTCTAGGCTCTGCCGCGCCATGTCATTCACAACGTTCATTTTCCCCTCATGGAAATTCTGTAAGCTGTCTGTATGGATCGAATACCTCTGGTGGATTTTGGAGCCGTCCTGCAGCAGTCCCATGGGAGCCGAAAACGACCTCCGTTGTGCTCTATCCTCCCGTAGACATTTCAAAATCCTCAACGCTTGCTTCTGCGCCAATTCACTGCCAAGGAGGGACACGTCTAGCAGTGCAGGAACCGCTTGCTTCCGCGCCATGGCTTGTCGATGGGCGTAGCTGTGATATGCAGCTAGCATGAGAACGTACGCAGCTCCCTCCTGGCATTTGGGGTGTGCACCCCACCGGAGAATCTCAATCAAGGTCTCCATTATGCCGGCAATTTCCATCATGGCTTTGCAACCGAATGGAACACCCACAACCTTACTAAGAACCGCTAGAGCTTTCTCCGTATTATGAGGTTTCTTCACTGATGAGATGAGATGAGATGCATTGTATCCGTCTCAACAAAGAGTTTGATGTTACATTGCGCGAGCTAGAGGTTATAGAGCGTCCGCAGAACGTTGGTGCGAATTCGATCTCCGCGGCCACATTTGAGGATGTGAGCAAGTAGAGGGACGGCCCCGGAGGTGCCGACAAAGGGTTTGTTGCGGTCTAGAGCTGACAAGCTGAGAAAGGCTGCGACGACGGCTTCCTGGATTGATGGTTTGGGATTTTGTAGAAGAGAGACCATCTTTGGAACCGAGCCTGCGTCAACAATGGCAGCTTTGTTGAGATCGTTGCCGTTTGCGAGACTGAGAAGTGTTAGGAGAGCCGAATGGGAATAGTAAGTGGAGCTTGAGTCCAGCATTGCAACTAGCGGGGAGATCGCTCCCAAGGCGGCGAGTGTAACCCTTGCAGCGGGACAATTTTTCGCCAGCCATCTCGCCTCTGTTGCAACCACTCCTTGCTCCATCCCTTTCTTCGAGAAAAGCTGTGTAACCACGTTTTCGCATTGACTAATTACCCTGATCTCATGCGCAAGACCATCGATGTCCAATCGCTTCAGCAGAAATAACTGATTCTTTGTTTCCTGCAAGCTAACCATGGATTGCTGCGAAGGGACTGGGCAACGGAGGTGAGCCCGGCCTTCGTCATGAGACTCATCCCAGATGGAGAATGTTGGCATGGGCTCAATAACCGGCTTCAGTAGCTCGTAATGGTCACTGGAACAATTTGCTCGCCCGACGTCCGATTTAGAGGCCTCATTGAGCAAGGGACCCTCGCGTAAGACCCATTCCTTGGCGGCATTGTCACCTTTCCTAGCTGGTTCTTCTGAAGGCCGGGTCTGTGGTCGAGCCGCGTGAGGCTCGAACTGCAAAGCACAGCGACCACATTTTCGAGGAATATCGCAGCTAGTATCCATCACCTCCTTCAAGGCTGGATTGATCTGCTCCACAATTCCTTGTGTAGTCAATTCTCTCTTGCCTTTGAAGGTGATGTGTTCACGCACTTTTTTGTCACCCCTAAGTCGGCTGATACCTCGTATCCACAGCGAAAGCTTTGTGCTCAGTCGACCATTAACAGTTTGCCGCTTGTTTTGTTGCGAGGCTTTGCGTTGGTTAATGCTGTGAATTGAGCGGAATTGATTCTCTATGGTGGGCTCTGAATGAGTGGTAGAAAGCTGGCCAATGCTCGAAAGTTACATTGCCTGAAAGTTTTTACAGATCTGTTCAAACGCAACGAGTCCACACTTGCACTCCATTGATGTGCACACAGCCTGGATTGAAAAATGGATGCGAGGCATGGAAAGCGGGGACCACCAACAACGTCGGTTGCAGGTCCCGCAATATCCTCCTGGATTACTCCATCGCCCAACTCTACCGGCATCTTGCAAACCTCCACTAACCCTTCTTCAAACCACTCAAGTTAGATTCGCCATTATGACGATCTACGCACATCTACGCAGCAGTCATGGTTTCAACAAACGGAGCTCTAAGATTTTTTGAAGCCAAAGAAAATCTGTGTGCGATTCTAACCTTGACTACAGAGTGCACGTCTAAGACCACGACGTTACACTAAATTCCACTGCGAAATGTACTTTCTACAGGTGGCTTTTACACATGCTTGACTTTGCATGGAGTTGGAGTAGAAACTTGCAGAGTTTTAAGCAACCAGAACGACGATACTGATGAAACGATATGGCTGCCTCGTTGATAATTCACAGTTTTTTCTTTTTCTTTTTTACTGCAACTCAATCGAAACTTATCACCACAGTTCCAGCTCAAGCTCGATGATCAAGAGCTGCAAATACCACTGGTTTACTGATCACCTCACACCTTAAGTACGATCTCAATAAACATGCACTTCCCCAACTTGAAGCTCAAACCAGCACCTCACAGGTCAAGCCCAAATCAAACGTAATATTTTCGAAGACAGTTGAAACAAAGTAAGCGACGATCAAGGAACTCGAAGTTTGCTAACCGGTTTATCGGCAGCCACTAATATCGATGCCGTAAGGCTTCTAGAATGGTCAAAGACGACACTTGAACACAAGTAAAAGAGGGAGCATTCCAGAAGTGAAGAGTGTGTGAATGAGTGGCAATAGACGGAGGATTCAGTAACAGAAGGAAAATTAGAGATTATTTAATTTGGAATAAAGAAATTGAAGTGATGACCATGTGTGTAAGGATAAGGCATACTTGCCATGGTGAGAGAATTTTGGATGTCATCCTATTTGGACAAATAGTGCGCAAATGATGCGCCATGTGTGAATCTTAAATTATTAATTTTGGTGTTTTGATAAGATATAATGTTATTTATTTGTTAATTGTGAGAAAATTGAGATTTTTGGTCTAAATTATATTCTAAGGTCTTAAATTATCAAATTGGTTTTAATAGAATCTAATTATAAAAATTAGATTCTAAAGAATATTAATTCTTGTTTAAAATGAGGTTGTTAGGAAATACAGAGCTAATTGTAGTTGGAATATGGTAAAAAATAATGGAAAGTTATTCCACTCTTGAAGTCATAAAAGATGGTGAAGAAAAAAGATAAAGAATTATTCTACTTTTGAAGCTATAAAAGATGGTGAAGGAAGAAGATAGAAAGTTACTTTGTTCTTGAAGCCACAAGTAATGGTGAAGGAAGAAGATGGAGAGCTATTTTACTCTTAAACCATTACTTCTATGACAACAAATCAAATTGGCCACTAATAAATCTTCTTTAAAGGATAATATTTTTATTAATAAATTAGTAAATTATTTTATATAAATTTTGGCTAATTAAATTATTAAGAGTTAAAACTCATCTATTGATTGATATCAAGGATGTAAGAATACAAAACAAGAAACTTGAACTAGAAAGAGGTTTTAAGAAGAAACCAATAAAGACTTGAATTATCCAGATGAATATATAAACAACACCAAGAAAGGTGAGCTAGAATTCTAAGAGATGCATTGTTAAGATTAAAGAACTCTTTAGTCTTGACTCCAATATGTATCCCTATTTAAAAAACTTTTTGAGCAATTTCTATCAAATTAAGAAGCTTTTTGAATAGCTTCTATCAACTTGGAAGCTTTTCAAGCTCTTTCTATCAACTTCGAAGCTTCTTAAGCTCCTTCCACTAATTACAAAGCTTTGCAAGCAACTTCCACTAATTAAAAAACCTCTAAAATGTTCTAAAAGTTTTTATGAACTTTTGAAGTATATATCCCTAATATCACCTTCTTTTCTAGTAATAAGTTCTAAGAAGAGCTCATACCTTTAAAAATCTTTCTATATACATAGAAATTTGAGAATATACTATATTAATGAAGCTATATATTTTGATTTTTGTTCTTGAGCAATAGGTTCTACTAGTCCTTAAAGAAATCTTTTATGGCCTTAAGCTAGTACATCCATTATTGAAATATCTCATTTAAGGATGTAATCTTTAGTATGGCCTTCAAAATATCCTCCAAATAAGATCTCAAGCTTAAAAGGATTCACCTTTTTAAGCTCAAGCAATATCATTAAAGCTTGAGTATTGGAATCGAGACTTATATAGTTGGATATTGTTCCTAATGGTTCCACCTGTGGTCATACTTGGCGCTAAAATATATCATTCTCACTTTGCTCAATTAAAAGCTGTGAAAGCTGCATTAGTTTGCTTGAAACTTGTGTAGTAAGTGAATCTTCTAAATCTTGTTCTGCTAAATCTCTTGAAAATTTGACATGGTGATTGACTTATTTCTACAACTCTATTCTATCTTAGAATAGATGACTACATAGTGATAAAGATTTTGGTTTGACTTTCCTCCTCTTATATATATTTTTCAAATCCAATCTTCACCAATAAATTATCAACAAATACGTTTAGATTTGTAAGAATAAAGTCGATGAAATTCTTGTACTTTTTTGAAATGCATTGGCAAGATTTTTAGCCAATTCTTATATGCACTCATTAATATCATAGTCACATCAATGAACAAGACATTTCAATTTGCTCCACCTTCATTATAAATCAAGCATTTTTTTGATCTTATATTCTTCATGATTTTTAATTTCAATATTAGGTGGCAATTATTGTACTCTTCTTAAAATATGTAACTTTCTATAAGGCTCCAAAAGAGAGACATAAAAAATTAGATGTACTTTTATAGAAGATAGTAGTTCCAAGTGATATGCCACTAGATTAATTTGCTTTTGGATAGAAAATGGTCCTAACCTCCGATAATCCAATTTATTGTATGGCCACTTGGTCTTGATGTTCTATCAAAGAAGCCATATTTTATTTTTAATACAAAAAGTAAGTGATTGATTCTTGAATTTATTTATAGATATCTTATAAGCATCTTTAGCTACTTGCAATTAAAGCTTCAAAGTTATTTGGTATTGCAATAGATGCTTTGCAAACCCTTTAGTTATTGGATTTTTATTTTTTGATATATTCTATAGATCAAATTTTGAATGATATCCATAATTGGAATAAAATATTATTTGTTAAATTGAGACATAAATAATATTATTATATGTAAATTCTACTAATAATAGATATGAAATCCAATTGTCTTGTTGATAGTTGATATTGCATTATAAATACTACTTCAAAATTTGATTAACTTGTTTTATTTGGTTATCAATTTGAAGATAGAAAGCCAAAGAAAGTTTAATATCCAACTTTAATATTTCAAAAAGACATCTTCAAAACTTAGATACAAATTGGGATCCTTGATTGGATACAATATCATTGAGTAGGTTATGATATCAATATATATTGTTAAAAAAAAGCCTTACTATTTCTTCATTAAAAGTAGTCTTTTTATACAGAATAAAATGAGCCATCTTTATAAGTCTTTATAGCTTATTTTTTTTGGTGTTGTTCATGTACTCATCTGATTAATTTAAATTCTTGTTAGTTTTTTCTTAAAACTTTGTCTTAATTCTAGTCTCTTCCTCTATATTCTCATATCTTTGATACTTTGTACTACTATTACATTGCCAACTATTATATTGCCACCTATTAAATTTAATTTTTTTGATGAGATATATATTACAATCACAAATGATATTTTGACCCTTGATATCAAGCATCACTTTAATAAAAATGTTGATAAGTTGAAACTTGAGGAAGATCTTATATATTTAAAGAAGATTTGTATATTCCAAAAGAACCAACACAATTGCATGTTCTTTAATCTTGCTATGATTTTCCAACTACATGTTATTTTAGATTTAATAGGATCTTAAAACTTATTTTTTGATATTTTTAGTAGCTTCAAATGTGAAAAGCTGTGAAGGACTTTGTACTCTTTTGTGACATTTGTTTAAGGTCTAAAAATCCTCAACATTACTGTTATAGACTTTCTTAGCCCTTGCCTATTCTAAGACAGTCATGGTCTTCTATCTCGATAGATTTTATTACAAATCTATTGCCATTCAATTCATTTGACAACATCCTTCTAATGGTATATGCCCCTAATATCACCCCCTTTTCTAGTAACAAGTTTCAATAAGAGCTCAATCTTATTACATACATAAAAAATCAAGAATACGCTACACTAGTGAAGCTATGTATTTTATTTTCCATTCTTAGATAATGGATTCTACTGGTCCTTGAAGAAATTACCTATGGCCTTGAGCTAGTACTTCTATTATTGAAATATCCCATCGAAAGATCTAACCTTTATTATGGCCTTCAAAACATCCTCCAAACAAGATCTTAAGACTAAAAAGATTTACCTTTTTAAGCTCAAGTAATATCACTAAAGCTCAAACATTGAAATTGAAACTTACATGGTTGGATCTTGCTCCTAATGGCTTCAATGAAGGTTGTACTTGGTGTTGAAATGTATTGTCTTCACTTTGCTCAATTGAAGGTTGTGAAAACTACACTAGTTCATTCAAAGCTTACATGACAAATGAATTTTCTAAGTCTTGTTCTTTCAATGTTTGAAGATTTGATATAGTGACTAACTTACTTGTATCACTTTATTTTATCTTGGAATAGACAACTACATACTGATAAAGACTTTAGTTTAATTCTTTTTCTCTTATGAGTAGTCCTTGAATACAATCTTCACTAAGAAGTTATCATCAAATATATTTCAATTTGTGAAAATAAAATCGATGAAATTCCTATATTTTTTGAAGTGCATTGGGAAGATTTTTGGCCAGTTCTCATATATGCTTATTAATATTATAGCCTCGCCAATGAATTAGATATTCTAATTTGTCCCACCTTCACTGTGAATCAAGTATCTTTTCAATCTCATATTCTTTATAGTCTTTAATTTTAATACTAAGCGGCAATTTTTGCACTCTTTTTGAAATATGCGACTTCTTATAAGATTCTAAAATAGAGATATGAAAAATTATTCTTCACTGTTACTGGTCAGAGCCACATATATAGATCTTTTTTTTTCTTTTAAGAGGTCATAAGATTGACTCCTCACTACTCTTCCAATTGCTTGTACTATCGTTGACTTGTTCCAATAAGGAGTGGCAATATAAACCTATCTCATGTTAGTCAGGCTTACATTCTCTCCACTAATTTTACTTCTAAGTAGAACTTTGATGTATTCTCTATATTTATTCTTTGGGGATCTAAATTTGTTTAGTCTCTTTTTTGAATTGGGATAAGCAACAATGTTTCCACTATATAGTGTGTACCTCAAGTCCTTATCTATCTCATCTATATTCTCACCATTGTATAGTTTGAACATACAAGCCATCATGATTAGTCCACTTCTTTTAACCTCCTCGTAGAAAACAAATATTAATATGTTATCATTGCTCTCTATGATGTCTAGCATAGTTACGTATTTGCACGAGTACATGCCTATGTTGCTCTTATTTATATATTGAGCAACTTCTAAGACAAACTTATATATTATCTTGTCTCCTTGTTTGACCTTTATTACTTTAGCAAATGTTCTAATACCATATGTTCCATTCCAAAGGGTTATTAGAGAGCAATATATAGAATTTCTATACACGCTGTCATTAAGGTGATCAAGGTTTATTTTCTTGTACGCTTCAAATTGATGACCCTTTATATAGGATGACATGACCCTAACGGAGCATCTCTTATGAGTGACCCCTTCTTTTATGATTCTTGCTATTCGATGGTTACTATTCAAGTACGAGATATATCCTTGGATGGCTCTTTTAAATTCATTCTCTATAGGGAAGAATGATGTATCAAGCTAACAGTGCTTATCAAGTATCAAATTAAGTACAGATAACAGTTCTTCAGTTCTATTTATCATAGGAGTTGCACTTAGCAATAGTACCTTGTAATTCTTAATAAGGTGAGAAAATCTCTACATCTAGGCATATACTATTTGTGCATCATAGTCTGACATCAAATGCTTCAGATATTGATTTCATCTATAACTATTATTCTGTTATTGAAATTTGATATTATCTGACTATCATCTAGTTTCTTTAACTTGTTAGCAAAGGATATATACTTCTTTATATCATAGTCCTTTGCACTTCTACTAGGCCACTTACAAATTTGTTCTTTGAAATTGTTAGTAGATGTCTTGCCTTTGATAAGTAGAAGCGCTCTTTCTTTGTATAGCTTGTAAGACTCAACAATTGCTATAGATATGAATGTCTTTTTTAATGTAACGTTATGGAATAACAATAGGTTATTACAAGGAATGTTAGGAGATATAAACCCTCTAACAAATTCCTGATGGAAATAGAACTTCAATCCTTTAATCCTTCTGAGTTTGTAGAACCTTTTTTTTTTTTTTCATAAATTGTCTACAAAATTAGTATTTGATAAAGATAGATACGATGGAACAAACTTATCCATGGTGCTATTGTAAGTGAATTGTGCAATGAAGTACATATAGATACAACACTCAACTTTGTTTTATAGATAAGATCATAATGGATCTATTATTAGAATTAATAAAATCTAGAAACAGCTTAAGATCAAAGTCTCCCAAGGGATACGAGTACGAGATAGAAATCAAGCTGAAAGATGTGACAGAAGATGAGTTCTTGAAGGTCTCAAAAGTCAATAGCACTATTGTGACAGAAGAGGTTCTATACTCTGTAAAAGGTTGTAACATTGTCACAATTAGACAAGTAGGCTTGAGTTTTTTTTATCAAAAAAATATATATATTCTAAGATTGTCCTTAAATTCAATGCAGAGATTGTACTATCTCTTGAGAGAGGATATCATGAACAATGAGGAATAGCTCTAAGAGCTCAGAGGCATAAAAAGAGAAATATTGTGCTCTATGATGGTTTCAGGATTGATGCTACAAAGGTTAGTTGTAACAACATGATCCATTATGAGATTGAGCTAGAGATGCAAGACAATACTTGTGACATAGAATTGATGAAATACATCATAGAACATATCAGACCTTTTACAAATCTTGAATTATGTAAGCAAATCAAAAGCATCATATCTGGTCTTAATCTTGTAATTATATGTTCCCAAAACCTGTTGATATGATGATTAGACACCTCATTAAGACAGGCATACTCACTAGGTGGATCTATGGCTCTAAAGCTCAATGGTAGATGGTCTTTTCTTGCTTGCTACAAAGAGAGGGTGTATGCTATATTAAAAAATGGTCGAGAAGATTTGATGAGAGTGAACATTTTTGTGGTAGAGAGAATTTGCCTCAAGAAAGCGTTAGGCTTTTGGCTGTAACTAAATATTCAATTAAGATCCAAAATAATAAAACCTTCAAATTCTTATAAAAGTCTTTATTTTAGGGCTATTATATCCAATATATAAGTTTTATTTCACAAAAATAAAACACTCAAATTATAACAAAATATTCTAAACCCTCATTCATCCGTAGGAGGGGAATTTTTCCTGAACTTCATCAACCTATAACTCTTAATCTAATTATTCAAATCCACTAAAATTTCACAAGAAGTACTAATGTGCTCTTAACAACTAGCATAATAAGTTTCAACGATCGATTTTTTATTGATCTTTAGATATCGTAAAAATCCTAACAGTAGTTTCAAACCCTTATTTACAAATATCCATGTACTAAATTCTTCATATCTCACAAATCCAATGTTTAAATGCTATGAAACTTTAATGTAGCTTCTCAGCACAAAGATTCACTTTTTTAGAAATTTTAAAATAAAAATTCGTCCAGAAACTCAAGATATGGCAAAACCCATCACTATGAATAAAACGGCCTACTTACTGCCTTGGAATTCAATCTACTGTCTTTGACTCCCAATAACTTCTTCTTCAAAACTTCAAATGTAGTAATTCTTGCTCATTAGATGTAGATCTTCAAACTCCCTCTCCAATCACACCTCTCGAACTCCAAAAGCTTTTGTACAACTCTTCCAATCTTCAAAAGTGTGACAATAGATACAATTTGTATACCTCAAATTCAAGCGCCTACTCCTCCCTCATTAAAACTCCAAATTCTTCAATTTTTACACCAAAATTATAGCCCAAAATACAAGCTTTCTAATCCTAGTCTTTGATTTTCTAATGGCCTTTTTGAAGTCACCAAAACTCTTGTTCTTGTTGGGAGCAGCCTCCTCAAAGTCTATTGGGCATGACCATTGACCAATAGGAATGAAGAACTTCACTCCTTGTCTTCATTCATCTTCACTTTGTCTTCATGCTTCCAAATAGACCTCTGAGTAGTTTAAGTCTTCTTCTTTGGACCCCAATTGCCTCTCAAGGCTTTATACTAAATATTTAGATTCTATATAATTTAAAAGCCATAACTAAACTAAGTAAAAATCTAAAATAAATTTTCTTATACAAACTCCTCTTAATTTACTTTACTAATCATTCTAACACATATCTAAATCTATAAATATATTATGCATTTTGAGTGGATTTTACATATTATAAACAATTATAGTACAACAACATGCATGGTTATGATCTTCTTATAATTTTGGATATAAAATATGTAGATAGTATATATTATACATTTGATATAATCATATTAAATGAAATAGTGACTATAGCTAAGCCGTTATAGCAGAGATTGGAGATGATACCTCAGATATATTTCTTGTTCAATAAATCTCTTGGAAGCAGATTTGTTGTAGCTAAGAAGCATTTCATGTTCAAAACTTTTGATACATATTCTAGATACCACCAGATATTGCCTAAGAAGATACGAGAAGACAAGTATGATGGTGTTATATACATGCATGCTTCATCATACTCCCATCCAATTATGAGATGGAAACTTCAAAAGACAATAGACCTTCTCTACAATCAAGAGACTCTAATGGCATACAATCAAGGAAGCAATGTTGACTCAGGCTTCAAAATAGTACCAAGAGATGTAAAATTCAAGGACAATGTTGTATCAAAGTTTATTATAAACTCCAAAGGGAGTTTAACTTTATTAAGAAAAAAAAAGGACAAAGTGTATCCTAATTATATTGCTAAGATAAAGAGAATCAAGAAATTAACAAAGGAGGAAGAGGACATGGATGTTCTTCTTACGCTCAAAGGCCTAATAGTGTTCATAATGAGGTGTTATCACAACGATGTAAAGAGGAAGTTGTTGAAGCCAAGAGGTGGTCACCTACTAGATGTTGGATCAGGTTTTGGTGGAGACGTAAAGAAATGGAATCACTACACTGTTGTTACTTGCATTGAGCCCTTTCATACAAATGTCATAGAATTTAAAGAGAGACTTGGAAGTAGCAAGAAGGTGATTGTAATACAGACAAAGGTTGAGCACTTAAGAGGGTTTGATAAGTCTATAACAACAATATCATACTTCTTTTATATAGCACTTATCGATATTAGTAAGTTCATCAAAGTGGTTGAGAAAGTATGTTCTAACAAACATGCTTGTACCTTCTTGCGCATTGTAATATCCAAGAAGAGTATTATAGAATTTTTCAATCTAAAATATAAAAGAGAATACATATCTAAAGTATATATGATTAAGCTTAATAATGATGATAATATATACATACACATTCTTAGCACAATTATGTTAGACTAAACAGAGAAGTTAGTAGATGTTGACAATCTCATCACACAAATGGAAGGTATAAGATTTAAACTAGAAGTAAGAAATAAGCTTGATGAGAACAAGTTCATGTCATATGACAAGTGCTTGCTATCTTCTAAGTACGAGTCCATGATAATGAAGAAGTAGATGTTGCTAACATTCTTCTCTCTTTCAAAGTGTCACTAATTTTCAGACGGTTCTGTAGATGTCTCAATCACTTTGTACAATTAATGTTATTACAATGGATACTAAATGCAGGACAATAATGCTAATATCCATGTATACTTGAAAGACCATGCATGTGTCTTCTGTACCTTTACAGCTTCCACCTCAATAGATACAACAAAAAGTTGAAAGTTCAAGCGTATTAGATATTATTGCATATGTCCTAGAAAGGATCTTATCCAAAGAAAAGATCAAATATGTTGTATCCCAAGTTATAAAAAAGAATATACTTATAGCAATTGAACTTTTTAAAGAGCTACGTAACAGCAATAGTATTACCAACATTAGTGGCTTTGACTTTGAATCTCTTATTATAAAATCCCTTGATAAGTTTCTTGATAGAAGAGTTATAAAGAAGCATCAAGAGAAGACAAATCCTTTTGGTGCTTCTAGAAATGTCACATAATTCTTTGAAAAATTCTTAAGTATATTGAAGCATCAAGGAGCGGATACCATAGATATTAAAATAGAGAATGGTCAATCATCACTATCTTTGGCATCGAGATTGCTTAAAATATATATGTCTACAAACTTGTATACACAAGAAAAACGAATAATATTAGATATTATATTAGAAAGCCTCTTTCTAGAGGGTAGTATAGAGAGCTTGTATGCCAAGAACAAGGGAAGGTTTATAACATAAGGTCAAGTATATAAGTTGGCATCTCTTTTGGTGATGAAAAGTCCATAAAAAAAAACTTTTTTTTATTCCTTTAATACATACTTCCATCCATTTAAATCACATAATCTTACATCTGCCTTTGATAACACCTACATATCATCACCATATAGGTGGCGAAGAACCACCAAATTATCTCCAAACTCTTCAAATATAAATTTATTATTTAGGTCCACACATACCCCTGGCATATCTTCGATAGGTCATAACATGGTTTTAGTTGACAATTTTCTCTACTGCTTTTTTGCGTCAACAAAGTTATGAAAGGTGTCTATGTATCTCTCTTTAGCTCCATCTTGGTCTTGGCTTGACTTTAGCATCATATTCATATGTCTCTTATATAACTTAGAATTAGCAGTTCTTGGAAGAGAATACTTCTTGCCCTTATTTGAGCTGCTTTGGAAGATCTTCTAGTATGTCTCTATATCGCTTCTAGTAGATTTAGAAGCAGGTCCTATATTGATCAAGAGATTAGCAAATTGAAAGGTATTTTATGCGATATGATTTATAGTATCTATATGTTCATCAAGTCCTGATATTTCATATACTAGATTTGCTATGAAGTTCTGACACAGACTCCAACTGAGTTGGACTCCAATGTCCTCGAGCTGAATTCTTAGTTTAGTCATATCAAAGCTTGCCATCTCTATGCTCAAATGAATACAAGTACTTGCAAGGGAGCTTGAGTGTAAAACAAACTTAAGGAAGGTTAAACTAATATTACAATCAGTATGTTTATTGATGAGTTGATAGTGCATGCCCCTCTGCTATCTCACGTGAAGGAAGCATGTACAAAGAAGTCTTGTCACTATTTTCACAGACTTAATGATGATTAGAAGAAGATGTTTGCAATGAGATATTCACAGTCTCAAATGTGTGCTAGAGAAGCTGTAGGCATTATAGCATTACAGTCCATTGGACAATTGATAACTCAAATTGCACTTAGTTCATTTCATCAAGCTGACACAACAACTGTAGAAGTGCTTGAAGGAATACCTAGATTAGAATTGATTCTAAATTGCTCATTTAAGCATTATACATCAGCTATAAGTATAATAAGAGGGATAGATCCTTCAAACTTTGTGCATCTTATAATAGCAGATATAATATCTTCTTACTATATTGAGTATAAATTAGACTCTTGGTGGTATCCTATAGTAGAGAAGCATAGTCTCTATAAAGCTCCTGCTAGCAATAATGAAGGAGTTGTGTTTAGAATGTTAGTCAACAATGGTAAGATGAAAGCATATAGAATAAGCCTAAAGATAATAAGAGACAAGATAGTAGAATTCATAAATGAGTGCAAGGACATTCAAGTGTTAATATCTCTAGAAATTGAATATATAATAAACATATCAGTACAAAGAGCAGTATTAAAGAAGGATGTAGAAATATTTGTATACAATTGTGACTCTTATCAATGGATCTTAATTGGTGTATTGATTAAAAATATAGTCTTAAGTCATTTAGTTATACAAATATGATGGTTAGAGAGTTTTTTTGACTATTTAAGTATTTATTAGAATTTAGAAGTATTTATAAATATGAAAGTCTTATTAGAAGAAAAATTACAAAAATGGAGTCTTAGTAAGTCTTGGAGGCAATTATTTTAGTTGGTTTAGTATTTTTACTTATTATTAAATATTAAAAGTTAGTTATTGAGACCAATGTCTACATTGGCCTTCTAACTACATATATTATTCATTAAAAACTTATAAATATTATTTAGTAGGTAGAAGAAGCATGAGAAAGAAATCTCATGTCTTTTTAATTATTTTTGTAAAAAATAGGATTTTGAGTTGATTTTTACTGATTTTATTATTATAAAAAATTTCCAAGGTAGAATAAAATAGTCTTAAATTGCTCATTTAACATCTTAAAAATATTATAGAGATTTTTAGAATTTATTTAGAATTTATTTAGAATTTTTAGAATAATTTTGAAGACTTTGATAAAAATGAGTTTTATCATCTTGGGAGCCATTATGAAGAAATGGAGCAATATTTGAAGGCCATACAATGTTTCTAGGCTAATAGGGTGTTTTTAAACACCATGGTGTTGTAATACGTGCAATTTTGCTCGAGAATGCTCCGGGCACGTGGCTGTCGAAGACAAAAAGGAAATACACAACAACAAGATCCTAACAACTCTAATAGAATCCTAAACAACTTCTATTAAATCTTAACAATACTAAGCAAACTTTGATCCAATCTTTAAGCAATTACAAAAGAAGAGTAAATGAATCATACATTAATCATAATAGATTTAATATATAAAATACTAAATTTAGAAAATACTAAAAATAGAATCTTAAAATCCTAAGTCATATCTTATTCAAATCCTAGGTCAAATCCTGATCAAAACCTAAATCAAACCCTAAGTCAAACCCTAGTCAAAACCTAAGTCAAATCCTAAGTCAAACCTTGGCCAAATCCTAGTCAAATCCTAGTCAAAACCTAAGTCAAATCCTAAGTCAAACCCTGGTCAAATCCTAATCCAATCCTAAGTCAAATCCTAAGTCAATCCCTGGTCAAAACCTAAATCAAATCCTAAGTCAAATCCTAAGTCAAACCCTGGTCAAACCTTGATCAAATCCTAGTCAAATCCTAAATAAAATCCTAAGTCAATCCCTGGTCAAAACCTGAATCAAACCCTAAGTCAAATCCTAAGTCAAACCCTGGCCAAATCCTAAGTCAAATCCTAAATCCTAAATCCTAAACCAAATCCTAAGCAAATCCTAAACCCTAAACCAAACCCTAATCAAATCTTAAACCAAATTCTAACCAATTCAAATCAACCCTAGGAAAAATTAGAACCTCAATATCTGCTGATTAGACCGTTGATCTTACTTAAAACTTTGTATACCTTTCAACCTCTTAGTTAACAACAAGTACAACAAATTTAAAAGAAATCGAACTTACCACATGGAAGAAAAATCCCAAAAACTTCTTAGGTGTTGGTTGGCCTCCTTCTCCAACCTTGATGCTGATCTTCCAATGGTGATTTCTCCCTTTTTCACCATTCAATCAATCTCAAATCATTCATGTGTATATAAAAATAAGTCTATTATCCACACAAATAAAAACTACTCCAATCCAATTGGCAGATTGCTCAAGATCTCAAAAATCCTAACTAACCCTCAAAACTTATTTTCCAAGACCTTAACCCACTTAAACCTCAATTACGTACAAGTAAACCATTAGATTCAGTCCAAATTCATAGCACACATTAAAAACAACAATACCCAAAAATCCACAAATTCCTAGCTATAGATCTGCTACAAAACTTCTGAAATTGCCTAAAATATCAACCCTATTTTATTTCACAAAATCTAAAGTTGCCAAAAACAACCCTAACTTTGCAAAGCTATTATAAAGTCCCTCTAATCCCAATCTCTGATCTGCAAAAGCCCCTCTAGATCTATCGTAGGCACGCGGTTTTGTGCTTTGGGGTCTGATTTCGACCCCAGCTCATAACCGGTCCTTTCCGGGTATCTATTTCAAGATTTTTATGGTAAGTTGTTCTGAAACCTCTTCTTAACTCTCTCCTATATATGCCTATTTCATTTTATTTTCCAATCTACTTTGTTTTGCCTTACTTATGGCCCTACAAAGTAAATAGAAGTTGATTTGTAAAAAAGGCAACATTAAAATCCATTAGTTTTACTCCTTTTTTACTATTATCTATTTTTTCTAAGATAATTTGCTACAATATTTTGAACTAAGATCTTCTATAATATACTACTTTCACACTCTTTTACCTAATAGTTGCATTACATCACGACAACGATGAAGTCAAAAATACAAAATTATTAGTTCTACTAGTATTTATATATATATATATATATATAAATATAAATATATATATAAATATAAATTAAAAAATATATATATATATATATATATATATATATATCATTAAATTAAAATAACTATTTTATAATTATTTTATTAATATTTTAATATCATATTAACTTTTATTTTAACTTTTATTTTAACTTTTATTTTATTTATCTTATTTTATTTTATTTTTCTTTTCTATTTTTACTTTTATTATATTTATTATATTATATTTTATTTTTACTTTCTTTTTTTTTATCTTTTTTATTTAATGATTACTATTACTTTTTTATATTAATATTGTTTTTCTTTCTTTTTATTTTATTTATATGCATAATAAATTTTTTATATTGATATAAGTTTAATATAATTTTATTAATTTATTAATTTATTTTTATATAATATCTTTACTTCTAACTTGAAATACTATTTGTTAGTTTAATATTAATGTAGTATTATTTGGTGGTTCTCTTTAGATTGGTTGTCACTTTGGAAGCATAAAGAGTGGAGTTCAAGTACAACTTCAAATCTAAGACTAATCTTGGTAAGTTTCAAACCTTAGCTTTTCAATTATTTAAAATTTTAGACAAAAATAAAGAAGGAGCACGGCTAGAAGAAACTTGGTGGATTCCAAACCTTAGCTTTTTCTTTATTTGAAATTTTAGATACATTTAGGAAGGAGCACGGCAGAACTTGCTGTCCTACAGTAACATCTAAAACCATTCTATCACCTTGTAGTGTAATTGAGTATTAAAATATTTCAATTATATGCACCAAAAATTTTCCAATCTACCTCTTTTGTTAAGAAAACCTGGTTGTGTTTGTGATAGGCGCTTCAATTTTTAGATGTTTTGTAAGGAAGTGAAGTCGGATTGATGGCCGGCATGACTTCTTTTTGGCGTTGAATCTGTACTTGTAAAAGTGATGATCCCCATGAGGCATAGTTAATTGTTACAGGTTGCCCTACAGGTTGCCTTTTATCCAGTCCATCTGATTTTTGTGGTATCCACGTTTTAAAATTTTAAAATTACTTGTACTATCCTTGGCCTTGTTTTCCAATCTCTAAATTGTGAATTAAGTCCAACTAACGGGTGATTCCGCCATATTAAGATCGGCACGAGATCTTAACTTAATATTTAGTTGAATCTCGTGCATCACTTGTAAGAAAAGTTTAATTATTGGGTGATACCACTAATTTGAGATCGGCACAAGATTTCATCTTGGTATATAATTAAACCACGTGCCTTACAAATAGGTAAGAAGAGAAAGGATTTTATGTTAATTCAAAAAATAAAAATAAAAATAATTTAAAATTTACTTATTTTGCTTTAAACCACCTACTAGGTCTTTTTTCGTAAGAGAGTTATATAGAAACCATATACTTAGTTGTATGCCACCTAGGACTAAGTTTAAGGTAGTTCATCCTCTTACTGGCCTTGTTTTACGATCTGGACATGTTTTACAACCCAAATTACATATTGAGCCTATAGTTGTAGAAACCCACATATTAGAAGAAATTTGCAATAAGATGTCATAAGCTTCTATTGGGATAGAGCATGGAAGAAGACAGCCTTCAGAGCCTCAAGTAGAGCCTTTATCAATTCCAATTCTAAGGGCTAGTATAGCCAATGAAGAAAACTACAACTTCCAAACCAATATCCAGATCGATCCAATGATGTTATCTAGGGGATTACCAATTGTAGTACCTTCAGGATTACAAGGGGCATCAATTCCACCTAACCTTCCAAGATTTAGTGGATCTATCAATGAAGATCCAGCAGCCCAAGTAGAAAGGTTTGTAGAGGTACTTATCACTAGTCTAATAATCAATTATGGTTACTATTTAATATGGTTTCCAACAACCTTGAGAGATTTCGCATATGCTTGATATAGATCTCATGTAGAGGGGGCATTCACCAAATGGGAACAACTCCTGGCAGCATTCCTTTGTAAATATAGGCCTGTGATTGGTCAACAACAAGTCCTTTCAGCCTTGACAAACATTAGACAAGGTCCTTCAAAAGATATTATCTCTTATGTGAGGCGATTCCAGATAGTATATACTCAATATGTTGTAATTTATTAAACGAGGATACCATAAGATACTACTTTATCCAAGGTTTTGCCATGCCTTCTACAATTCAAGATATTTTAAACAAGAGACCTAAAGATTTAGAAGGAGCCATTCAAGCTGCTTTAGAAGTTGAGGTTATTGATAAGGAAAATGATCATATGCTTAGAAGGGCAGAAGAACCAATATCCACCTTTATACCTTTGCAACATTGACCTATAGAATTCCATCAACCTCTAGCTTTAAGCTATTCACAACCTTCTACATTTTCTTGCCAATGAGCAATTCGACACCTTTAGCTATACAACCTCTACATGATCAAGCTCAATCTAAAATCTTTTATGATAATAGATTGGAAGAATTTAAAAGTGAAGTACGGCAAGCCAATGAGGTGTTCAAAAATGAGATGATGAATACTATGAAAGCCATTAGTGAACAAATATCTTGCCTTGTCAAAAATCAAACTCCAACTATAGAGGCTAGATATCATGAATCGGAAATTCATACCTCTGGATTATGGTATACAAATTATAGACAAGTGAATCACATGGCACAATTTTGTCCACAATTCCTACAACAACAACTTAGAGAAAAAAACAAGTCCAATCGTATAAGCCTCCTCATCAATTGAAACAAATAGGTTCTAATTTTCCTTCAATTCAAAGAAATAATATGACACCTTGTCCTACTTGTGGAAAGCCACATCGAGTAGGTCAATGTTGGATTGAAAATGGAGTTGTATGCTCTAATTGTGGAGGTTCTCATCCTACGGATCATTGTAGAAGACCCAACCAAGTCATTCCCTCAACTTCTTTCTCAAAAGACTATAGTAATCAAGTTGGAGGAAATATGTGAGGAGTTAGATTTGCAGATCCTATTGTTACACAAAGTCCATCAAATATGTATTATGACCCTTCAAGCAATGGTCAAAATCATCACCCTTCAACAATAGTTCAAACCAATTATGGGACATTGCAAGGATCTATAGCATATATCCAAAACCAAAACCAAAATCAAAACCAACAACCACAAACTTCTCAAGATGTTAGATATCCAGTAGCTCAACTTGATGTACCTTCTACATCAAATTTATCATCTCCTCAATCCCACTTGGTGCAACTAGACAACAAGGAGATCTTCAAAAACAATGCATATTTACCTTTTTTGATTGTAACCAAAAGTATGAATGCCAAAAAACCAATAGATTTAGCACAACTTGAAGAAGATGAGGTATCTATAGATACTTCAGAAGAATCACCCAAATTTGTGGAATTGTCAAAAACTACTCAAGAAATAGCTAAAAAATTACAAAACAAATAACCTTCTTCTGTAGTTGAACTTGATGAAGAAGAATATCAATTTGTAGGCAAGGAAGGACCTTGGACTTCTAGTACCTTTTTGAAACAACCAACAACTAATAGAACCTTCAATCCTGCAGAACCTTACGACGTATGGCAAGATCTTTGTAGAGCTAGAGCCAACATTTCTTTTAGACAATTGATTCAAGTAGCACCAAATATCAAAAAAGACCTCAAGGAAGGAATAATATTACAAAGGAAAATTAAGAACATAGAAGGAATAGCTCGAATTGAAGTTGATGATCTAGAAGAGAATATCACCTTGGAAGAAGAGAATGACAATAGAGAATATGGACCTATTGAGATAGATGTAGAAATTATGGATAAAATAATTTCTAAGGTCATAGTAGATGATGGAAGTAGCATCAATATTATGCCTGAATCCACTATGAACAAATTGGGATTAAAAATCACTCACAAGGCAATTATGAAGGTTAGATTAGTTGATCAAAGACCTTCTCAACCTCTAGGTCAAATCCGTGACCTCCGTATGTAAGCAAGAGGTGTAGATTATGTGGTATCATTTTATGTGATACATTTATATGAAGAAGCGGATAGTTACCCTCTCTTATTAGGAAGAGGATGGTTGAGGCAATCTAAAGGAATAACAAATTGGGGGGCTTCTAAGCCTTATTTTACTTTTGGACCTTTAGATAATCGTACAACAACCATAGTATCTAGTCACTTTAGACTCCAAGTCGTGGTTCCATTAGAAAAACCACCAATATCTAATGAAGCCAAGCAAAGTAGTTTTATCCAATCCAATTCAACATCAACTATAGCACCAATAAAATATATTGGCCCTGGATTATATGAATATGAAGATGAGGGTGATTTTGCCAAATGGTTAGAAAAAAATCCTTACAAAGAAGAAGACATTCATATTCAATTTGTAGAATTTCAAGCCTCATCCTTACGCATTGCTATTGACAAAAGATTGGATGCTTCTTGAACTTTGAAAGAACAATTAGAGCCTTTAAAAAGCTTAGTGGGAATCAAAGATTGCAGCCAACATATAAGAACTTCTCAAAGAAGAAGGAAGGAGATCTTTGATAAAAAAAATAAAAAGACGTCTACTTACTCCAAGAATGTGGGTGATGGTTCAAGATGCTAGGAAATTAGATTTTCCAGCTAAGTTTGATGCACTTTGGACAGGACCATATATTATCAAAGAGGTCTTTGATAATAACTCAGTCAAACTTAAAACGTTAGATGGAAAAGACTTTCCTACACAAACTAATGGAAGTCGTTGTAAAGAATATAAGGTGTGAACATTGGTTAAAACACCAATGTACCTTGTCATTTAGATAGTAATTTTAAGTCCATCTTAATAGAATATAGGTATTGAGTTAGTAACTAAACAAGACATTGCTAAATGTAGAACCATGTCAAGTTGGTAACAACCAAATGCCTTTCTGTTCTAAGTCAAAGTCTTAGTATTCTTTTTTTCCTTAATTCTACTTCTTTTGATAGATTATAATATCCAAGTTATAAGTCTTCTATCATTTTCTTTATAGACCGTGTCAAAGGCAAGAGTTGGATTCTTTCTATTCTTATGAATAGTCCCAGATGGTCGCCATATGTGAGTCCCACCAATGGATCTTAATTAGTGGATTGGTTAAAAATATAGTCTTAAGTCATTTAATTATATAAATATAATAATTAGAGAGTCTTTTTGACTATTTAAGTATTTATTAGAATTTAGAAGTATTTATAAATATGAAAGTCTTATTAGAAGAAAAGTTACAAAAATGGAGTCTTAGTAAGTCTTGGAGGCAATTATTTTAGTTGGTTTAGTATTTTTACTTATTATTAAATATTAAGAGTTAGTTATTGAGACCAATGTCTACATTGGCCTTCTAACTACATGTATTACTCATTAAAAACCTATAAATATTATTTAGTAGGTAGAAGAAGCATGAGAAAGAAATCTCATGTCTTTTTAATTATTTTTGTAAAAAATAGGATTTTGAGTTGATTTTTATTGATTTTATTATTATAAAAAATTTCCAAGGTAGAATAAAATAGTCTTAAATTGCTCATTTAACATCTTAGAAATATTATAGAGATTTTTAGAATTTATTTAGAATTTATTTAGAATTTTTAGAATAATTTTGAAGACTTTGGTAAAAATGAGTTTTACCACCTTGGAAGCCATTATGAAGAAATGGAGCAAGATTTGAAGGCCATACAAGGTTTCTAGGCTAATAGGGTGTTTTTAAACACCATGGTGAAGTCAAAAATGCAAAATTATTAGTTCTACTAGTATTAAATAGAAGGACCAGCAGCTAGTGTAGTCCTTATAAGAAGGGAGGTACACAAGTCCCATATGGGTTGTGGCACCTTGGATGTAGGTAGGAGGATAAGACTAAGGCCTCATGGCTCCTCTTGGACACCCATATATACTACTTGTGAGCCTTGGTGAGGTTCGAACCCATGATCTTGTAACAAATTATTCTTGAGGTAAAAATTTCTACTTAACTTTTTCCATTATTTACCTTCTAACTTTGAATTATCATAATTTATTCATAATAACTTAGATTTATATGTTTTTTATATCATTGAAAAGATAGAAAAATTATCTACTTGAAAATATAATTTTTATTTTTTACTTTTATTTTTTACTAGGTAAAAATCTAGTAAACAGACTGTGACTAGTTTTGTAGTGTGCAATTACTTAATTGCACATATTTCACTTGTTTTGTGTTGTTCTTCTCCTTTATTGTTGTTTATTGCTTCTTATACTTCACACCACAATTTATAAGCAACTCTTAATTGAGGCCACTTTATAACTTGGGTTGAGGAGTGAATCTTATCTTCACAACAATATAATTAAAGATATTATATTTCCCATTTAGATATGTGGCATCAAAAGAATAGATAATGCAGTCATTGATAGAACAAAAATGAGAACAAAAGATTCTAATCTCATATATATCTTAGCTATTGAGTTTGTAGATGTAAAAAATAATACTTCGGACTCTGCTATAGATACTCTTGATTGTTTGAGAATAGAGGCTGCAAGAAACATTCTAGTAAGAGAATTGTCAAGAGTGCTCAAAGGTAGAGTAGACTTTGATAACAAACACATTAACCTACTTGCAAACTTCATGACAAGTAAGAGCGAGATCACATCCATAAGCATATCAAAAATGATAGAAAGAGGTGACAATTGTCTTACCAGAGCGTCTAACGAATGGACAATTTTGGAGTTAGGTAAAGCGGCATGCAAGGGAATAAGAGAACCTATACAAAGTGTCTCTAATAGTATCATAATAGGTGCTAGATCAAAGATAGGAACAAGTATTATGGACATAATATATTATACCTGAGTGTTCATAAAAAAGGTTTTTTTAATTATACATGTGTTAGACTTACCTTGATATTAGCTATCAATAGCTCTTATATTAATAACTTGAAGCTGTATGGTATTTGATGCTCTTTTGAATTCTTGCTCTTATAACCTATGCAAGGACTACTAGAGCATATAGCCCCACAATCATTGCATACCGACACTTGACATGGATCAGAAGTATTCTTGAGTTTCTCAAGAAGCGTCAATGATATTCCATGTACTACAAGACAGTCCTTTTCTATCTCTCCAAATCATAGTCCTCCCTTTCTCGATCTTCGTTCAACTGGTTGTTTTGTCAGACTTTGTATAGTGCCTTTAGATATCGAATGGGTCTTATCCTTGGTTTGGTGTTTGAGAGCATGATAGTAACAAATACTAGTTCCAACTCTTGCTTCTATCATAGCTCCTATGATGCCACAATACATCTTTTCTTTTGAAAAGAGAGTTGTGTTTCTCTTGACATCCAAGGAAGGTTTACTAAGAGGGGTTGCATCTATATAAATATCTTCTCTAGACTTTAGTTTTGAATGAAGTGTAAGATCCCGAATAGTATCAAAACTTAAGACGTATGTCTTGCCCATCACCATGTCTAATAGGTGGCCCACAATCATCTTGCTCGGTATTGCATGAGAGTTGATTATAAGATCTGGTATTATTCCTTCAGCAATGAATGACAAATCTTCTTATAAAAAGATAGCTCCTATTATGCCTTTTTGGACATGTTTTGATATAAATTTATCTCCAACAATAAAAAACATGTACAATACTATCTTTACCCTTATCACTCTATTCTCTTCTATAATTATGTGTTTGATAACTTTATCAATCCTACCAAATATAAAGCTTTTTATTATAATCTTCTCTATACTTTGTGCCTTTTCTGATATTATAATCTTGGAAGTAATATTATCCTTATTCTTTATATGTTCTCCTACTAGTACTACACTATCCTTGTCACATAGGATGTCTCCATTTGGAATGTATACAAGGATCTTATTCATATATTTATTTTCTAAAATCTTGATAATCTCATATTTAATGCTAGAAAACAGCTCTTTATCTATTATAGACTTATTGAACAACAAAGAGTCTTCCTGATTATATCTAGAGTACGATAACATAGTAACCACCACATTCATTCTATCGTACTCTCTTATTGTGTTTGATATTATAGTTAAGCACATTGGTTTCTAAGCATATGTCAACACCTTTGAGTCAGAAACCATGTTCATCATTACGTAGGGAGTAAGAGATATAGACTGTTTGTTTATAGATGATTGGAATATTATTCTTGATGATTGGTTGAAGTTTGCATAGGGAGTCATAGATGCAAATAATCCAAATATGAAAAATGGATGTATTACAATATGAGCGTGATCATTATCAATGTTGTTCTTCATATTTGTAATATAGCATTACATCTACTCTATTGCATCTATCATCTCCACCGCACCGCTCCTGTACATATCACCTATTGAAGCATTGTCGTATACTGAGGCTAAGCCATTAGAGCATGTTGTAAGAGGTCTAGCATATCTACCCCTAATTGTCTATATGTGAATCTCTTTGTCAAAAGAGCAATAGATAGATACAAATGCTGCGATTTGGCTACTCCTTCTGTATGCTTTTATATCCTTGAATACCTTGTCTTTTGATGTTCTTACAATGAAGATACCGTTGACAAATAGAGCATCCTTTCCATCACGTAATAGACTAATACAATTCAATACGCTGTTCTGGTCAACATAAAGTATCATAATACAAGTCAATGACATATACTTTATAACACCTACATTGATGTCCTCTGGTGTCTCACAAGGGCATATGTAACTAAGTTGGGTTGGATGTATCTGTCTCATTGTAATATTTACTCTCTCTTTGGAACTAACCTCAATTCTTTTTATATGAGATAAAGAATCAAGAATGGATTTTATTGACAATGCTTAAGATATTATTCTTTTATTTTTAGATCACGAGTATCCATTCCATACTCCTGTTTTGAAATTACCTTGGATGTCTTTTGATACCTTGTTTATTGTAGTGACTGTATATGCCTTCTATCTGCTAATACTATCCTTTATCCTTTGACAATGGATGTTACTGATCCTCTTTGTTATGTATTTTAATATGATATCTACCAGAGTATGTACATGCTTGAAGCTTAAGCAATCTCTATCATCTTTTGGCCTAAGCGATAATAGAATTTCTATAAGTCTGCAGATCATAAGAGACAATGTTATTGCTTTTTTGTTGTTATCGAAAACTTCTAGTAATCTGTCTATTGTTATTGGAACTTCATCGTCATTGTTGATCATAGACATCTTTGACTATGATTTTAAGAGGAGTCCTGATATTTGCTTTGAATATTTTGTCTATAATAATATCATCTTCTTTGCCTTTATAATAAACTTGCCAAGGCTTCTCATCACAACAAATATATTAACAAAATGTTTCTGTGACAATTGAACTTTTAATACTTTTTTTTCCATGCATACCTCACCATGGCACTTAAGAAGCCTCAACTTCCATTTATCTCTTTGTGCCAGATATCAGAAGGTATAGTTCTTCTCTTAGCACATTAGGATCTTACTTCTACTTTTTATGACAAATGATTCTTTTGTAACAAAAGTATCTTCTTATGGTACTTTTGAAATTGGAATAGACATGATCATACTACCATCTACAACAATATTATACTCATACGTGCTCAACGTGTTGATACAATCTTGGTAATTTTTCTGATCTGGGACAACATGTACCTCTTTAAAAATATTATTATCATCTATTGTCACTCCTTTGATCACCTTAACAATGTCTAATAGCATATCATTATATAATCTGATAATGCCCCTATCTAGACTTGTCTCTTTTGTAAACATTGAGAAGTCCATTACTAAATTTCTACTGAGTTTGTCACCCAGGAGAGAATATACTTCTAGACTAGGATATTTGTATGGACCTTCAATTCTATGCTGATAGTAGCATATCACATTTCTTTCTAATCCCACATAAGACTATCACCATATCTGCTCAAGCTAAGACTATTTTGTTTTCCTACTATTCTATAGAGGAGCTTATGCAAATCTCATCGTTGCAGATCAAAAGTAGAGATGATATCGTTTTTCCTGCTTTGGAAATGGGAGCATCAATGTATTATTCAACGTGCTCAGATCCAAAGAACTGTCCAAGGCATATGGGATTTATACAACTTGGTATATCTATCTTTAACCCATTGTGCTTAAAAGACATATTAAGAACTGTAGAGATGATATGCTTTAGGTGCATATTGTTTGACTTTATTACAAAAATTAAATAAAGAAGGATATGCAATAAGTGCAGTAATCATGCTAGAATATACAAGTTTGATCCTAAAGGAATGTGCCTTATTAATAAGAAGGAACCAAATTATACTATATCATCTTCTACTATAAAGAGCATGTTCTGTACTCTAACTTGTGAACAATTGTATATTCTAAATTATGAGTCTTCTAATCCTAAGGACTTTGTAATGGACACTATACCTATTGCTCCAAATTCCATTAGATTATCATCGGGTCCCGATGATAGTGTACACAGACTCTACAATTTTATTCTAAAAAATAGAAACAATGTGTCTATTGTCTATAGGAACTACTGTAGGATAATAGGTAAGAATATTCAGGCAATAGATGATGAGTCTCTAACAAGCAAAATATATGGCAAAAGTGATACATTCAAAAAGTATATTTTAGATAAGAAAAACAAGTATTGTATAAGAGCCATTATAACTCCAGATCTAAATCTAGGCATTAATGAGACAGATATCCTTAAAGCATTCTCTAATAACATCAAAGTAGAAAAGAATGGAGATTATATGTTATTCAACAAACAACCATATCTTTAGAAAATGTCTCTCATGAGTTTCAAAGCAAGAATAATAGCAAATTCTTATATAGTAAGAATTAATCTATTCGTCTGTCTAATATTTAATCCAGACTTTGACGAAGATGACATGAATATATTCTGTATTTCTTAAAAGTAGAGTATAAAATGCTTCTAGCTGTTGATAAGTGCATACTATCAACCTAGAACTCCATGCCCATAATACATGCAATACAAGACACAGTTATAGGATCCTTCATGATATATAAAATAAATAAGATATTAAAGAAACTGACACTCCATGGCTGTCTTACAATATCCAATCTTAATATCGATAGTACTAATATACACATCTCAAGGGATCTTATACTCTCTCTCATGCAGATAGTAGGACAACATATAAAGGAACCATTACATTCTTCTATTACATCCAACGAGATAAAAAATGTAATAAAAAATATCTTCATAAACGGTAGCAAGGGGGATATTCTACCATTTCTTAAATCATTATAAAAGATATACCTTCATAAAAGATGGTAATTCCAAGCAATATGCTATTGGATTAATTTTCTTTTCAATAAAAAATGGTTCTAATCTTTGATAATCCAACTTATCACATGGCTGCTTAGCGTTGATGTTCTATTAAAGAAGCCATACCTTATTTTCAATATAAAAAGCAAGAGGTTGATTTTTGAATTTATATACAAATATCTTGTAAGCATCTTTAGATGCTTGTAATTGAAGCTTCAAGGTTGTTTGGTATTATAATAGATGCTTTGCAAATCCTTCAACTGCTGGATTATTATTTTTTGGCGTATTCCACAGATCAAGCTTCAGATGATATCCATAGTTGGAATAAAATGGTGTTTGTTAATTTGAAGTATAAATAGTATTATTATATGTAAATTTTGCTAATGGTAGATTTGAGATCCAATTGTTTTTTTGATAGTTAATGCTATATCATAAATACTGCTCCAAAACTTAATTAACTTGTTCTATTTGGCTGTTAGTTTGAGGAAAGAAAGCCAAAGAAAGTTTAATATCTACCTTCAATATTTCAAAAAGGCATTTCTAAAACTTAAATATGAACTAAGGTCCTCAATTGGATACAATATCATCTGATAGGCTATGATATCAATATATATATTGTCAAAAAAGAGCCTTGCCATTTCTTCACTAGATGCAATCTTTTTATAAGAAATGAAATGAGTTATTTTTGTAAATCAATCAACCACTACAAAGATGTTGTCTAATGAATTGGATGGCAATAAAATTGGGATGAAATCCATTGAGATAGAAGACCATGATCGTCTTGGAACATATAAGGGTTGTAAGAGTCGATAAAGGCAATGTCAAGGATTTTTAGACCTTAAAAAGATGTCACAAGAGAGGACAAAGTCCTTCATTACCTTCCACATTTGACGCCATCAAAAATCTTGGAAAATAAATTCCAAGGTCTTATTAAATCCAAAGTGATCCATAGCTAGAAAGGCATGGCAAGATTGAAGAACACACAATTGTATTAGTCCTTCTAGGATATACAAATATTCTTCAAAGTACAAAAGGTCTTCTTTAAATTTGAACTTATCAATATTTTTTTTCAAGAAATACTTGATATCAAAGGCCAAAGCATCATTAGTGGTTGCAACATGCACCTCATTGAAGAAACTAAAATCAATAGATACTTATGTAATATTGGTGCAAAGGTAAAATTGCTTCAATTTTAACAAAATTATATATTATTGATCAAACGCTATCTCTCCTATCTTTGGTACAGGATATGATCTCTACGATAGAGCATCAAACAATCCTTGTTGCTTTCTAGGTTGATAAGAGATAACAAAGTTAAATTGAGATAGTGACATATTTCATCAAGCTTAGCGGTGATTAAAAACCTAAGCTAACATAAAATATTCTAAGTTCTTATAAAGATTTGACAAAAGTTAGCAAATTCAAAAAAATATTATACATCTTTCATAGTCTTCAAAATGGCCCATTGCATAACTGCCTCTATCTTCTTGGGATCTATTGTCAACCCTTTAGTAGATACAATGTATCCTAAAAATTCCATCTTAGATTGATGAAATATATTTTTTTTTAGTTTGGCATACAAACTTATATTTCGCAACTTTTGTAATACAAATTTGATATGCCCTTTATATTCTTTTAGATTTTTTGAGTAGATCAAGATATCATTAAGATAAATTACTACAAACTTGACTAAGTACTCTTGAAAGATGTCATTTATTAAATACTAAAAGATAGCAAGTACATTTGGTAATCCAAAAGGTATGACATTATATTCAAAATGTCCATATCTTATTCAAAATGTGGTCTTCTATTCATCTCCTTCTTTAATGCATACTAGATTATATGCTCCATAAAGATCCATCTTGGTACAGATCTTAGCTTGGTTGAGTTGTTCCAAAAGTCTTGTGATTAACAATAGTGGATAATAATTCTTCACTATTATCTTATTCAATCTCCAATAATCAAGGCACATATGCAAGGAACCATCCTTCTTCTTCATAAAAAATATAGATGCACTTTTTGGAGACTTTGAATGTTTGATGAAGTTCTTTGCAAGATTTTTATCTATATAATCTTTTAACACCAAAAGCTCATTTTGAAAAAGATTATAGATGGGGCCAAAAGGTGGTAGCAATCTTTCTTGAAGATCTATAGCACAATGATATGGTCAGTGCTTTGGCAATATATCAACATTTTTCTTTTGAAAAACATCTTAAAATTTGCTGTACTGCTTTAGAATATTTGTTGATGAAGTTAGATTTTTTTTAATTGGAGTCATATAAATAACAAATGGTGTATCTTCTTTGGTCGATCTTATAAAAGTCCTTGCTCTAACAAATAAAGGTTTACCAATTTGTGGCTTTTTATAAATTTTCTTTGTAGGGATCTCTATTGAAAATGTTACTCGTCATGACCTCCAATCTATAGATGGATTATGCTTTTTCAACCAAGACAACCCAAGAATAACAGGATTTGAAGAAGTTTTAATAACATTAAATACAATTTGGCTTCTATGATCTTTGAATGATACTTCTATAGGCATGGTTTTATAGGCGATACTATTAAAAGATAAGGATTGTCCATCTATTACTTCTACATGAATAGGTTTGGATTTCTATACTAAAGAAATTTTATGAAGGTTAGTGAATGCCTCATCTACAAAATAAGCAAATGCCTTTGAATCTAATAAAGTGGTTGTTTAAAGCTTTTAAAGGCCAAAATAAAAAAATATTATAAAACAATGAACACGTTGAGTAAAAAAAAAGGAACCTGAATAGTTTTGTAATGTTAGATTGTTTAGTCACACGATCCCTATTATGGCTGAACATTGACATTTTTTTGAATTATATGTCAGATTGCATATTGTCTTATTAAAACCCATGAATATTGATCTTTTTAATGTTAAAATAATCAATTATCACATTTTATGGCTTAATTAATGGCTTTATTAATCGATTATAGATCCGGAAGCAATAATAACAAATCTTTTACATCATCTCTTAATCCTTAATAAAATTGGATCATTAAGGCTTCTTCATCCCAATTGATGTCACATACTAATTATCTAAAATCAGATACATAGATTGATGCAAAGCGTGCCCCTTGACGTCGTCATGGTAGAAAGAATTTGTTTCAAGAAAGCGCTGGACTTCTGGCTGCCACTAATTATTTAATAAAGATTCAAAATATAAAAACTTCAAATTTATATGAAAATCTTTTTCTTAGGGCTATTACATCCAATACATAAGTCTTGTTTTATAAAACACTTAATATATAACAAAAAAATTTAAATCCTCATTCACTCGTAGAAAGGAGAATTCTTTTCAAACTTTAATAATCTATGATTCTTAATCTAACTATCAAAATCTATTCAAAATTAATAAAAAATATTAATATAATTTTAAAAACTACTACCTCAAATTTCAATGGATGATTTGTTATTGATCTTTAGATATCATGAAAATCCTAGCAGTAGCTTCAAACCCTTGTTTACAAATACCTATATACAGAATTCTTTGTATCTCACAAACTAAATATTCAAATACTATGAAATTTTGATGTATAGCTTTTAAGCACAAAGATTCACTTTTTAAAAAAGTTTTAGACTAAAAGTCATCCATAAACTCAAGATATGGCAAAATCCATCACTATCAACAAAACGCCCTACTTATTGCCTTAGAATTTGATCTGCTATCTTTGATTTTCAATATCTCCTTCTTCAAAACTTTAAATGTAATAATTCTTCCATATTTAATGTAGAACTTGAAATCACATTTCTAGCTATACCTTCCAATCTTCAAAAACTTTCATATAACTCCTCAAATTTTCAAAAGAGTGATAGTAGGTACTATTTGTACATTTTAATTTCAAGCGCCTACTTCTCTCTTATAAAAATTCCAAATCTCTTAAATTTTACACCAAAATTGTAGTCCAAAAAATAAGCTTTTTAAAACTAGTCTCCAATTTTCAAATGGCCTCCTTGAAGTTGCCAAAAGCCTTGTTCTTGTTCTAGACAGCCTCCTCAAAGCCTATTGGGTATGACCATTGATCAACAGGAATGAAGAATTTTACCTCTTATCTTCATTCATCCTTCTACATAGGCCTCTTAGTAGTTTAATTCTTCTTCTTTGGACCCCAATTGCCTCTCAAGGCTTTATACTAAATATTTAGGTCCTATTTAATTTAAATGTCATAATCAAATTAAATAAAAATCTAAAATAAAGTTTCTTATATCAACTCTCTTTAATTTACCTTTCTAACCATTCTAATACATATTAGAATCTATGAATATATTATATATTTTAGTTAATTTTTACATATTATAAGCAATTATACTACAACAACATAATACTTGGATCTTGATTGTTGCTCAACAAGCCTTATCATGTTCTCCAAATGCTTCGATGAAAACTTCAAAGTTGTTCAAAATTGGTGATCTTTTTCAAATAGGATAGCAAACTGTAATAATATAAATAAAAATAATTTTTATGTAATATTTAATTACCTTGATTGAATAAAAATTCAAGATACTTAAGATTTTATGAAAGCATCTTAAATTATTTTCTTGTCTTAATAGCTAATAGATAAAATTTAATTATTAATTTTTCCTTCTAGATTTTAGAAACTCTTTCATTACTTTTAAAATACCATAAATTAATAAAAATAGAATAAAAGAGATAAATAATTGATATGGTTGATACTAGTATTAAGTTGAAGGTAGGATCAAGCTTATAAATCCTTAGGATAGGTTGAATTGATATCCGGGGATCAACTGTATATGGAATAGGGTTGAAATCAGATTTCTAGCTACAAAAACAACCACCAAGGGCAATATATCAAGTCCTTTAGAGATCAGCAATTAGAATTGGTGAGCTAGCTTTAAGCTTACTCTAGAAATATTAGACTTATTTTTGTAGGATTTGAGAGGAATTAGCAATCATTATCTAAAATCAAGGTTTGTATTGGAGATTGGATTTTTATACAATAAAGTTAGGGCTAGTACTCTTGACTATTTTGTGCAATTGGTATGACATCTATGGTTGAAAATTTGATAGTATGTGTGTTATTAAAGTTGCTAAGATAATGTAAAAATTTGTAATAATCTAATGGTGCAATCATGATTTATTTGATCTTTAATACGAAGACATACCAAAAGTTGGCAATTTAGGGTTTTTTAGAATTTCTACAATATCTATAGATCTATAAGCCAAAACAAGGTGAAATTTGATAAAGTCTTAGAAGACTTAAAGATCAAGCTATACACCAATTTTGAGCTGAAGTTAACTATTGAAGAAGGAGAAATTATTATTGGAACATCTACATCAACTTTTAAGTTGGTAGCAAAGTGATACCAGTGTGGTTTTTGGTTGATTTTCCACATTATGTATATTAGGTTGGATTGAAATAATCTAAGCATATAGAAGACTTATATCAACATTTGTGTGCAAAATTTCACGCCAAGTTGATAGTTAGATTAAGAGTTAAATTGAAGATTAAATTATTTCTTCTTGATAGTTAGATAAATTTCACGCCAAGTTGATAGTTAGATTAAGAGTTAAGATTTAATTCTATTTTCCGCACATAACATCTTAAATATTTAGAAATATCCCTTCTATTAAACTGGTCAACTTTGTTAACCATTGCTTATAATACTTTCATTGTTAAAACCTCCTTACAATCATTGCTTTATTGTTGTTGTATAAATAATGTAAATACTTGAAATATATTTGTAGTGTTCAGATTTAGATACATACCTTGTCCACTAGAAGAAAATCTATTTGAAGCTCTACTTAAAGCGCCACTCAAAGCTCCATCAAAAACTCCAAATTCAACCTTCTTGCCTTCTTGTACCATCAATTTCAAATAACCAAAAATAAAATCTAAATTATTTCTTCAAGTAGTTGCCAAGTTGATAGTTGCGATTTGATAGTTAAATTATTTCTTCAAGTAGTTGCCAAGTTGATTCTTAGATTTAATCTTCAATTTTTTTAACTACTTGAAGAAATAAAGATGAAATTATTTTAAGAGAAGAAATAAGATTAAATTATTTCTTCAAGTAGAAATAATTTAATCTTACTTGAAGAAAATAGAATTAAATTGAATTTCTAAAAAGAATATGATTTTATTATTTGAGCTTGTTATGATGCCGGAGATAAGAAAACATGTGAAATTGATTATGGAACAATTTGGAAGTTCTTGGGAGAAATTCTCTTACGCATTGAGAGATGAGTATTTTTTAAAAGACTCTAATTAGATCACTAAAAAATCATTTTTGGAATAGATTGAGCATCTTAATAAAAAAATTTAAGCTACCAAATTTTTAAAAGAATTTAAGAGGCAATATTCTTGATTATCAAAAGTGAAAAAGATAACATTAAAATGAAAGAAGATTAAATTATTTCTTCAAGTAGTTGATGGAAAATTACAAGAGAGATTAGAAATTCTTCTTGAAGATAAAAAAGAAGATGAAAGGTTGACAACAAAATAGAAAGAAGTTGAGATGTAATGGGATTGCTTGCAAAAAGGAAAAAGAGAAAGGATAGGGTTGATATTCAAAGAATTGTGTAAGTACCAAAAATTCAAGTACCTACTTCACAATCAACAGTATCTATTGTTCAACCTTCAATGACTATATCAAAGAAAGAAGATGTGGAAATTAAAGAAATTATACATTGAATGCAGAATTTTAAATCAAATTTGTAAGATTTGAGGAGAAGATTTCTATAATAAATTCAAAAGCTATTTTCAAATAAGGATATATCCAAAGATGTATTTGATGTGATGATGATTCTTATTTTTAAAAAGATTATGGTATATTCAATAAAATGGTACAATAAAGCATTATTTTTTGAAAAGATAGAAAAGTGGTATTAAAAGATATTGGTGGTTTTTTCCAAACTAATTTTTGTAAGAGAGATATGAAAGCACTGATTAAAGATTATTTGATAGGAAATGGAGTTGTAACAATAGAAGTTACAAGTTATGGTGTTAGGATAGATGATGATGGCAAACAAGATTTTTTTAGAAGTATTGATCTTCTACCATTTTTACTTTGATCTTCTACCATTTCTACAATATACAAAAAGCAAATGCCATGAGAAGCTTTATTGAGGACTATTACATTAATTCTTGGAACTATGGGTTGAAAAGATCATATGAAAGCTTTGTTACTACATGTCTATATTGCTAAGAACCAACATGAAGCTTTGATAGAAAAAAAAGAGAAGACAAGATTCTAATATAATAAGAGAAGGAAATTCTTCCAAGAAGTAGACTTGAGGAGGTAAGGCTCGTAAGATGGCTTCACAAGAATTATTAATGAAGGATGCTTCAATATCATTAAAAGAAAAATCAAAGGACTCATAAAAAAAAGGTAAATCAATAGCTTGTGTGAGGATAAAATTCACTCCTCAACCCAAGTTATAAGATGGCCTCAATTAAGAGTTGCTTATAAATTGTGGTGTGAAGTATAAGAAGCAATAAATAACAATAAAGGAGAAGAACAACACAAAATAAGTAAAATATGTGCAATTAAATAATTGCACATTACAAAACTAGTCATAGTTTGTTCATTAGATTTTCATCTAGTAAAAAATAAAAGTAAAAAATAAAAATTATATTTTTAAGTAGATGATTTTTTATCTTTTCAATGATATAAAAAATATATAAATCTAAGTTACTATGAATAAGTTATAATAATTCAAAGTTAGAAGGTAAATAATGGAAAAAATTAAGTAGAAATTTTTACCTCAAGGATAATTTGTTACAAGATCATGGGTTTGAACCTCACCAAGGCTCAGAAGTAGTGTATATGGATGTCCTAGAGAGGCCACGAGGCCTTAGTCTTATCCTCCTACCTACGTCCAAGGTGCCACAATCCATATGTAGACATTGGTTTTAATAACTAATTCTTAATACTTAATAATAAGTAAAAATACTAAATCAAATAAAATAATTGCCTCAAAGACCTACTAAGATTCTATTTTTGTAACTTTTCTTCTAATAAGACTTTTATATTTATAAATACTTCTAAATTCTAATAAATACTTAAATAATCAAAAAGACTCTCTAACCATCATATTTATATAATTAAATGACTTAAGACTATATTTATAACCAATTCACCAATTAAGATCCATTGATGGGACTCATAGCTTACAAACTACTCTCTGATTTTGAAGCAGCAATAAATTTAAAAGGGGTGCTTGAAGAGCGTATGCTCAATATTAAAGTTGAATTTATATTGAAAGAGATTTTAAAAATTAGAAAGAAAGAATCTCATGATGTCAATATTGATAGTATTAAGCAGAAGAGCCAATTAATAGATGAAGCTGGATCAAATCATGCTATTAATGTATATGTATTGACTCAGCTTAAAGAAGTTCATCTTATCTTATCAGGTGCAAAATCTATGTTTGGAGTACAAGAAACTGTAATTGTTGAATATTTGTGTAGATTTTATTGAAGAAAACCAGATCTAATCAAGGTTGATGCAATTAGGAGAATGAAACAAGATTGCAGTTCTTTAATAGAGATTCAAAGGTTTTGGATATATGTGTATTTTATCATATTTGGATTCTTCACTATGCTCACATAATAGATCCATTGTATGAATTATTATGCAAGGATTATACATTTAAATGGAAAAAAAAAATATCAACGTAATGCAAAGATTGAAGGATTTATTGACATTACTTCTAATATTGAGAAAAATTGATTATAAATATAATAGACCAATGATTCTTATAGTAGATACTAGAGTAATTGCTATTGGATGGATTGTAGGTCAAGATGATTCAAATGGACACAAATTTGCAATTTGATTCAGAGCTAAGGTTCTAAGTACTTGCTAGCATGTATATTCACAAGTAAAAAAGAAATTATGGGGAGTTGTTTCAGCTATGAAAGCTGAAAAAGATTATTTAATTAGCGCAATTATAATAATTGAAACAAATTATTTATCTTTACTTGGAATAATTATTAATTATACAACATCAGATATTATAATATTGAGATGGATTATTTATATCAAGTCATTAAATTTGGAATCTAGGCTCAATATAAGAAAAGAAAATTTAGTAGCAAATATACTATCTTAAATAAAATATAATAGAAAAGATGAGATGATTGAGGATATTAATGATGTGGATGTAAATTTTTATTCAATTTTATAATTAAATAAAGAAAATAAGTCATTTCATAAAAAAAATTATGAAGGAGAGTTATTGAATATTAAATATTATTTGAGAACATGAACCAAGCATATTCATTGGTCTATTTAAAAATTTAAACAGATCAATAAAAAAATATATAAGTTCATATTACAAGGAGGATTTTTATAGAAGAGGCCAAAATCAAACTTTGAAATGTCGCAACAAGTAGTAGGTATCAAAAAAAAATCAACAAAAATTACTCAAAGAATTTCATGATAGTCTATAGATGGGATATAGAAGAATTTGTGCTATTTTTGTTAAATTGAAGGATTGATATTGATAGAAGAATATGTATTGAGATGTAACTTCATTTGTGGAATCTTGTATAATTTATCAAATGTATTCAAATATATATCATTGAGATGGTCTATATCCAACATATCCTTTGGCTATTTATTTTAAATGGATTGTAGGTTTGGTTATTATGCTAATGGAACTATGGCAAATGAGGTATTAAATTTTTGCTCGTGAAGATTTATCAAACTAAGTGGAAGGCAGGACATTAAGAACAAAGTCTATAAAGGAAATCTATAGGTTTTTATTTGAGGATTTTATTTGTTGCTGTAGATGTGTGAGAAAGATTACTACAGATCATAGAGAATTGGATACACATAAAGCTCATGAATTCTTTAAAAGATGCAAAATTAAATTATTATTAACTATTTCTTATAATCTAGAGGAGAATGCAAAGAGTGAACGTAGACATCCACCAATTGTAAAAGCCTTGGTTAAAGCTTGTAATGGAAGAGTAAAGGACTGGCCTCAAGTTCTACCTTATGCATTATGGATTGATCGAATAACACATAGTTTACTGATAGGATATATGCGAGTGGAACTCATGACAAGTCAAAAATTTATTATGCCAATTGAAGAACATATGCTAACTTGGAGTATGCTACCTTGGGAAGATGGATTAATAAAAAAAAGAATTCTTGGCTATTAGAATTCGGCAACTTGAACAAAGATTAGAAGATATAGAATTAGCATTAAAATGATTATAAGAGGCAAGAATAAGACTTGGTTTGATAAACGACATCAATTAAGACCTAGAGCAATTGAAGAAGGTGATTATATACTTATTTATGATAGTAGTTTGGATAACCAACATAGTATTTTACGGAAGTTTTTAAAACGTTGTTATAGTACATGAAGTCTTGCTTGAGAATACTCAAGGTTGAAGGCTGTGGAAGATAAAAAAAAATACGCAACAACAAGATCCTAACAACTCTAATAGAATTCTAAATAATTTCCATTAAACCTTAACAATATTAATCAAGCTTTGATCCAATCTTAAAGAAATTACAAAAAGAAGAATAAATGAATCATATATTAATCATAAAAAATAATATATAAAATAATAATTTTAGAAAATACTAAAAATAAAAATCTTAAAATCATAAGTTAAATCCTAGTCAAATTTTAAGTCAAATTCTGATCAAATCCTAAATCAAACCTTGATTAAATCCTAAGTCAAACCTTGGTCAAATCCTAAGTTAAAATCTAAATCAAATCCTAATCTTAATCAAATCCTAATCAAATCTTAATCCTAATGAAATCCTAATCAAATCTTAATCCTAATGAAATCCTAATTAAATCCTAGTCAAATCTTAATCCTAATCAAATCCTAATCAAATCCTAATCAAATACTAAATCCTAAATCTAAATTCTAAATCCTAATAAAATCCTAATCAAACACTAAATCTTAAATCCAAATCCTAAATCCTAATCAAATCCTAATTAAGTCGTAAGTAATTCCTAAGGCAATTTTAAAATCTCAATAAACTATTGATCTTGATTGAAAATTTACACATGTCTTAACAACTAAGTTTAAAACAAATGCATTAAGTTTTAAGAAGATCAAAATCACCAAAAAGAAGAAAAACCTATAAATTTGCTTGGGTGTTGGCCGGCCTCCTTCTCTAATCTTATTCTAATATTCTAGCACCTAAACCTCTTTTTTTCACCATTTAATTGGTTTTAAATTTCATGTGTACATAGAAAATTAAGTCTTCTATCCGTAGACATAAATTTCACTCAAATCCAACTAGCAAATTGCTCAAAATCTACAAAATCCTAACTAACCCTCAAAACCCAATTCTTGAGACCTTAACCCACTTAGACCTCAATTACTTATAATTAAATAGTTAGATCAAGCTTAAAATTGTAGCACAAATTGATAATAATAATACCAACAAATCCACAAAATTTTAGCCATAGATCTACTATAAAACTTCTCTAATTGCCCAAAGCATAAATCCTATTTTATTTCACAAAATCCAAAGTCCCCCAAAACAATCTTGACTTTGCAAAGCTCTTACAAAGTCAATTTTAATCCAAATCACTTCAAATCAAATCCTATGCAAAACTTCTCAAGTCTGCCTTCTAATCTTGCTCTTTGATTTGCCAAGAAGCTCTTGATCTGCTGTAGGCACGCGGTTTAGTGCCTCAAGATCTGATTCCAATCCCGGCTCATAATTGGTCCTCTCTAGGTATCTATTTTGAGATTTTTGTAGTAAATTTTTTTGAAACCTATTTTCAACTTATTTCTTAAGATGCTTATATTTTTTATTTTTCTAATCTACTTTATTTTGCCTTATTTATGGCCATATAAAGCAATTAGAAGTCACTTATATAGAAGACAACATTAACACCTTTTGATTTTTTCTACCTCCTTCTTTATTATTTATTTTTCTAAAATAATTTTATCAAATATTCTCATTTGAGCTTTTTTATAATATAACTACTCCTTTCTTCTTTCACCTAATGGTTATATTCCTACACGATATCTACCCCTTCTGAATCTATGCATCCTCTAGTATGTGCCAATGGTTTTTCAGTAGATCAATGTATGACGTTCTTCATCTTGATCAAATTCTTGATCTTCAATTTGCTCTTCCTCTCTCATTTCAATAGTCCTTTATATATTTTATTCTTCATCAAAATATGTACATACTCCTCTTTGTTTGAATAACTTGACTTGTTTGCCTACTATAGGTGATTTCAATTGTATTCCATTAAGTTTCCGTAACAAATTTGTTCCATTGTCATAGATTTTTATCACAACATATGATCCAAATCAATGCTTAGAAAATTTTTGTAATCTACTATATTAGTTGTCCAAACTATTGTCATAGAATAATATCCAATTATTTTTTTTTATCTTCTTAGGTTGTAGTCAATGTATTTTATCAAATCTTTTTTTATTCTTTTTCCTTGCTTCTTTCAACCTTCTTATTGCCACTTCAATATTCTCAGGCCTTCTTTCTAATTGTTGAATCCATAAATCTAAAAGCTCTTCTCTGTTAAGATCATCCTTCCAAAGTAATATTTTCCATATAGGCACTATTTCTTCTATTGGCATAATTGGCTTTTGTTCATATATTAATTCAGAAGGCATATAACCAGTCACCGTACTATGAGTTGTACAATTTTTTCCTAATGCAAATGGTAGTAGCCTTAGCCATTGATGTACTTTGCTATTGCATGATTTTACTAATACCTTAACAATAGGTGAATGTCCATGCTTACTCTTCCTATTATCTTTTGGATTAAATGCTATTGTCAAAGAAAATTTGATTTTCATTCTATCAAAGAGTTTTTTTGCTTCTTTTGCATCCAATTCACCTCTATCTGTTGTGATTTTTTCTATACAACTATAGCGACAAATAATATCTTCTAAGAGAAATTGACATATATTTTTAGTACTCTTTAATTTTAATGCTTGTCCTTCAACCATATTTGATAAATCTTTACGTGCAAGTAACAAATATTTCATTTGTCCAAGTCCCATAGGCATTGCTACTAAATCCACTACCCACTTATAATGTAGTGCTAGAAGATAAGTTGGATGTAATTCATCTCAATGTTGAATATTAGAATAAACTTGACAAATTTCACATGATCCTATAAAATCAACCATATCTTTATATATGCCTTTCCACCAATACTTTTCCTTTAATTTAATAAAAATTGCCCATATTCGTCTATGCCCTGCTCACAAACTCTCATGAAATTCTTTGATAATCTTTTGTTGAGCTTCTAAATCATATATCTCTCATTGTGGTATTTCTCCTCTCATCTTTGAATACTTCCATAAATATCTATCACGTAAAAAATATCCATAGGCTTTCTTACAAATTTTCTTAAATTTTTGATTTGTCTAACCTTCTTGTCGCTTTAATGTACTTAGATACTTTCCAATATCTTCCCATTTACCTTCATATAAGTCTCTTAAAAATAATTCCAATGGTGTATTCAAATATATACCTTCTTCTTTTGATAATACATTAATATAAAAATTTGCACCTTCATCATCTTCTAAATCAATCATATCTTCTTCATCATAATACCTTGCCTTTGATAACATATAATAGATCTGCCACATATGCAAAATAAGATATCCATATATGATAGAAAATGCACGTTTTTAAAAATCTTATGACTTCCATAGTGTTTGCACATTCTTTCATCTTTTTAATAATATCAACCTTTTTAATATTTGGCTTACATCCATATGATCTACATATGTGTCTAACAACCAATAGTTCATTTATATCAAATATAGATTTTGTACCTAATAAGGTCAAGTGTACCTCTTCCAATTGTGATAAAATCTTTTTAATGGAAAGAATAAAAAAAATTATAATATGAATTGCAACAAATCTTCTACAACCTTTCTGATCCAATGTCTCATCTTTTTCTTCTTCTGCACATTTTTTAATTGGAACATCATCTAAGAATGGCATAGTCTTTTTTGATATAAATTCCCTTAATACTTTATTTATACCATTCATCATATGAGCTACTAAATTATTAGCCCCTTGAGGCAATATACACATTTTTACCAAATCTAATAGAATTTTTATAATAATTAAATCTATATTTTGTAATGCCAATTGAAATTGATCATATCCTGAGTAAAGATCATCCATCAAATAGATTGCTCTTTCAACAAATTCCTCTGTAAATTCATCTACAATTCCTAAAATCTCACCAATTATAAACTCAACCTTTCCACTTAAAATTTTCTCCTCCAATACCTTCTTTAAATTAGTAGCAGCCTTAATATTTGATTGTAATTTATAAGCAAGGGCCTTTTTCTTCTTTTTTGTAAAATCTCTTTCTTTTGTAGGAATATTTTCTATTGTCTCTTCATACATAGGATTTTTTTGTTATCGTATTTTTTCTCTTCTTGTAGTTCTTTTTGATGGCCCTTCATTATTCTCATTTTTTTTTTTTTCTTCTATTAATGCATCATATTGACTCCTTACAATATGAGCATGCACTAATAATCCATCTACTAGATCATTCCATTTAGTAATTTGTCGAATGTCATTGCCAACGAGTTTTAAATCATCTCTGGTAAATTTTTTTCTTTCAGCATAACTCATTATACTTGTCCACAAAGAACTAGATTTTCCTAGAAATTTAAGATTTATACTTAAATACTTGCCTCGATTGGCTTCTACCCAATATATTGATGCTTTATTGTTTGAGATTTTAAATGATTCTCGTGCAAGTACCTTCATTCCTCCTTTATCAAAGTTTGTCTCTAATTTTTTTCTACTCTCCTTTAAATGTATCATATCTTCTTTGAAAAAAAACCTTCTTTACATAGTGCCTCTGTAAAATCTTTACACTCCTTCAATGATCCACGCTATCACACCACATGCACCTGTATACTATACCATCTATTTGTCTAAATTTTTGTCTTATTGATACTTTTGATGATTGGCTCTTTTTTTCAAGTTTTGCAAATTTTATTTACAAATCTATCATCCCTCATATGATTTCATCAATGCCCATTTCTTCTTTCTTTGATGTTGCCATTGAAGGTTGAATCATAGGTGTAGGATGGTTAATAGGCAATTTTATCTTAGATGCTTGCACTGGTCTTTGAATATCCACCCTATCTTTTCTCCTTTCTCTTTTTGCAAGTAATCCTATTGCTTCTTCTACTTTCTTCCAATTTGATGTCAATTCTTTTTCTTCTTCTTTATCTTCAAGTAAAACTTCCAACTTCTCTTGCAATGCTCCATTAGCCGCTTGAAGAAAAAGCTCCACTTTGCCTGGATCTAGTAATAGCTTCTCTTTCTTTGACAAATGGAAATAATGCCTTTCAAACTCTTTCAATAATTTTGTCACTTGAAGATCCTTCTTAGGCCTTTCAATCCATTCAAAAAACTTCTTTTTTGTAACCCAATTATTGTCTTCAAAAAAATACTCATCCTTTAATGCTTGAAATTTTTTTTTCCATAAACCACCAAATTGTCCTATAATGGACTTCACATGGCTTCTTATCTCTAGTACAGTAGCCAGTTCAAATAATTCAACCATCTCCTTCTCAGAAATATGCTTTAATTTCATTTTTTTAACATAACACCTTAAATATTTCATAATATTCTTCCCTTCAAAGTGATTGATCTTGTTCATAAGTGCCTATAATGCCTTATTTGCTATACCTTCTTTGTGATCTTTCATCTATTGTTGTTGCATGAATAAAGCAAATGTTTCAAACATGCTTGCAAAGTTAGGATCAAAATACATACATTATCCTCTTTTACTACCTCTACTTCTTGCTCTACTTGCAACTCCGCTAGAAGCTCCAATTGATGCACCATCCATAATTCCTCCTTCAACTCTCTTGCCTTCCTTTGCTATAAGTCAAATAAATCAAAAAAATCCCAATAATCTTCCTCTTCAAGCTTTCACGTTGAATTCACCAAATTATGTTGTAATACGTGGAATCTTGCTTGAGAATGCTCTAGGCACTTGGCTATAGAAGATAAAAAGGAAATACACAACAATAAGATTCTAACAACTCTAATAGAATCTTAAATAACTTATATTAAATCTTAACAATATTAATCAAGCTTTGATCCAATCTTAAAGAAATTACAAAAAGAAGAGAAAATGAATCATATATTAATCATAAAAAAATAACATATAAAATAATAATTTTAGAAAATACTAAAAATAGAAATTTTAAAACCCTAAATTAAACTATGGTCAAATCTTAAGTCAAACCTTGGTCAAATCCTAAGTCAAATCCTAGTCAAATCTTAAATCAAACCCTGATCAAATCCTAAGTCGAACCTTAGTTAAATCCTAAGTCAAACCTTGGTTAAATCCTAAATCAAACCTTGGTCAAATCCTAAGCCAAAACCTAAATCAAACCTTTGTCAAATCCTAAGCCAAAATCTAAATCAAATCCTATCCTAATCAAATCCTAGTCAAATTTTAATCCTAATGAAAATCTAATCAAATCCTAATCAAACACTAAATCTTAAATTCAAATCCTAAATTCTAATAAAATCCTAATCAAATATTAAATCTTAAATTCAAATCCTAAATCCTAATAAAATGCTAATAAAATCCTAATCAAGTATTAAATCCTAAATCCAAATCCTAAATCCTAATAAAATCCTAATAAAATCCTAATCAAATACTAAATCCAAATCCTAAATCCTAATAAAACCCTAATGAAATCCTAATCAAATACTAAATCCTAAATTCAAACCCTAAATCCTAATCAAATCCTAACCAAGCCCTAAGCAATTTCTAAGGCAATTTTAGAACCTCAATAATTACCAAATAAACTATTGATCTTAATTGAAAATTTATACATGTCTTAACAACTAAGTTTAAAACAAATATTTCAAGTTTTAAGAAGATCAAAATCAACAAAAAGAAGAAAAACCTATAAATTTGCTCAGGTGTCAACCAGCCTCCTTCTCCAATCATGATGTGAATGTTCCAATACCTAAACCTCTTGTTTTTACTATTCAACTGCTTTTAAATTTCATGTGTTTATAGAAAATTAAATCTTCTATCCGTAGACATAAATTTCACTCAAATCCAACTAGCAAATTGTTCAAAATCTACAAAATCCTAACTAACCCTCAAAATCCAATTCTTGAGACCTTAACCCACTTAGACCTCAATTACTTACAATTATATTATTAAATCAAGCTTTAAATTATAGCACAAATTGATAACAATAATACCAACAAATCCACAAAATTTTAGCTATAGATTTGCTATAAAATTTTTCTAATTGTCCAAAGCATAAATCTTATTTTATTTCATAAAATCCAAAGTTGCCAAAAACAACCTTGACTTTGCAAAGCTCTTACAAAGTCAATTTTGATCCAAATCACTCCAAATCAAATCCTATGCAAAACTTTTCAAATCTTCCTTCTAATCTTGCTCTTTGATCTGCCAAAAAGCTCTTAATCCATTGTAGGCATGGAGTTTAGTGCTTCAAGATCTGATTCCAATCTTGGCTTATAACCGGTCCTCTCTAGATATCTATTTTGAGATTTTTGTGATAAACTTTTTTGAAACCTATTTTCAACTCCTTTCTTACAATGCCTATAGTGTTTATTTTTCTAATCTACTTTATTTTGTCTTATTTATGGCCATATAAAGCAATTAGAAGTCACTTGTATAAAAGACAACATTAACACCTTTTGATTTTTTTCTTTCTCCTTCTCTATTATTTATTTTTTTAAGATAATTTTATCAAATATTCTCATTTGAACTTTTTTATAATATAACCACTCCTTTCTTCTTTTATCTAATGGTCATATTACTATACGACAACATTAATTTAGACTATATGTAGTGGTAATGATCCATGAAAATACCATATATTCATTGCAGGAGTTAAATGGTACAAGATTGAAAATACATATTGTTGAGAAGTGAGTAAAGGTTTTTAAAAGACAAGATGGAAAAATCAATGTGGAAGATCATATTGAAGATATCAATGATTATAAAGAAGATAATTGTATTGAAATGGATAATGAATATGATAATGAAGAATTTGATGCAAAAAATATGATAATGAAGAAAAGATGGTGTAATGCCAAATATGACATATGGTTCATTTGATACATATTAGAGGATATGCAGGTTCAAAGGAGGTGGATGTTATATTGTAATACGTTTATGTAATAAAAAATATAAATAAAAATAATTTCTATTTAATATTTAATTATCTTGATTGAATAAAAATTCAAGATACTTAAGATTTTATGAAAGCATCTTAAATTATTTTCTTGTCTTAATAGCTAATAGATAAAATTTAATTATTAATTTTTCCTTCTAGATTTTAGAAACTCTTTCATTACTTTTAAAATACTATAAATTAATAAAAATAGAATAAAAGAGATAAATAATTGATATGGTTGATACTAGTATTAAGTTGAAGGTAGGATCAAGCTTATAAATCCTTAGGATAGGTTGAATTGATATCCGGGGATCAATTGTATATGGAATAGGGTTGAAATCAGATTTCTAGCTACAAAAACAACCACCAAGGGCAATATATCAAGTTCTTTAAAGATCAGCAATTAGAATTGGTGAGCTAGCTTTAAGCTTACTCTAGAAATATTAGACTTATTTTTGTAGGATTTGAGAGGAATTAGCAATCATTATCTAAAATCAAGGTTTGTATTGGAGATTGGATTTTTATACAATAAAGTTAGGGCTAGTACTCTTGACTATTTTGTGCAATTGGTATGACATCTATGGTTGAAAATTTGATAGTATGTGTGTTATTAAAGTTGCTAAGATAATGTAAAAATTTGTAATAATCTAATGGTGCAATCATGATTTATTTGATCTTTAATACGAAGACATACCAAAAGTTGGCAATTTAGGGTTTTTTAGAATTTCTACAATATCTATAGATCTATAAGCCAAAACAAGGTGAAATTTGATAAAGTCTTAGAAGACTTAAAGATCAAGCTATACACCAATTTTGAGCTGAAGTTAACTATTGAAGAAGGAGAAATTATTATTGGAACATCTACATCAACTTTTAAGTTGGTAGCAAAGTGATACCAGTGTGGTTTTTGGTTGATTTTCCACATTATGTATATTAGGTTGGATTGAAATAATCTAAGCATATAGAAGACTTATATCAACATTTGTGTGCAAAATTTCACGCCAAGTTGATAGTTAGATTAAGAGTTATAGCTTGTTAAAGCTCACTGACTAAGATTAGGACTTGCAAAGAGTAATCCGATTGAAAAGTAACAAAGCAATTGGATTTTATGTATGATTGAAGTTATCAAGAATAGTATTTTTGAGCACTTTGTATTGACTTAAGTATTCTTATATTGAAATTTGAATCATATTCTTCTTATATGGATGAAATGTATTAAGATTTCTTAAGTATTTATAAACCATAACTTCATCTTCCACAACCAGGTACCCAGTGCATTATCAAACAAGAAAATATATAATACAAGAGTATAGTATCATATTTCTTTGAAAGACTAACTTAAAACTCTTTACATTGTTGAATAGGTAGATTTTCTTGGGGTGACATAGGTAGTACTGCATCCTCAAGATCAGAAGTTGGAGGTGGATGTAGTCTAAATTATGGCACTCTAAATGTTGCTTTGTTATGAAGTTTTGAAATAATCCTTTCAATCTCCATAGTCCTAGCAGGTAAAGTAATAAGAGCACTTATAATGGCATCTAACTTAGACTTGAAAGATTTGATCATACTAATGTCTTGACTTTCAATCATTTTAAAAGAAAGAAGAGATGAATCTATAAAATAATATTAGTTTAGAAGAAGATAACCCACAATCTCTAAAGTAGTGATATATCTTTAAGTAGAAGGATAATTCACTTTCTAATAAGAAAGATCTAACTTTGATATTGAAGATGAGGTCAATCTCAACAAATTGTCAAGGATCCAAGAATATAGAATAAGAGACTTGAATTAAAATAAGATTTCAAGAAGAAACCAATAAGAACTTGAATTAAACAAATGAATACACAAACAACATCAAGAAAGGTGAGCTAGAATTCTAAGAGATATGTTGTCAAGACTGAAGAACTCTTCAGCCTTGGTCCCTATATATACTTCTATCTAGGATGTTTCTTGAGTGGCTTCTATCAAACTAAGAAGCTTCTTAAGCAGCTTTTATCAATTGAAAAGCTTCTTGAGCTCCTTTCACTAATTGGAAAGCTTTTTGAACTTTTTCTATTAACTAAGAAGCTTTTCAATCAACTTTTACCAACTCAAAAAGCTTCTAGAATATTCTAGAAGATTTTGTGAATCTCTAAAGTGTATATCCTTAATACAAAGGCAAAATTGCTTTAGTTTCTATAAAATTGCATATTGTTAATCAAATGTTGCCTTTCCTTCTCTTGATATAAGATATGATATCCTTGATAAAGCATCAGACAATCCTTATTGCTTCCTAAGTTGATAAATGATAACAAAGTTAAATTGAAATAATGATATATTCTATTGAGCTTCATAGCAATTAAAAATCCAAATTGATATAAAATATTTCAAGTTCTTATGATCTGTATATATAATCACATGATATAGTGCTCATTCAAAAAAATGATGCCATTCTTAAAAAGAATCCACAATAGTAAGAAGCTCTTTATTTTGAATTTTATAATTAATTTTGATAACAAAAAACTTTCAAGAATAAAATATAATAATATAGAATTTATTATCTATATCCATTTATGAAAGTACAACCTTTAGTACAAAATCCAAAGTATCAGTCTCTATATAAAATACTTTTGTAAAATCTAGATGCACCAAAATTGGAATTGTGGTGAACATTATCTTAAGATCTTAGAATATTTTTTTTTTCTTAAGGCCCCCATTTTAACTTGTCTTTCCATGTCAATCAAATAAGTGGGACAACAATTTGAGAGTAATTTTTGATGAAGATCTAATAGAAATTAACAAATCCAAGAAAGCATTATACGTCTTTTATAGTCTTTGAAATGGTCCACTATATAACCTCCTCTATCTTCTTAGGATCCATCATCAAATCTTTAGTAGATACAACATATGCCAAAAATTTCATCTTTGGTTGATAAAATACATATTTCTCTAGTTTGGCATATAATCTTATATCTTATAGCTTTTGTAATATCAACTTTATATACTTTTCATGTTCTTCCAGATTTTTTGAATAGATTAGGATATCATCAAGATAAATAACTACAAATTTGTCTAGATACTCTCAAAAGATATCATTTATTAAATATTAAAAGATAGGAGATATATTTATTAATCCAAAAGATATGACATTATATTCAAAATGTCCATATCTTGTTCAAAATATACTCTTCCATTTGTCTCCTTCTTTAATCCATATCAAATTGTATACTCTATGAAGATCTATTTTAATATAGATCTTGGCTTGGCCAAGTTGTTCCAAAAATCTTGAGATTGATGGTAGTAGATAATAATTTTTTACTGTTATTTTATGCAATCTTCAATAATTAATACACATATATAAAGAACCATCCTTTTTCTTTACAAAGAATATAGATGCACCTATTGAAGACTTTGAATGCTTGATAAAGTTCTTTGCAAGGTTTTCATTAATATAATCTATCAACATTGAAAGCTTGTTTTAAAAAATGTTATAAATTAGGCCAAAAGGTAGTTATATTCTTTTTTAAAGATCTATTATATAATTATATGGTTGGTATTGTGATAATATATCAGCATTTGTTTTTTAGAAAATATCTTAAAATTTATTATATTGCTTTGAAATAATTGTTAATGAAGTCATATTTTTTTTCATTGGAGTTGCATAGATAACAAATAGTGTATCTTCTTTGGCCAATCTTATAAAGACTCTTGCTCCAACAGATAAAGACTTACCAATTCATAACTTTTTATAAAGTTTTCTTATAGAAATTTCTATCAAAAATATCATTCTTTACAACCTCCAATCTACAAATGGATTATACTTTTCAATCAAGAAAGTCTAAAAATAATAGGATTTGAAGGAGTTTTAATAACATTAAATATAATTTAGCTACTATGATCTTCAAACAACACTTTTATAGACATTGTTTTATAGATGATACTATTAGAAGATAAAGATTATCTATATATTATTTCTATATGAATAGGTTTGGATTTCTATAATAAAAGAATGTTATGAAGCTTAGCAAATGTCTCATCTAAGAAATAAGCGGACATTCTTAAATCCAATAAGATGATTGTTTGAAGCTTTTAAATATTAATCTTAATGATGTTAAAATAATCAATTATTATATTTTATAACTTGGCTAATGGCTTCATTGAGTGATTGTTGATTTAGAAGTAATAATAATAAATCTTTCATAGCATCTTTTAATCCCCAATAGAATTGACTCATCAAGCCTTCTTCATCTCAATTGATGTTATATGCTACTTGCCTAAAATTAGATGTATAGACTAATACAAAGTATGTTGTTATATTATAATTTGACTACTATATGAAAATATTGTACATATATATTTAATGCACAATTTACTATACAACTAAATAAAAGCCATATTAGTAGATTTTTATTGATTACAAAATATGAATAGATTATTATTTTAAAAAGAATTTATTTAAAGGACTATTATTGAGATTTATACAATTTTTTTTAATAGTATATTTGAGGTTGATTTTATATTAATAATAACTTTTATATTTTTTGAGTCACCTTTATTAGACATTGGTGATTCTTATGGTCTTATTTATTTCTTTTATTTCATGTTTAGAACACATATTATATAAATCTTATTAAAAAAAGGATTAAAAAGGGATTTTTAGTACATAAAGGAATAATTAGACCATCTATGTGGATGAATGGAAATGGATGATAGAAATTTCTATTCCTATTGGCCAAAAATTACATCCAATGGGCTTCAAGGAGACTACCTGAGATCTTATTAGGGATTAAGATTTCTCTTTTAAGGGCATTTGAATATCAAAGCCTAGAATCAACAAATTTAGATTTTTGGCTATAGTTTTGGATCAAAAATTAAGTGATTTGGATTTCTTATGAAGCAAATATAGATGCTTAAAATTAAGGTGTTGAAATTTTATCAACCATCATTCTTTTGGATATAATCTATATGTACAAAAAATAATAAAGAATTGGCAATCAAGATGAGAAAGAATACTTTTTTAACTATGTTTTTTAGATACAACTTAATAAATTTCAAATTAGAATAAAAGAGATATTAGAAATTGAAATCAGTACTTACAATTTAAAGACAATAAGTAACCTTGCTTAATTAGTGGTTGTATTTTGAGCTATATCTTAAGTAATTTGACAAGTTTTAGTTCAAATTTTGTAAGAGTGTATATTTTTATGTTATAAAACTATATATAAAAATTTTATGATATTAAGATTTTTGATTTTTGAGATATAAAGAAAATAGTACTCAAGTATCTATAAATTAGGATTTTAAGCACTTATTAGGATTTTTAAGATATCAAACAATTGAAAGAAAATTTGTAATTGAATTTTTTTTGTGATAAAGCTTAAGATTATTACCTATATTTTGAAAAAATTTGATAAAAATTGAACAATTAGATCAAGAGTTATTCGACTCTAAAGTTTGAAAAAAAATCAATCTTTTGTAGGTGAATAAGCTATTGAAGGATTTTGTTACAATTTGAGCATTTTGTACAAATTGAAGGGGTTTTTTAGGAGTAAAGACTTTATAGAGGTGGAAAAATAGATATATAGAGCTATAATAAAATTTTGATATAAAGATGAGATTTTGAAAGGAGATTATGGTTTTTTTTAAAAAATTATTGATAATCTAACTTATCAACAACCAATTAGTTATGATTTTATATAGAAAAGAGTATTAAGAAATTTTTTACATGCCAAATAAAACTTTATATATAAACTTATTAAAATATAAGAGATTTTTATTAATATTATATTTTTTTAATAATATTGTTATATTATTTGTCTTTTTTATTAAAGACAAGTTAATTGTTGGAATCTTCCCAATAAGTTATAAGTAAATTCTCTACAGTAACATATCCAATATATTCCTAGATTAAAAATTATGCTACTGAATAATACCCCTTATTGCAATACTTGGATCTTGTTTATTGTTCAACAAGTCTTGTCATGTTTTCCAAATGCTCTGCAAATATTTCTATGAAAGCTTCAAAATTACTTAAAATATGTGATTTCTTCTCAAATAAGAAAGCAAACCATGATAATGCTTACTCCTTAAGTAAGGTGCCAACCAATCTAATCCGTGATTCTTTTATTGGATAAGTATCAAGTTATAGAACTTTTATTAATTGAATTTGGTTGATAAAGCCTCGGAACTTCAAATGTGTATCATCATATTTTTCCAAAAGACCAACTCAAAGCTGCTTACATTATTGAATAGGTGAATTTTCTTGGTGCAACATAGATAGTATTGCATCCTCAAACACAATGTAATAAAGGTAGTACTGTATTGTCAAGCATAGAAGTTGGAGGCAAGTGTTGTGAGTCCTAAATTATGCACTAAAATTTTATTTAGTTAAATTTTTAATGTTTTGATAAGATATAATATTATTAATTTATTAATTACAAAAAAATAGAGATTTTTGGTCTAAATTATGTATCAAGGCTTTAGATTATTAAATTGGTTTTAATATAATTTAATTATAAAAATTAGATTCTAAAAAAATATAAATTTTTGTTTAAAATGAGGTTATTAAGAAATATGGAGTTAGTTGTAGTTGGAATATGGTGAAAAAATGATAGAAAGTTATTCTACTCTTAAAGCCACAAAAGAAAGTGAAGAAAAAAGATGAAGAATTACTCTACACTTGAAGCCTTAAAAGATGATACAAGAAGAAGATAGAAAATTATTTTGCTCTTGAAGCTACAAGTGATGGTGAAGGAAGAAGGTGGAGAGCTATTCTATTCTTCAACCATTATTTTTAAGACAACAAATTAAGTTGATCCCTAATAAATTCTTTTTAAAGATTAATACTTCTATTAATAAATTAATAAATTAATTTATAGAAATTTTGGCTAATTAAATTATTAAGAATTAAAACTTATCTATTAACTCATTTACATGGTGATTTATCATCACCTTGTAGCAAATGGATGCTAATTATTAGTCCTCTATACAAATGACATTAGTTAGGGATCATAGGAGATGTAAGTTGACCTCTTAATGACAAATGGTACTCAAAATAATAGTTGGTAATTAAAAATACTTAGAATAAGATAAAGTGGCATATAAGTTATATCACTTATATGGAATAGCTAGTAGAAAGGCTTCCAAATTAGTTTTTATTTATAAATTATTGGCAATGGTAATTGCCGATAAATGGCTTGAAGGCTTGAGTATATAAGACCTTCTCAAAGCCTTATTCTTCATCAATCTATCTATCTATCTATATTTCTTTCTCTCACACCTTTGATTTGGATGCTTAGCAAGAAAAACCTATTGAGGTACCAAGAGTTATATTATTTTATTTGTTATAAATTTTTATTGTTAATTGTTGTTTTATATCTCTATTGGTTCTCTTGGAATTCACTATTAGTAGAATTATTTTCTTATTTAGACATATTCATTATATAGGAGAAAAAAAATCAATAAGATTAGGTAATTCAATCATCAAATTTGGAATTGAAATAAAAAAATTATGAGGGTTTGAAGTTGAGAGGTTTTTTATTTCTATTGTTGCTTTGCCTTGTATTGTTTTTTCATCTAGTTGTGCTATTTTCATTCAATTGTACTTACTTTCATCCAATTATATTATTTTCATCTATCTATATTATTTATAATTTATATATAAATCTATCAGAGATAATAAGACTTATTTTTGTAATTTTTTTTAATCTTCCACAATCAAGTGTCTAGTATATTCTCAAGTAAGATTTCACATAATACAACATATTTGGTGAACCTAATGTGAAAAGCTTGAGGTGGAAGATAATTGGATTTTTGGTTTATTTAAATTATAGAAATAGAAGGCAAGAGAATGAAAGGACAAGCTATGGGTGGTACTTCAAGTGGAGCTACAAGTAAAAGTACTAGTGGAGGACAAAATATGTATTTTAATCCTAATTTTGTAAGCATATTTGAAGTATTTGCTTTATTCATATAATAGCAATAAGTTAAAGATTGCAAAGAAGGTATGACAAACAAAGCATTATAAGCGGTTGTAGACAAAATTAATCAATTTGAAAGGATATTACAAAGTATTTAAGATATTATATAAAAGAAATAGAATTAAAGTGTATTTTCAAGAAAGAAATGATTCAATTATTTGAATTAGCTACTTGTAAGTTAAAATTCCTCTCTATCTACTTTAAAAGAAAAAATAACTATATAACAAGTTTGAAAGGTAGTAGAGACTAATTGTATAATTACTTTAATGGTTGGTTAATTAATCAAGTGGTTGTAGTTTTTAACTCTCTAAATAGTAGTTTTCAAGCAATATTTGCCATTTGATTTAATTTAAAATAAGTAATATAAAATAAAATAAGAAAAGAGAAAAATTAGATAAAACTATTAAATAGAAGTAGCCAAATGAGAAAGAATAGATAGAACAAGGAGTTAGATAAAAATAATATTGTTAAATGAAAACAGGCGCAACTAGATGAAAATAATATAATTGAATGAAAATAGGTATAATTGGATGGAAATAATATAATTGGATAAAAACAACGTAGCTAGATGAAAAAATAACATAAGATAGAGCAATAGCAATAATAAAAAACCTCCCAACTTAAAATCCTCATTACTTTTTTATTTCATTTTCAAATTTGATGATTCTTTCACCTAACATCATTAAGTTTTTCTTCCCTACAGAATGAATATGTCTAAATAAGAAAATAATTCTACTAATAGTAAGCTCTAAGAGGATTAGTAGGAATATAAAACAATTAACAACATAAGTTAATAACAAATTAAATAATATAATTTTTAGTGCCTCAATAGATTGCCTTTATCAAGGACTAAAATCAAAGGTGGAAGAGAGAGAAAGAGAGATAGATAGATAAATAGATAAATTCATAAAGAACAAGACTTTGAAAGGGTTTTATATATCTAAGCCCTCAAGCCATTTACCGGCAATTACCATTGCTAATACCTTACAAGTAATAACTAATTTGAGAGTTTTTCTACTAGCTATTCTATATAAGTGATATAACTTGCATTCCATTTTATCTTATTCTAAATATTTATAACTACCATCTATTATTTTTAGCACCACTTTTCATTAAAAGATCAACCTATATTTCCATGATCTCCAATTGATACCATTTATAGAAAAGACCAATGGTTGGCATCTATTTGCTAGAAGGTGATGATAAATCACCATAGATATCAATCAATAGATAAATTTTAATTCCTAATAATTTAATTAGCCAAAATTTATGTAAAATAACTTATTAACTTACTAATAGAAGTATTTACCTTTAAGAGGAATTTATTAGAAACCAAATTGATTTTTTATCATAGAAATAACAATTGAAGAATAAAATAACTGTCCATCTTCTTTTTTCACCATCACTTGTGGCTTCAAGAGCAAAGTAATTCTCTATCTTCTTCTTTTATCATCTCTTGTGGCTTTAAGAGTAGAATAATTCTTTATCTTCTTCTTTCACCATCTTTTGTAGCTTCAAGAGTGTAGTAACTTCCCATCACTTTTTTACTATATTCCAACTACAATTAATTCCACATTTGCTAACAATCTCATTTTAAATAAAAATTATTTTTTTTTAAAATCTAATTTTTACAAATAGATTTTATTAAAACTAATTTAAGGCCTTGATATATAATTTAGACCAAAAATCTTTATTTTTTTATAATTAAAAAATAAATTATATTATATCTTATTAAAATATCAAAAATTAATTAAATAATATTTTGATATATAATTTAAGATTCACACTATTATACTAAAAATAAAAAATTATATAAAGTCTATTATAGGATATTTTGAAGGTTTATTTTTAAAAAATTCAAGCATTAAAGAATAAGTATTTTTTAGAAGATAGTGATTAAGTTACAAAAAAATCATTTTTTGAATAGATTAAAAGACCTAACAAGGATCTTCAAGCAATAAAATTATTGAAGAAGTTTAAAAGGAAATATTTTTATTTATCAAAGAAGAAAAGATAATTATTGTACTCAAGTAAAATAGAGCTTTTTCTTCAAGGGATTGATAGAAAGTTACAAGAGAAGTTAGAAATTTTGTTTAAAGATAAAAAAGAAGAAGAAGGATTGACATCAAGTTGGAAGAATGTTGAAGATGTTGTAGAATTACTTGTAAAATAAGAAAGAAGGAAAGATAGAATTAGTTTTTCAAGAATAATACAAGCATCTAAAATTCAAGTATATATTGCACAACTAATAATACATATTGTCCAACTTTTAGCATCTACAACAAAAAAAAAAGATATAGAAATTGAAAAGATTATACGTAGAATGTAAGAAATTCAAATCAAACTTACAAGGCTTAAAGAAAAGAGAGTGCAAGTAATGGTGCTAAAGTGGATGATGACTTCAATAAAAATATACGAACAAATGGATTTTGGTCTTCTATTATTTTTATAATATAAAAGAAAAAGATGCCATGAGATACATTGTTAAAGATTGCTATTATAATTTGAGATATTACATAATAGGAAGATCTTATAGAGGTTCTTTCAATCCATGCATATATTGCTAAAAGCCAATATAAAGCTTTAATAGAAGAAAAGAAGAGAGAAAATTTTGATGATATAAGAGGAGGAAATTCTTCTAAGAGGCAAATTTGAGGAGACAAGGCTTATGAAATGGAGTCACAAGAATTATCTATGAAAGATACTTCAACAACAATAGAAAAAAATCAAAAGAAACAAAAAAAGATAAATCAATAGCTTATAAATTACTTTGTAATATTAAAGCAGCAACAAATTTAAATGGGATACTTGAAGAATGTGTATTCAATGCTAAAGTGGAATTCATAATAAAAGAGATTCTTGGGATTACAAAGAAAGAGTTTTATGATGTTATTATTGATAATATTAAATAGAAGAGGCAATTAATGGGAGAAGCAAGATTGAGTCATGCTATTGATGTAAGGATATATAAAGATAATTATGATTTTGATAATTGTTATAAGCAATCAATAAGTAAAAAAAGATATTATTATTAACAAGTATATTTTGAGGATTATAATGACAAAGGAACAAAGACTTTATGCTATTATAAGTAAAAGTATTGGATAAGAGTAATTACAAAAATATTAGTGAAGATTAGGAATATAGAGGAGCTAATTATTACATTGATTGATCATGGTTTTAAGATAAATCTTATATCTAAAGATCTTTATAAGAAACATAAGTGGCCAATTAATATAGAGTATGGATAGGCAATATGAGTAGCTAATAATACAGAAGGTGAGTTATATGGTGCTTGCTCAAATGTTAAAATCTAAATTGGTGATATTACAATAGAGCAAAATTTCTTTATTTAAGATATAACAACTTATTCAATGATTTTGGAATCATATATTATAGCAATACATACAGAAATCAAAGTACTTGATGATGATTCAACATATACATAGATACAAAATAAAGATAGAAGAAGGGTGGTATAATTTTTAATTGTACTTTTTAATTATGAGTGAAATCAAGATAGGTTGAGGAAAAATCCATTACCAAGAGTTGTTGAAGATTTTAAGGATTTTAAAGAAGTACCATTATAAAATGGAATTATAGAGGTACAAAAAAGAAGGTATTTTCACAAGATGTAGGTACCTTTGATATAAATTTTATTAATATTTCTAAAAATAGAAGTATTATAAAAATAATAATAATTTAAAAAAAAAAAAAAAAAAAAAAACTATGTAATACTAAGAAAGAATTATATAAATTAGAAACATTAGAAGATGATGAAAGGATTTTTGGTATTTATGAAGAAAATGGATTTGAAATTTTTTTGGAATTAATTATATCTATTAGATTAGAAGATGATAATAAGATTGTATAAATTTATTTAAATAAGGTTTATTTTATGCTTGAATCTTTTCAAGTACCAAAGGTTATTAAGAAGACAAAATTCAAAATAATTGATAAGAAGGTAAAACCTATTGCCAAACTTTTACTAGAGAATATTAAAGAATAAATAAAAAAAACATAAAAAGAAAAGAGTTTAAAAGATCCAATAAGTATTAGATATTAGTTTATCAAAGAAACTTTTAAAGAGTTGAGAATTGGATCTGATGGTTTTTTATTGCCAAAAGAAATTAAATACTTTAAAAAAATGCTAGCAAAACAAGATAAATCATTTGTCTTTGAATCTTATGAAATAAGATGTGTAAATCTTAATATTGTAGCTTCTATAATTATCTTCATAATATTGCATGTGCTTTAGAACTTGTGGCTAATTCTTATACTAAGAATACACTTGCCTAAATTGGTAGAGTTATTGAAAGAAAAGATATATATGAAGATTTTAGAATCTATTTTTCCTCTATATTTTAATTGTTGGTTTATGGTGCCTAAGAAAAATGGATGATTATATTTTATTTAAGATATACAATTAGTAAATGCAATAACTATTAAAAATATAGATATAGGACCTTTAATAGATAAATTTGCTAAAGTATTTATAAGAAGGGCAATTTATTCAATGGGAGACTTATATTCAAGATATGATCAATTTCAACTTGTATATAGAAATAGAGATTTGATAACAATAAGAACACCACTTGGATTATTCAAAATGTGTAAATTTCTACAAGATACAATTAATTTGGTTATACATATGATAAATGGAATGAAGAAGGTATTAAGAGATTTTATTTTTGAAAAAACTTTGTCTTTTCTAGATGACGTTCCTATAAAAGAATGTAAAGAAGGAAAAAAAGATGAGACTTTAAATAAGAGAGGGTGTTGCAAATATGTTGTGGATCATATACAAGATTGTAAAAAGATTTAATTCAACTTGAAGAAGTTCATCTTATACTATTTAGAGCAAAATTTACATTTGGAGTACAAAAAATTATGATTGTTGGATATTTATGCCAATTTTATGGAAAAAAACTAGATCCAAGTAAAGTTGATGTAATTGGAAGGATGAAAGAGATATGTGACTCTATAACAGAAGTATGTAAATTTTTGGATGTGTATATTTTATCATATATAGATTATTTATTATGCTCATATAATAAATCTATTACATGAATTATTACGTAAAGGTTATCAATTTAAATAGAAAGAGAAGTATACCAAAGCAATATAAAGGCTAAAAGCATTATTGCTATCACTTCTAATTTTAAGAAAAATTGATTATAAATATAAATTATTCTTACTATAGATACTAATTCTATTGCTATTAGATGGATTGTAGGTGAAAATAATTTAAGTGGAAATTGATTTGCAGTTTGTTTTAGAATTAAGATTTTGAATACTTGCTAATGTGCATATTCACAAGTAAAAAAAAAGCTATGAAAAGTTGTTTTGGCTACAAAAAATAAAAAAATTATTTAATTGGTATAGTGGTAGTAATTAAAATAGATTGCTTGCCATTCCTTAGAATGATTATTACTTGTACAATATCAAATATTATAATACTAAGATGGATTACTTATATCAAGTCATTAAATCTAAAATTTAGGCATGTTGCTCAAAAAGATAATTTAGTGGCAAACATGCTATCTTGAGCAAGATATGATAACAAAGATAAGATGATTAAAGACATTGATGATGAAATAAAATTTTATTTGGTTCCAAATCTCAATAAGGAAAATAAGTTGTTTTTTGAAGAACTTTATGAAGGAGAATTGTTGGATATTTATTATTATTTAAATATCTTGACTAAGTAAGTAAATTGGTCCATAAAAAAATTTAGAAAAATTAGAAAAAATACATATAGATTTTTATTTTAAGAAGGATTCTTATAGAAGCGACCAAAAAAAAAGAATAGGGATGCCATAATGAATAATAAGTAATAAAAAAGACCAACAAAAATTACTAAAGAAATTTCACAACAATCTATGGATAAAACATAGGAAAATTTGTTAAACTTAAAGAATGATATTAGTGGAAAAATATGTATTAAGATATACTTTTATTTGTAGAATTGTATACAACTTGTCAAACATATTTTAATATATGACATTAAGATGATTTACATCTAATATATCTTTTAGTTATTTATTTTAAATGGATTTTTGATTTAATTATTATGCCAATTGAATTATGGAAAATGAGGTATTTAGCCTTGATTCATGAAGATTTATCAAACCAAGTTGAAGAAAGAATGTTAAGAACAAAGTCTACTGAAGAAATTTTTAAATTTTTGCTTGAAGATGTTATTTGCCACTATAAATGTGTAGAAAAGGTTATTGCAAATTGTGGAGAATTTGACATAAGAAAAGCTTGTGATTTCTTTGAAAGATGTGGAGTTAAATTATTATTAACTATTACTTATAATTTAGAAGAAAATATAAAAAAATAAACATGGTTATTTATGAATTATAAAATCATTAATTAAAATTTATAATAGAAAGATGAAAGAATGATCTGAAATCTTACCATTTGCATTATAAATTAATTGAATAACTCATAATTTGGTAATAGGATATATATCTATTAAATTTATGATAGGTCAAAAATCTATTATGTTGATTGAAAAAAAATTATCAATTTGGAGTGTGCTACCATAGAAAGATGGATTAATAAGAGGAAAACTTTTAGCTATAAAAATTTAGCAACTTGAGCAAAGATCAAAAGGTCTGGGTATAGTATTAGAAAGATTAAAAAGAATAAAGATACAAAACAAGACTCAAGTTGATAAACAATATTGATTGAAACCTAAAGCAATTCAAAAAGGTAATTAGCTTTCAGTCTATGATAGTAGTTCGGACAATTAATATAATACTTTAAAAAAAAATTCAAAATGTTGGTTTGGACCATATGTGGTAACAACAATTTATGATAATTGTGAGTTATAAAATTAACTCACAAGTTATTTTAGGACAAAAGAATATATTTTGAATGCTAAAATTATAATTGCAAAGTGTAGATGTGTTTAGAGGATACTAAATGAAGGAGAATAGTATTAATAGAGAAGAAATGGAGTCTTAGTAAGTCTTGGAGGCAATTATTTTAGTTAATTTAGTATGTTTTTTTAATTATAAGAATTAGTATTTAGTCATTGAGATCAATGTCTATATAAGCCTTCTATCTACATATGTTATCTATTAGAAATATATAAATATTATTTAGTAGGTAGAAGAAGCATGAGAAAAAAACCTCATGTCTTTTTAATTATTTATGTAGAAAATAGGATTTTTAGTTGATTTAAATTGATTTATTATTACAAAAAATCACCAAGATAGAATAAAATAGTCTTAGATTGAAATTATTATCATAAAAGTTTTATAAATATTTTTAAAATTTATTTAGAATTTTTTAGGAATTTTTAGAATAATTTTGAAGACTTTGGAAAAATAAGTTTTATCACCTTAGAAGCCATTATGAAGAAATGGAGCAAGATTTGAAGGTCATACAAGGTCTTTAGGCTAATTGGATGTTTTTGAATACCATGGTGAAGTAAAAAATACAAAAAAATAAATTTTACTTGTAGAAAATAGGAGGACCAACAGCTAGTATAGTCCTTATAGGAAAGGAGGTGCATAAGTCCCATATAGGTTGTAGCACCTTGGATGTAGGTAGGAGGATAAGACTAAGGCCTTGTAGCCTTTCTAGGACACCTTTATATACTACTTGTGAGCCTTGGTGAGGTTCGAATTCTTGATCTCTTAAGTAAATTATCTTTGACATAAAGATTACTCACCTAATTTTTTTATTATTTATCTTTTATTTTTAAATTATCATAATTTATTTCTAATAAATTGGATTCACATATTTTTTATATTATTAAAAAAATAAAAAATTACTTATTTAAAGATATAATTTTTATTGGATGATAATCCATTGAATAGATTGTGACTAGTTTTGTAGTGTGCAATTGCTTAATTGTACATATTTCACTTGTTTTGTATTTTTTTGTTTATTTATTCATGCTATTTACTTCTTTTACTTTACACTACCAATTACAAGTAATTCTTAATTGAGGCCATCTTATAATTTAGATTGAGGGGTGAAATTTACCCTCACATTTAGGTACATTTGTTGGGAGGTAGTGCTTCTAATTGTGTGGTTGAATATAGAGTTAGTTAATGGTGATTGACCTTTTATGTGGATTTTTTTAATAAGTATTTCAATTCTATTCTCTATCATTGGTAATTCTTTTATTTTTTTTATTATTATTATAAAAAAATCTTTTATCATTGATAGTGAAAAAAAAAAAAAAAAAAAAAAAAAAAATCTATTGTTAAATAAAGGATGATTTATTCTCAGATTTTCATCAATCAATTTTTATATATATATTATTTGACTTTGAAATTTTATAAGGTTGTATATCTTGATATTTGTTTCTTAAAAAGCTATTATAAATTTGATTTGGATTAAAATTGAATTTTTAGTGAGTTTTTGATTAGAAGAGGATTCATTGCCTTAGTAGTTTTATATACTCTTTGTTTGAAAAGGCATCTTTTAGTGCTTGTTGATTATTTTCAATTGAATTATTTTGGAATAGAAATACTTGAAAAATAAACTTAGAGTGGTATATTTTTCATTGAAATTACATCAATATTAAATTTATGGCAAATTTTGGAGTGGAAAGAGGTTGCCTTAAGTGGAACACAATTGAGATTGCTTGTTACTTCCAAAGCATCAGAGGTGGAGTTTGTCTTCAAGGTTTCATCATTCTTCTCTTATAATTTATAGTTAAAGGTCTATTTTTAGTGATTGAGGAATTTAATAACCCTCTCCATCTTTTATATTCCATTTTTTCACAAGAAACAAAGAATTGTTTATTTGAATAAGGAATCTTTTATTTTATCCTTCTAAATTTTCTTATAGGTAGCTTTTTTTTCATTGTAGAGGGATTTAATCATCTTTTCTACCTACCATATCTCTTTTCTTCACATGTATAGGATAGAAAAGATTCTTTAAAAATAGATTAGACAATTTACTCTACTAACAAAATAAGAAGAAAAAGAATAAGAAAAAAATAATCATTCAAGATGCCATACTTCTAAGGTAAGCCTTCAATTAAGCAATTTGGTTGAACTTTAATTTTATTAAACTAATATAGATTGTGGATTGAGGAGTAAAGAATACAAAATAAGAAGTGGTACTAAAAAGCTAAGTTTTTAGTAAGTTCTTTGGTTCTTGTCAATTTATTTCAATTCTTTTAAGTTTAGCCAAATTTATAAAAGCAAGGAGCAAGAGCTAGAAGTTGGAGGATAGAATTTGGAAAGAAAACATAAAAGAGATAAGTTTTCAATCTCTCTTATAAGTGTAGATGTAGAAGATAAATAGAACCTTTTAATCTAGTATTCTCAATCCTCAAATTAGATTTTAGAAGTTTGTTAACAAGTGCCTGATTGGTTAGAGATACAACAAGGTGGGCTTTTTTTCAAATTGGTTTGACTTGATTACAAATAATATTTTTTGTAATATGACTTTTTTTGTTGATTATTATAGTGGATAATTTTCTAAATAAATTTTGTATGAAGAAATAAGAAAAAAAAAGAGCTTAGGCTTCTTGTCATCCTAAAATAGAATTTTTTTTCATATTATTGTTGATTAGGATTACTTCCACATAGATTCATACCATATAATAAATAAAATTGGAAAAAATATTGCTTAAGGTGATACTCAAGCAAGCATTCCCTCTTTAATTGTTTTTATTTTGTTTTCTTTCTTTGTTAAAAGATATCTTAAGTAGGTTGCAAGTAGATGGCCAAAATATTTTAATTTGATTTTGTAAGGATTAGTATATTAAAATTATGAGTCTAAGTGAACGTTACATCCATAGTCATACTACATGCATCATTCTACTAAATCTAGATAACCTAAACTAATCTTTTATCTAAGAGTTATGCGGCAATGTTCTATAAGACCTTCAACATATGTCCAATTTGTAAGACATGTGTCAAACTTGTAAGACAAGTTTTCTACATATGCTCCACATATTTAGCTTGTTATATAAGTTATCAACATGTGCGGCATGTGGCTAGCTTGTTGGTCAAGTTTCTAACCTATCAATCACCTATAGACATATGTAAAGGTGAATCCATGTCTATAAAACTTTTAGGAAGCTCTTCTATAAGATATTATCAAATTAATCTATTTTTATTTATTTCTATTTATTCATATTAATTAAATAATTATTAGAATAAATCTTATGTCCATGATATTATCCCCTCTTTTAGAGACAAGTTCTATAAGGAGCGGTGATTATATATTGTGGAAGTCCAAGATGAGCCAAATTGTGCTTGTCACATATTCTAAACTTTGAAAGATTTTTTTGATTCTTTATCTTAGTTTTGATGGATGTTGTTGATAAAACGCATTGATTTTTTGATGATGTATTTGCTAGATTCTTAGATGGTTCCCATGTATATTCACTAATATCATATCCACACCAATGTACAAGATATTCTAGCCGATTTTGATGCTGCCTTAAATCTAAGACTTCTTCCACCTCACATTCTTCATTGTTGTCCACTTCTATAGAAGGCGGTGGCATTTGTCTTCTTTTTTGTATATCCATTGTCTTGTATGGCTTAAGCAATGACACTTGAAATACATGATAGATTTTTATAGATTTTGGTAGGTATAATTGATAAGCAACTGAATTAATCTATTTACAAATTGAAAATGGTCCAAGCCTATGATAATCCAGCTTATCACAAAAATAACTAATCTTGATATTATGACAAAGTAACCATATCTTATCACCTATATGGAATTGAGATTATTCCTTATGATAGACATGTGCATTGATCTTTTGTCATTCTTGAGCTTCTTTTAATTGTGCCTTCATTGTTGCATATAGCTTTGACAACCAATTTGCCAAATCTTCTACCACAAGATTATCAACTTTTGAAAAGTCAAAAGAATCAAGTCATGGATGATAACCATAATTGGCAAAGAATAGAATTTGTTAAATAGAAGAATGTATTATATTATTATAAGCAAACTTTGCCAATGGAAAAAGAATTGTCCAATCATCTTGATGATAATTGATGGTATTTTTGAAATATTGCTCTAAACTTTAATTTACTCATTCCATTTGTCCGTTAGTTTGAGGATCAAAAGCTTAAGATAATTTTATGTCCACCTTCAATATTTTAAAAAGAGTTCTTCAAAATCTTGATATAAATTGCATCCTTCTATCTGATATAATATCTTTTGATAATCCATAATAGCGATAGATATTGTGAAGGAAGAATTTAACTATTTTTTTACATATGATAGATTTTGTACACCATATAAAATAAACTATCTTTGTGAAATAATCTATAATTAAAAATATAGAGTTATATGAATTTAAATTTAGAAGATTTGTGATAAAATCCATAGAAACAAAAGGCCAAGATTTTTTTGGTATAAGTAATGATTAAAAAAGTCTGTAAGATCAATGACAAGGAGTTTTTGATCTTGAACAAATATTGCACAATTGTAAAAACTTTTTAACAACCTTCCACATTTGAGGCCACCAAAAATCTCTTGATATTAGCTTCAAAGTCTTATTATATCCAAAATATCTTATTGCAAGGAAGTTGTGATGAGCTTTAAGAGCATATAATCGTGCTTTATCTTTTGGAACATATAGGCATCTTTTGAAATAGAGTAAATTATATTTGAATTCAAGCTTAGAAGTATTATGAGACTTAGATGAATTATTTTTAATATCATGAATAAAAGGATTTAATCTAATCAAATATCTAATCTAATAAGCCTAATGATGATTCAACATGCGTATTGATATAAAATACTTGAGATTCTTGTAATTCGTATACACAGTGACTAGATTAAAAGTGCCTTCTAAATCATGATGCCATTCTTGAAAAGAATCTATAATTGTAAGAAGTTCTTTGTCATAAATTTTGTAGTTAATCTTTTTTGCTAAAAATTTCTTAGAATGAAAAGCTATTAGGTGGAATTTTTTATTTGCTCCCATTTGTGACAATATTACATCAAAAGCAAAGTCTGATGTGTTTGTTTTCATGAAAAATATCTTAAAAAAGTTGACATAATATAAAATTGGTATAAAAGTAAAAGCTATCTTTAAAGCTTAAAATGATGCTTCTATTTCTTTACTCTACTTAATTTTGTCCTTACAAGTTAAGCATGTAAGTGGAGCTGTAATTTGAGAAAAAAATTTCATAAAGATTTGATAGTAATTGGCAAATTTTAAAAACCATTATACATCTGTTATTTTTTTTTAGAATCTTCTAGTTCATGATTGTTTGGACTTTCTTAGGATTAATCTTGAGACCATCATTTAAAATGATATATCCTAAAAAATCAACTTGAATAGTGTGAAATATATACTTTTTTATCTTGGCATATAATCCTACATCTCTAAGTTTTTATAATATATGATGAATATGAAATTCATGTTCTTTTGTTTTCTTAGAATAGATCAGAATGTTGTCTAAATAGCAAATAATAAAATCATCAAGAAATTTATAAAAAATATCATTCATAAAATGTTGGAAATAATTGGTACATTTGTAAGTCCAAAAGACATGATATTATATTCAAAATGCCCATATCTAATTCAAAATGCAATCTTCTATTCATCACCTTTTTTTATGCAAACCAAATATTTGTCACTATTAAGATTTATTCCAATAATTATCTAATTATATGGCGCATATGTAGAAAACTTGTCTTGTAAATTTGACACGTGTCTTACAAGTTGAACACGTTGTCGCGTGGCGTGAACTTCTATCTAAGAATACACCGGGTACCTAGCTGTAGAGAATTTTACTTAATATTTATTGGCTAAACTCTAATGAGTTATTTGTCCTTAATAAGAAGGACAAATACACACGATAATATAAGAAAAAGGTTTTGTATGATTAAAACCTCTTATTTTTAAGTAGGTTTGTACATAAGTTTTCTCTATGATATGTAGAAAATCCTTAAAAACCTTTTAAAGACTCATCTATATATCAAAATCATATCATGGCTCTATACATCCACCTTTTACACCTCCATAAAGTCTTGGCTCCCATAAACACCTTTAGTATGCACAAAAGTCCAAATTTGCAACAAAAACCCTTAAAAATATATTTTCCCGCAAAGGATGTTTTTCTTCCCAAACTTTAGAAAATCATATCTTCTGATCCAGCCGTTCAGTTTTCTTCAAACTTTCAGGCAAGGTAGAATTCACCTTTAAGCTTTACCACAAAAATATTTCAACCGCAAATATACTTCCAATTGTTTGATATCTCAAACCCCTTAGCAAGTGCTTAAAACCCTAGCTCAAAGACACCCGAGCACTATTTTCTCTATATCTCACAAATCCAAAATCTTAATACCACAAAAAGTTTGTACATAGTCTTGTGACATAAACATATATACTCCTGAAAATTTTGAGCCAAAAATCTATCAAATTGACTAAAATACAGCTCAAAATGTAACCGCTAGTTAAGCAGAGTCACTTACTGCCTTTAGCTTACAAGCACTGACTTCAGCTCGCAATATTTTCTTGACCCTAGCTTGGATTTTATCAAGCTGTTTGTAAAAAGTGTAGCCAAAAAAGTGCGCTTTTCAACCCCAATCGCCGATCTTTGATTGCTCTCTGTATGCGCGAGATATACCCAAAAGAGTGACAGTAGGTCCAAAATCGACACCCTAACTTTGAGCGCTAATAACTTCTTCATTAAAAGTCCAAATCATGCAAGATTTGCACCTAAACCATACCCAAAAACCTAAACCTGATGACCCTAGCCTTTGATGTTCGACTCCCTCCCAAAAACAAACCCTAACTCCTAATAAACCCTCGGGCAGCCTCCTTGAAGCCCATTGGGCATGATTTTTGGCCAATTAGAATAGAGATTTCTATCATCCACCTCTATTCATCCACATGGATGGCCAAACTACCCTTTTTACACTAAAAACCCTTTTCTAACCCTTCTTCTTGTAAGATTTACATACTTGGTGCTTTAAGCACCAAATAAAAGAAGTAAATAAGATCTTAAGGATCACCAATGTCTAACATAGGTGACTTAAGATATATACAAGTTACTATCAATATAAAATTAACTTCAAAAGTCACTACTAAAAAGAAAATAAGGTTGTATAGATCTTAATAATATTCCTTTTAATAGATCCTTTCTAAACTAGCAACCTAATCACATCCTATAACCAATAAAATCCATTGATATGACTTTCATTTAGCTAAGTAGTAAATTGTACATTAAATATACATGTACAATTTTTTCATATAGTAGCCAAACCACAACACGACATCCACCCCCTCCAAACCTGTGCATCCTCCGATATGCACCAACAAGAGTTGAAGTTGTGGTCGACGTCATACTATTGCTCCAGCAATATTTTCTTCAAAATCTTGTTCTTCTTCTTCATCTGTAAAGAAGTCAATTTCTTCTCTCATATCTTCATGTGTTATGTCTTGACTCCGTTGTTTGAAGAGTTTTATGCGTTTTTCTGCAATTGGAACTTTAAGGTGTGTTCCATCTAGCTCCCTTAATACATATGTGGCATTATCCAAAACATTAACAACCACATAAGGTCCAAACCAGCGTTTAGAAAATTTTCTAAGAGTACTATGCTAGTTATCCAAGCTACTATCATACACCAAAATCCAATCACCTTCTTGAATTTCTTTTGGCCTTAATCGATGTCGCTTGTCAAATCTATCTTTATTTTTGATTCGTGCCTCCCTTAGTTTAATAACTACTTTTTCTATATCTTCAGGTCTTCTCTCCAATTGACGGATTCGAAGTGCAAGAAGTTCTTCTCTAGGATGTAGTTCTTTTTTTTTTATTTTTTATCTCTAATCTAATCTAAATTGTTTTTTTCTATTTGTTAGGTTTTCTTCTATTTTATCTTAGATCTACTATACTTTTATTCTCTTCTATCTTAGATCTAAACTTAAATGTTGTGGGCTGAAATTAGAAGAGAAGTTGGTAGTAAAATGGTAGTAAGAAGATAGAATAGAAATTTATCTCAAAAAATGAGATTTCTTCAAGCTAATCAAAAAGAAAAGATTAAAGAGGTAGAAAGATATGGTTGAGGTGTCTCTTTGACTAAGAGAAGAAGGAAAACCAGGCGGGGATGACAAAGAGGGGTCATGAAGAAGAAGAAGGCGGGTTTTTTTGGAGGTGCATAGGATTTTTTTTATAGGCAGTATATATTTTTGTGTGTAGAAGAAGCTTGGAGAGGATTTTAAGTGCAATTTTTTATAGATTTGTAGTAGACAAGATAAAAAACATATGAAAATAATTTTTTTATCTTTTGGTTAAATATCAAGGGAGATATGAGTCGTCAAAGTTGTAGGTGTTTAAGACTAGGGCAGTGAGGGTTACTAAATTTTGGGCCTCGGCTCTTGGAAACCACTTGGACTCTAGAGGCAAAATTTGTTGGCTTTTTGTTCTTTATAGAGTTTACTACCATGTGACAAAATCTTAACTTAATATGATCTCTGAGGAAAGAGTTATGAGTGAAATTGTAACCGGGTGTAGGTGAAAAGAGAAATAGAGTGAAGGCAGAATTGGAGTTTGTATGGGCAATGTATGTGTGTGGGTTTTTTTGGGTATAAATAGAGTTAAGAGATGAATTTGAATGTAAAATTTGATACACATGATCTAAGCAATTTAGAAAAGAGATGAGAGCAAGTTTGATACTCATTTGTGTTATGAATAAAATGTTATGCTCTTTCAAAGAGATAGGGGTCTATCTCCAAGTTAGTGAAGTTTGAGGGAGCATATCTTTGTGATCAGAGTAGCATTTTGAATAGAATTTATTGGAATTTGTAGATATATGAGTCTATTAAGTTGTGTAAGAAATTAATTGCTATTGGAATTATATTTAAAGAATTATGAGGAAATTTGTGGTCGGATGTCGAGTTGTTAGAAGACAGAATTAAAGGAGAAGGATAGAGTCTATAACTCTAGTTTAAAGAGGAATTTTAAAGCAAAAATTGGAAGATGTTTACAACATAAGGCAAGCAACAAGCTTATCAAATTTTAGTACTTAGGTTTTTGTAAATGAGGAGCAATGAAGGTGTGAAGCAAAGGGGGTCTAAAATCAAAGGCAGCATGGAGGGATTACTTTGACAACATGGTTCTCTCTAACCACATGAGTTATAATCAAAAGGTTTATGGAGTTTGCTTCTTTACTTCCTTAAGTGCCTACCGTTCAAATTTTGTTACAATTGATGTGATATCCTAGGATTTATGAGCAAATTTGAGGGCGGGTTTCTAAAGGCAAAAAATATTAGGGTTAATAAAGTATGTTTTTATATAAATTCTTCAATTTTATGAACTTTATGAATCTCATCTTGCACTTGAGAAACTAGAGGCACAAAAGGCCCTATGTTTTTTAGGTCTAAGACTCTCATCACAACAATGTGTTGGAGGTCTTATAGAATGCCACTACATAGTTCTTAGATAGATAATATATATAGTGATAAGAGTGAAGCCTTCTTCACTCTTGTCAACACTTTTCTTGTTCCTAGTCTTGTTTTAAGTGTTTCTAGTCTTCTTGTCTTTGGCAATAGCCATTTTAATTTTAATATTATACATTCTTTAAGTGATTTTAAGTAGTACAAGAGTATATTTTGATTCATGTCCTTGTCTTTGATAGTTGTATACTCCTCTCAAATCTATTTTTGTGTAGATCTTTTCTTGACTAAGTTGATCAAAAAATATTGAAATCAAAGGTAAAGGATATTTATTCTTGATGGTAATCTTATTAAGTCTTTAATAATCTATGCATATTTGCAACAATCTATCTTTTTTCTTCACAAATAAGATAAGAGCTCTTATTAGAGACTTTGAATGGCATATGAAGTTCTTAGCCTAGTTCTCGTCAATATGTTTTTTTCAATGTAGCTAATTTATTTTATAATAAACTATAGATTGGTCCAAATGGTGATTGAGCTCATTCTTAAAGATTAATTGAATAATCATATAGTCGATGCTCAAAAAGAATATTTGAATTCTTCTTTTCAAAATGTCTTAAAAATCTTGATACTAGTTAGGAATATCACTTGTAGTCTTTTCAGCATTCAAAATATATGTGGCATATATAACAAAAGATGATCCTTCTTTTGTTGCATATATGAAAGCTTTTGCACCTATCAATAAAGGCTTGGACGTACTAGAATTATGTACGTCTACTTAACTAATGGATTTTTGGATTAAACTATAAGAAAAATTAAGATTATAAGAAGTCCAATCTATTTGAGGATTATATTTTTTTAACCATAATAATCCTAAAATAATTGGATTGAAGGGAGATCTAATCACATTAAATATTACTATGCTATTATATCCCTTAATTACTACATCTAAAAAAATAGTCTAATGGATAATATTTCTAAAAGATAACAAATGATTATATATGACTTCTATGTTTACAAAATTAATTTTCTTGACTAGAGTTATTTCTTGTTTTTTGACAAAGTCTTCATCTATGAAATTAGAAGAGACTTTTGAATCTTAAATGACAAAGACTTTGTAATTTTTAGGTCCTAAAAATACATCTATGGTAAAACAAGGTGAGGGATTTAAAGAGAGAATAAGACCTTTACAAGGTGTTGCATATGATTCCAATTACACGGTGTCGTGAAGTAAATACATCCATATGTAGAAACCTAACTTAACTATCTTTTCTTCAAAATTTTATTAAGTTCTTTCTTTCTTCTTACCAATCTAAGTTCTTATATAATTTAGGAAAAATTTCCCACTTTCTTTCTTTTTCTTTGGTTAAAATTTTATCTTATCTTTAATCTTAACTTTACCTTTGATTTAGCCTTGAAACTTTCTTTTATTTCTTTTATCTTTTTTCCAATCTTAGATTTTAGTAGATTCACGGTTATATTTGTAGATATAAGGAGATTTGACTTTGAGATTGAATTTAGGATTTAGGATAAATAGTAGATTTGGATGTCAATAGTCGGCTACCATTAATAGTTCTGACTTGGAGGATTAGATTTGGGGTTTTTATAACTTTAAACTATTAATTGTTGACTTGGACTTTGAAGACCTTGGCTGCGACTTCTTTGACGAGCTCGGAGGAGAAGAAGACGGGGTTTTTTGGCAAATGCAGAGAGGTATTCAAAGAGAGCTTCTTCTTGGCATGAGTTTAGGTGGTAGAAACGCAGGATTCGGAGCTTAGATGAGAGAGATATGCTTGTTTGAACTTAGACTACTAATATGACACCTACTGTCACTTTTCAAGGGTATATTAGAAGTTTTAAGATACTAGCAAGAAATCAAAAAGTTGGGTTAGAAACTAGACTTCAAGCTACACATTTTACGTCCAAGAATTGATAGAAATGAGTTCAGAATGAGTGAGATATGGCTAGTTAAACCCAGCAAACTAAACTAGGGTTTTGAAGAAGTTAGATAAATAGAAGGATTTGCTTTAAGCTAGAACTTGAGTTTCAAGAAGAATTTGAAGCTCATTTTTTGTGTACATATTACTTATACTATAAAGAGTCTATGTCTAAAATCTCATATCAATTGAAACTTTGATTAGGGAGTAATGGCAAATTTGTTCTCAGGTGTCTAGGGTTTTGACTTTTAAAAGTATCTGCCAAGGATTTGGTGATATCTAACGATCAGCAATGAATTCATAGCTCAAAATTTATGTGATGAGGATCAAAGGTATGAGATATGTTTTTCCAAATTTTGAGCTTATTTGAAAGGCTAAATCTTCAATTATGAATTTTCAAGTTTTGGGTTGAGATTTGACTTCTAAAAGTATCTGCCAAGGATTTAGTGATATCTAATGATCAACAATGAATTCATAGCTCAAAATTTATGTGACAAAGATCAGAGGTATGAGATATGTTTTCCCAAAGTTTGAGCTTATTTGAATAGCTGGATCTTCAATTATGAATTTTCAAGTTTCTGGTTTGGTTTTACTTATATAATTACTTGCTAATATTTTGATGATATCTGGTGATCGGTAATGAATTCACGGTTGAGAATTTTTGTGAAGATGACTAAAGAAGTGAACTCTATGTTTCCAAAATTTGAACTTATATAAACGGCTGGATTTTGATTTATAAATTTCCAAGCTTCTAGTTTGTTGATTTATTATACGCATGGTTTTGTGACTATAAAAGAAAAATTTAAAAAAGTTTGTGCATATTGGATCCAACTTGATTGTAAAGAGGGACCTTGCGTCTACCTGAAGCGGACTTTTGCCACGACAACGGTCTCTATTATAGCTAAAGAAACTTATTTTCTAATATATTATCTTTTTTAGCAACCATACTCTTCATTTGTGATTGTGTTGCTTCTTTAGATAATGTCGAGCTATAAGCTTTGCTTTTTCATAATATAAGTACAAACCTTCTTGACGACATTAAGTCTTTTTTTGTTTGGTGAGAGGTTTAAAATATATTGCATCAATTTGCATTAAATTTGATTTAGTCAAATAAGATTTTAAAAACTTAAAAGTTTTTATTATCAATTGATTTGTTCATCTCTATCCAAATCTATGTTCTTAATACCTTTTAAATAGTTGCTTGTTGTATGCAATGGCTTGAGTAATAAATTATTCTAAAGAACCTACTTTTGACATTATTAATAACAAATCTTTGATATTATCCTACAATCTATAAAAAAATTGATTGATAAGGACTTTTTTATTCCATTCCACATTGCAAGCAAGATTTTGGAATTCTACAACATATGTTGTAGCTGACCGTTGTCGTGGTAGAAAGAATTTGCCTCAAGAAAGCACTAGGCTTCTAGCTACTATTAAATATTCAATTAAGATCCAAAATAATAAAACCCCCAAATTTTTATGAAGATCTTCTTGATAGGATTATTACATCTAATACATAAGTCTTATTTCATCAAATAATTCAAATTATAATAAAATAGTCTAAAACCCTCATTCATCCATAAAGAGGGAACTTTTTTTAAACTTTAATAATCCATAACTTTTAATCCAATTGTCCAAATCCACTCAAAATTTACATAAAGTATTGTTGTATTCTTGACAACTACTATCACAAATTTCAACTATTGATTTATTATCAATTTTTAGATATTACGAAAATCCTCATAGTAGCTTTAAATCCTTGTTTACAAACACCCATGTAATAAATTCTTCATATTTTACAAACTAAAAGTCCAAATGCTATATAAATTTGATGTATAGCTTTTTAACATGATATTATACCATTTTAGAAATTTTAAGATAAAAATTCAGCTAAAAACTCAAGATATGGCAAATCCCATTACTATCAATAAAATAGCCTATTTATTGCCTTGGAATTCAATCTACTATTTTTGACTCCTAATATCTCTTTCTTTAGAACTTCAAATGTAATAATTCTTCCATATCAAGTGTAGATCTTAAAATCACCTTTTTAGCCACATTTCTCGATCTCCAAAAGCTCTCATATAACTCCTCAAATTCTCAAAAGAATGATAGTAGATACAATTTGTACACCTTTACTTCAAGTGCCTACTCCTCCCTCATAAAAATTCCAAATCTCTTGATTCTTATACCAAAATTGTAGTAAAAAAAATAAAATTTCTAATCCTAGTCTTTGATTTTCAAATGCTTTCTTTTAAGTTGTCAAAACCTTTGTTCTTGTTGTAGGCAGCCTCCTCAAAGCCTATTGGGCATGACCATTGACCAATAGGAATGAAGAATTTCACCCCTTTCCTTCATTCATCCACAATTTATTTTCATCCTTCTAAATAATCTTCTTAGTAGTTTAATTCTTCTTCTTTGGATCTTAATTGCCTCTCAAGGCTTTACACTAAATATTTAGGTCCTATATAATTTAAATGCCATAACCAAACTAAGTAAAAATCTAAAATAAAGTTTCTTATATCAACTCTATTTAATTTGCTTTTCTAACCATTCTAACACATATTAGAATCTATGAACATATTATATATTTTGATTGGATTTTACTTATTGTAAGCAATTATAATATGACATCCACCTCTTCCAAACCTACACATCTTTTGACATGTGCTAAGAAATCACCCCCTCTAATCTTGAGCTTAGTCAACAATGTCATATTACGTGTTGTCTTATTTGGAAATGCGTCGGGCACCTGGCTGTGGAAGGTGAAATTGTAATTCACATATATCCAAGAATCTTTAACAAGTTTTTTCCATATAAGAAGAATATGATTTGAATAATAATATGAGAATGCTTAAGTCAATACAAAGTGCTTAAAAACTTTCTTCTTGATAACTTCATCCACATATAAACCACAATTGCTTTGTTACTTGTCACAATCAAGCAAGTAGGATTTTTCTTGTAAATCTTAATGTTAGTCAATGAAATTCAATAAGCTATAAATCTTAATTTGATTGTTAACTTGGTGTGCAATTTTATACACAAATATAAATATAAGTCTTCTATATGTCTCGGACATACTTTAAGCCATTATTAAAACTTTTTATAGTCTTCTAGAACCTTCTATAGTTTCTAGAATCTTCTAGAAACTTCTAGACTCTTCTTTAGTCTTTAAAAATCTTCTAGAATCTTCTTCAAGCTTCTAGAATATTCTAAGATATATTTAAGACCCTCTAAAATCTTCTTCAATCTTCCAAGACCTCTTGTAGACTTTTTAGAGTCTTCCAAAATCTTCCTCAAGTTTCTAGAATATTCTAAGATATTCTTAGAAGGTCCAATAGGACATAAGGCTTCATAGTATAAATAAGAGGCAAGAATGGGGAACACCTTAGTCTTGCCAATACAAGTCTTGGAGTAATCCAAAGTGTTGCCTTGTTCTTGATATTAATACAGTTTCTTATTCTTGATCTAGTTCTTGTTCTTCTCCATCCAGTTCTTTGTTTTTGAAGTTATTTTGGTTCTGATTTCTTCTCTTTGGTTCTTGGCTAACCTACTATCTTGTATCCTTAATAGTTTGACAAGACTCACTTACATAATCATATCAAAGCTTAGATTTCTTGATAGAGAGTGAATTATCCTTCTTCAATATACTATTGTATTCTAGAGGAGTATGGACTATTCTCCTTTAGACTGATATGCTTACTTGTTGTAGTTGATTTTTCTTTGGAAAGAGTGGATTATCCCTTTCTTAAGTTATATCACTACATTTTAGAGATTGCGGATTATCCTCTTCTAAACTAATTATCTAAAAATATTTCTTTTAGTATAAAAAATACTAATGGCTTATCAATTTTTTCTTTTTTAAGATGAAAATAGATCAGGTTAATGGAGGTGCATCCTCATAAATAGAGAATAGAGTGGCAACACTTGTAGATTTTCAAGTCCTATTAGATATGATACAAGAAGAAATGGCATTTTTTTGCAATCCAAAAAAAAAATTGCTAATGGAATAAGAATCTGAAGAAACTAAGCAAGAGATTCATAACTTGCAACAAGAGATTATTTGATTAAGAGAAACAAGCAGATACACAACTTCTATAGAAATTCCAAGTGTTGTCATAAAAGAGCCAAAAGCTAGTATGCCTGATAAGTTTGATGGAATAAGATCCAACTTTCAAGGGTTTGTACAACAAGTGCGACTTTACTTACAACTATATCCTTCTCATTATCTAGATGGATTCATTCAAGTTGTTTTTGTGGACACCTTTTTATTAGAAAGTGCTTGATCATGATTTACACCATTATTGGAAAAGAATTCTCTGATCTTATACAATTTAGAAGCTTTTATGGAAAGATTTATTACTGCATTTGGAGACAGTGATCGAGAGATGGTGGCAGAGAGGAAGATCCAAAATCTATGACAAAAGTAACATTTACCTGCAATTTATATTACAAAATTTTAACAGCTTACTTGTGACCATGATTGGAATGATAAGGCTTTAATGACTCGATTTTGTTATGGTCTAAAGGATGATGTAAAGAATTTATTGATTATGATGCCAAGAGTTGAAAGCTTAGAGGAACTCATAGCTCAAGCTATTACTTGTGACAATCGCCTATTTGAACTACAACAAGAAATGCGATCAATTTTCAACAATACCTATCATGGTATGACTGCTACATCTTCAAGAATATTGGAAAAGCAATTAACATATCCTAAACCTATATAGATTGATGTGACTCAATTCAAGCCATTAACACCAACGGAAAAGATTAGACGTTGGCAAGAGAATAAATGCCTATATTATAGAAGATCCAATCTTAAGGCAGCAAATTATCCAAATAAGTCTAGAGAATTCAAGGTACGAGGTATAATATCCAAATTAGAAAGGTCAAAAAACGAAGATGTCCAGCCATAATAGGGACATTGATGGACAAAATCTTGAATCATGAGATGTTATTGAAGAAATCCAAGTGTTGGAAGTGATACTAGGAGATCAAGTATCACAAATTATTTTCAATATCATTGGATGTCCGACAAATCCTATTATCATTGGACTTCCTTGGTTTGAGCTACATAATCCTGATATTGATTGGAGTACGTGGAAGATTTCTTCAAGATCCACACATTAAAAGAAGAAACAAGGTACTATTCTATTCTTTGGATTTACAAATTCTTGGGATTTATAAATTCTTGGAATTTAAACTTAAAGCATTTATGCTAGCAGCAAAAAAAAAAGATGCATTTGCATTGTATGCTATTCCAATGAAAGATCCAATGGAGCAACTGAAGCAGAAAATTCCTGGTGAATATTGCGACTTGGAAGACGTATTTGAAAAGAAAAAAGCAGACATATTATCCAAACATTGTCTTTATGATTGTAAAATCAAATTACAAGATGGAGCTCAACCTCTATTTGGTCCAACTTACAATCTATTACAAACGGAGCTTACAGCCTTGCAAAATTATATTGATAAAAATCTAGGCAAGAATTTTATTCGACATTCAAAATCACCTACTAGAGCTCCTATATTATTTGTGAAAAAGAAGGATGGCTCCTTACGTATGTGTGTTGACTATCAAGGTCTGAACAAGGTAACTATAAAAAATCACTATCTATTATCATTAATCTCAAGATTATTGGAACAATTAGGTCAAGCAAAGATTTTTATAAAGATTGATTTGAGAGGCGCCTACAACCTAGTCAAGATTAAAGAAAGAGATCAATAGAAGACAGCATTCTGCACAAGGAATGGACATTTCGAGTACAATGTTATATCTTTTGGACTTACAAATGCACGTGCAGTCTTCCAACATATGATGAATGATATCTTATGAGAATACTTAGATGACTTTGTAGTAATCTTTTCTAAGAATGAAGAAGAGTATGAATATCATGTATGGAAGATATTAGAAAAACTACGAGAAAGTAGATTGTATATCAAATTAGAGAAATGCTCTTTCCACCAACCATCAGTCAAATTTTTGGGATATATCGCTTCAAAAAATGGGATTTCCATGGATCCAAAGAAGATACAAACTATTATGGAGTGGAAAAAATTGTCATCAATTAAAGATGTATAATGATTCTTGGGATTTACAAATTTCTACAAAATCTTCATCAAAGATTATTCCAAGATTGTGGCTCCATTAACGCTACTCATAGGAAAAGACAAATTTATTTGAAATGATAAGGTTGAAAAATCATTCAAGAAGCTAAAAGAATCGTTCACTTCTACTCTTATACTTGTCCACTCAGATCCAACAAAACCATTCATTCTAGAAATAGATGCCTCAGATTTTGGATTGGGATCTATACTATCTCAAACTAGTGATGATGGTCAACTACATCCAGTAGCATTATGCTCTCAAAAATTTTCAGCTGTAGAGATTAATTACGAGATCCATGACAAAGAATTATTGGCGATTATTGATGCTTTTGAAGAATGGCGCCATTTGTTGGAAGGGGCTTAATACAAAATCATGCTATATACCGGCCACAAAATTTGGAATATTTTATGAGTGCTCAAGTTCTAAATCATCAACAAGCACAATGGAGCATGTCATTATCTTGATTTGATTTTGTAATTATATATCGTTTGGAAAAACTTCAAGGAAAATCAGATGCCCTTTCTTGATGATCATATCTTGCACTAAGAATAGAAGACATTGTATTGGATCAACAAAAATCAATCATGTTGAAGCCGTCCAATTTGCAGTTAAAAACATTGACGATATCTACTTATACAAATACAACTCTCAAGATGGAAATCCAGAAAGCAATGAAGACAGATCCATTTATAAAGAATATCTAGCAATATTTAAAAAATGCACATGTGGAAGAAAATAATAATTTCAAATTCAAAGATGGATTGTTATACTTTAAGAATCTCCTATATGTTCCTCCAAGACCTACAAGACTTCAAATTCTTCAAGCTTGATTTGATCTTCTAATAGTTGGACACTTTGGCTTTAATAAGACCTTGGAATTAGTATCAAGAAACTATTGGTGGCGTCAAATGTGGAAATTAGTAAAAGAATTCATGCAATCATGCAAAATTTGTACGCAAACAAAGATTCCAAGACACCAACCATATGGACTTTTGCAACCCCTTCCAGTTCCTAAGAGCCCATGGCAATCATTATCTATGGACTTTATTACAGACCTCCTAATTTTGAATGGAAAAGATTCAATTTTTGTAGTGGTAGATTGTTTTATCAAGATGGCACACTTTATCCCATGCAATAAGATTATTTCTGGGGAAGAAATAGCCAAGCTTTTTATTGATAATATTTATCAAATACATAGCCTTTCAATTGACATTATTTCAAATCAAGGACCGCAATTTGTATCAAACTTTTGGAGAGGATTATTTTGGCTTTAAAAGGTCAAGATCAACCTCTCATCCGCTTATCATCTTCAAACTGACAATCAAACAGACAATCAAATAGAATAAGTGAATCAAATCTTGGAACAATATCTTTGTTGTAACAAGATGATTGGATGGACTTTCTACCATTGGCTTAGGTTGCATATAATAACTCTGAATATTCTTCAACAAAACAAACTCTATTTGTTTCAAATTGTGGATACTACCTTAGAACAAATCCATTCCTAATTGAAGACGTGAGAAGCCCTGTTGTAGAAAATCAAGCTACTTATTTAAAAATCATCCATGAAGAATTGGAACTCTAATTACATATAGTCCAAGATCGATATAAAGACTATGCAAACATTCATCACAAGAACTAACTAAATTTCAAAGTAAGAGATTGTGTCTGGTTATTCCGACGAAATATACAAACAAATCGACCATCACAAAAATTAGACTATCAAAGACTTGGACCTTTTACAATTCTACACCAAGTAAATTTAGTAAGTTTTTGTCTCAAATTACCAAGTAGCATGCACATTCATCCAATCTTTAATGTCTTGCTTTTAGAAACCTATTATAAATCAAATATTATTGGAAGAATTACTCCACCACCAACTCCAGTTGAAGTCAATCAAGAGATTGAATACAAGGTGGATGAAATATTAAATTCACGTATAAGACATGGACGATTGGAATATTTCATCCATTGAAAGGATTATGGAGTTAGTAAAAGAACATGGGAACCTTCAGATAACGTTAAAAATGTACCTATGAAGGTTCGCCAATTCCATCAATAATATCCTAAAAAACCTAGATTCAATGGTCATTGAAGATTTCATGGATAATAACATCTCTTGGCTTCTAAATGACGCTTCTTATCAACAATAATAGACCAATATAAAAAGGGGAGAGCCACGTCAAGACCTACACTTGTATTTTTTTAGGATAGAATAGATCTTGTTAGAAGCTTATTAATTATCATGTCAAATCTTTGCATTTCAAGGAAATTGTAAGAACAAGAGTTAGAAGACTCTTCTGCCATACAAGCGGTTGGAAAATCATTGCAACTTTCACAATTTGCTAGGTTTGAAGAACATAGACAAGATGAAGAAGGAATATTCTAATATCAAGTAATGCCATGCTTAGAATCTTTGGAGATACAGCCTCATCACAAAAATCTTGATTCAAATGCTCGAGCTTTGGTAATACTCCTTGAAATTGTAAGGGTGACTCCAAGTGAACCATAAATTATTTTTGGAGGATGTTTTGAAAGTGGCAATGAAGAGCAAATTATAAGATGGGATGTTGGTCTAACAGAGATTATATCTGGAGGTCATTGACACCATCTCAAGGGACCTATTGAACCAATAACCAACAAATAAAAGACGAAATATATTACTTCTCTACTTCGACAAATTTTAGAATTTTTACGCATGTGGTTTGATCATCAAATTGCTTTCGCTCCTTGTGAAACTCACTGCTAGAAGGGAAGGTGATGTCACGGACATACTTTAAACCATTACTAAAACTTTTTGTAGTCTTATAAAATCTTCTATACCTTTCTAGAATCTTCTAGAATCTTTTAGAACCTTCTAAAATCTTCTTTAGTCTTTAAAAATCTTCTAGAATCTTCTTTAGTCTTTAAAAATCTTCTAGAATCTTCTTCAAGCTTCTAGAATATTCTAAGATATATTTAAGACCCTCTAAAATCTTCTTCAATCTTCCAAGATCTCCCGTAGACTTTTTAGAGTCTTCCAAAATCTTCTTCAAGTTTCTAGAATATTTTAAGATATTCTTAGAAGGTCCAAGAGGACATAAGGCCTCATAGTATAAATAAGAGGCAAGTGTGGGAAGCACCTCAATCTTGCCAATACAAGTCTTAGAGCAATCCAAAGTGTTGCCTTGTTCTTGATATTAATACAGTTTCTTATTCTTGATCTAGTTCTTCTTCCTGTCCATCCAATTCTTTGTTTTTGAAGTTATTTTGGTTCTGATTTCTTCTCTTTGGTTCTTAGCTAACTTGCTATCTTGTATCCTTGATACTATATGTTTAGAAAGTTTTAGTCCAATCCAACTTACAAATTATCAAAAATTCACCAAAAATTGCACTAATGTTACTCAGCTGCCAACTTAGAAGTTAATACAAATATCCTAGTAGTAATTTCTCATTCTCCAATTATTAACTTCAGTCCAAAATTGGTAGGTAGTTTGCCCTTCAAGTCTTCCAACATTGTGCTAAATGTTACCTTGGTTCAATTAATAGATCTTGAGATATTGCAAAAATCCTAAACAATCCTAAATTGCCAATTTTTGGTATCTCTTTGTACTAAAGATCATGTAAACTTTGATTGCATTTTTAGATTGTTATAAATTTTTATTTAATCTTAGCACACTCAATCATCCATACATTATCAAATTTTTAATCATAGGTATCACTTAAATTGCACACAATAGCTAAAAGTATTAGTCCTAATTTTATTACATAAAAACTTAATCTCTAATATAAATCCTAACTTTAGATAGTAAATACTAAGTCCTTCTAAATCCTATAAAAACCAACCTAATGTCTTTGAAATAAGCTTTAAGCTAGCTCTCCAATCCTAATTATTGATTTCCAAATGATCCAACTCCTTGCCCTTGGAGGCCGTTTATGTTGCTAGAGGTCTGATTTTAACCCTCTCCCATACATGGTCGATCCCTAGGTATCAATTCAACTTATTCTAAGGATTTTTAAGCTTAATCCTATCTTCAACTTAATCCTAATATCAACTATATTAACAATTTATCTTCTAGCTTTTATTTGTTAGCTATTAAAATAAGAAATTAATCTAAGAGACTTTCAAAAATCTTTTTTTAAGTATCTTAAATTTCTATTGAACTAAGATAATCAAGTATTAAGTAGAAATTATTCCTATTCATGCTTTTCACTATATAAACGTGTTACAATACGACATCCACCCTGTGAGCCAAAAAAAACTCATTATAAGATTTTTTATATTTTTATTTGATTGAAATAGAAAAAAATTAGTATTTTTAGATTTTTTATGGATTTATTATTATTATTAGTATTTGTAGTACTATCATCTAAGTATCTTCTAGATAATATACCATTAGTATTATAGATGGATAAAAAAGATAAAAGAATTAAGATAAAAATAAGAAATAAAAGATAAATAGTAAAAAATAAAATATAAGAGATTAAAGTAAAAATAAAAAGTAAAAAATAAAATATAAAAGATAAATAATAAAATATTAAATATAAAAGATTAAAGTAAAAATCACAAATAAAAAGATAAAAAATAAAAGATAAAAGATGAATGTAAAAGTAAAAATATAGAAAAATAAAAGTCAAAGGTATAAATTTAATTGGTAGTAAAAGTGAAACACGAAAGAAAAAATTACAATAGAAAACTTTCAAATAAAAGTAAAATATAAAAGACTAAAATAATGAAGGGAAATTTTCTCAAGAAGTATTTAATAATGAGTATTAAGATTATTCAATAAGGTGCTAGAAGGAAATCACAAAAAATTGTAAAAAAAAATGAAAATCTAATCGAGTGATGCCTTCGATTCAAGGAATCAATCCCCCTTTACTAAAACGAGTGCCACCATCTCATCCTTAGTTGTCCATAAACAAGCTTTAGCTTCTCAAAAACTAGACTTTAGAGCGCTTCTTTTCCAATAAAATTTACCTTCAAACTCTTCTTAATACTTCAGATCTCATCCTCCAAAATCACAACTCTAAATCAAAGGAGCAACAGATACCCTGTTATTAAAATAGCCGCCATTGCTTTGTCTTTGATCCAAATGGCCTGTGCAATATATTGTTGGAAATCAAACAAAAATTTCTATTACCTTCTAAAAATTCAAGTCCTAATTCTATTCTTACTAAAAGTTATGTGCAAATAAAACATAGCCCAACTTAAGAAAGAAGAATCTATACTTCAAGGAGAAATTTTACAAGGGCTTTGCCACCAAAAGATGAGAGAGAGAAAAAATGGCCATCCAAGCCCTTTTTAACAAAGAACAAGGCAGTCCAGAGGTGGCAACCACATCTCCACCTTTAAACTACAAATCCCTAATCAAGATCAAGGGCCCAAAATGATCCTAAGTCTAAGCCCAATTTTAAGATTGGATTTGCTTATAATTAAGAATAGACTATCTTTTTAGCAAAACTAACACCACTAATGTGTTTAAAACACAATTTTATGCTAAGATTGACTATTCATATATCCAAATCTAAATTTCAAAAGTATAATTCTAATTAATATATTAATTATAATTTTTGACTATTGTTATTTTACTAAAATACTTCAAGAAATTTTTACTACTATCTTCTAATATGAACTTAGATGAATAATAATAATCTAAATATAATCATAGTATTTTCTTCAATTAGATATATTTTAATATGGTGATTAAAAGCACCAATTGCTAAATAATTTTGACTCATAATATTTAGAAGCCGATAATTCTAAAAAATTATTGGAATTCATAGAATTCTAAATTTTGGAATTCTATTATTTTTTAATAATAGATTAAGCTAGTATAATTTATTTTAGCCCTAGATGGTTATCCTATTACTTAGTTTAGATAAATTTTTATCCAATTTTTTACTAATATATTGAGCTTATTTTTTAGAATAGTAAGAACATCTATTTGACAAGAATAATCCATTTAACAAGGATTTTAGCCACCAATAAATACTAATTAGTCTAAATCTATCATAACTATTAATTTTTGATTGATTTTGGGATAAAAATAAAGAATCGAGCTGTTTTGATGGCTCACATATAGCGACCATCTGAAACAACTCGAAGAGGTAGAAAACTCAAAATTTCTTCTTAAAGAAGGGCAAGGTGTTGGTTCTATTGGGTTACATCGTCAAATGGTTAATCATCAAATTAAAGAATATAAAGTAAATATAATAGTATTTGCTTGAAATAGACTTGGTTTTAATAAATGAATTAAATCCTTGAAACTAAAGTCATTCTTGTCTATGGATGTGGATTGTAATTAGAAAAGGTAATAAGTTAAAGAAAACTAGTCATGTTATACTCAATTATTTGATCTCTATAAAAGGTTGGTTCAACATATCATCCTCTTTCAACCACTTGGATTTGGATTTAAAAGCATAAGTATATTTAGACATATCTTTTATGTTGCAACAGATGGTCTTTCCTGCTCTAACACTAGCTCAACTAGAGATAGCTTGATTGTTGACAACGAGGTTCAAATCCACATTGTCTTAAATACAACTTATGGCATAGCTAACTAAACTACAATATTGAGATGTTAAGTTGCAAGTAAAAAATCACTTATAACTACTCATTCATTTTCTATTGATTTGGACCTAGGAATTCATAAATATCTTATTTTTGATTTTTATTTTTCATATCTCTTTTGAAACTAAATTATATACCATAATAGTGATGCACATTAAGACAATGGATGCATTTGGCATCCACTAGTTGTTAATAATATTTTATTTGCTTTGATGGAAGCTAATTTGAATCTATAGAAATAAGAATTTTTAACCTCCTTCTTCCATCATTGGAGTGAGTTTGGATTTGGTGGAAGTTAGAAAAGTGACACAATTACCAAAAGAAAGAATCTACACCTACAGATACATTTGTTGATTTGGAAATTAGACTCTTTATTAACTTGATTTCCTCAATTGGCCATAGGAAGGATTCAAGTTGTCTATCTTCTTTAGATTAATTGGCGATCTATTTAAGATACAAACCTTGAAGGTCTAGTTCAACTTTTGAGAGAAATATTAGTTCTAATCTTAACTATTCACACCTTATATTCCTTGCATCTACTCCCCATGGTTTTGGTTGGAAATATCTCTCCATTCAAGATTTGTAATTGTACTGAATTATTGGGGTAGACTTCTTAGATAAAAAATGGCTCCATCCAAATAACATCAAATTTGGCTAAAGAATCAAGTTTTCTAACATCTTATATCATAATCAATATTTCTAATAATAGAATATTATTATAAAGTAAATACATCTATATATAGAAATCTTACTTAATTTTTTTTTCTTTAAAATTTTATTAAGTTCTTTCTTTCTTCTTACCAATCTAAGTTTTTTATATAGTTTTGAGAAAAATTTCTCACTTTTTTTTTTTTCTTTGGCTAAATTATTATTTCATCTTTAATCCTAACTTTAACTTTGATTTAGCCTTGAAACTTCTTTTATTTCTTTTATCTTTTTTTCCAATCTTAGATTTTAGTAGATTTAAGATTATATTTATAGATATAAGAAATTTTGACTTTGAGGTTGAATTTAAGATTTTATTAAGAATAAATAAAGGTTTGGATATCAATAGTCAATTACCATTAATAGTGCTAACTTTGAGGATTTGATTTGGTATTTTTTATAACTTTAAACTATTAGTTGTTGACTTAGACTTTGAAGACCTTGGCTGCGACTTCTTTGATGAGCTTGGAAGAGAAGAGGATGGAGTTTTTTGGCAAGTCTAGACAGGTATTCAAAGAGAGCTTCTTCTTGGCATGAGTTTAGGTGGTAGAAATATATGATTTAGAGCTTAGATGAGAGAGTTATGCTTGTTTAAACTTAGGCTACTAATATGATACCTTTTCTCACTTTCTAGATATATTACAAGTTTTAAGATACTAGCAAGAAATCAATAGTTGGATTAGAAACTAAACTTCAAGCTAAACTTTTTACATCTAAGAATTGATAGAAATATGTCTAGAATGAGTGAGATATGGCTGGTTAAAACCAGCAAACTAAACTAGGATTTTGAAGAAGTTAGATAAATAGAAGAGTTTGCTTTAAGCTAGAACTTGAGTTTCAAGATGAATTTGAAGCTCATTTTTTGTATACATATCACTTATACTATAAAGATTCTATGTCTAAGATCTCATATCAATTGAAAATTTGGTTAGGAAGAAATGGCAAATTTTATTCTTAGGTGTATAAGATTTTGACTTTTGAAAGTACTTGATAAGGATTTGATAATACCAGTTGATTGGCAATGAATTTGGAGCGGAAATTTTGTGTGATGATGATCAAAGATATAAGTTTTATGTTTCCAAAATTTGAGCTTATTTGAATGGCTAGATCTCAAAATATGAATTTTCAAGCTTCTAATTTGGATTTGACTTTCAAAAGTACCTATCAAGGATTTGATAATACCAGTTATTAGGCAACGAATTTGGAGCGGAAATTTTGTGTGATAATGATCAAAGATGTAAATTTTATGCTTTCAAATTTTGAGCTTATTTGAGCAGTTAGATCTCAAAATATGAATATTCAAGTTTCTAATTTGGTTTTGACTTTTAAAATCCCTTGCTAATATTTTGGTGATATTTGATGATTGGTAATGAATTCACAACTCAAAATTTGTGACAATGATCAAAGGTATGAAATTTATATTATCAAATTTTGACCTTATTTAAATAGCTAGATGTCAAAATATGAATTTTTAAGTTTTTGGTTTGGTTTTGACTTATAAAATTACTTGCTAATATTTTGATAATATCTGGTGATTGATAACAAATTCACACTTGAGAATTTTTGTGAAGATGATTAAAGAAGTGAATTTTGTATTTCCAAAGTTTGAACTTATTTAAATAGCTGGATCTGGATTTATAAATTTTCAAGCTTTCAATTTATTGATTTATTACACACATGGTTTTATAACTACAAAAAAAGAAAATTAAGAAGATTTGTGCATATTGGATCTAACTTAATTGTAAAAAAGGACCTTACATCTATCCAATGTGGACTTTTGCCACGACAACATGCTTCTTATATTTCTTGTCAAAGCCAATCTTTTTGTGCCTTTGGATTACCTCTAGCGGTATATCTTTTAAGTCTTTATAAGACTATACAAACACTTCACAATATTCCATCACTAGGTTCTTATACTTAATAATTTCTTCATTGCTTGATTGTGCCCCTACTTTAATATTTTTGGTTTCTTTTCCGTCTTTGGATATATCCATGTATTTTCAATCTATCTCGTGCATTTGTGACTAATCTTTAGAGCCTCTATATCAATTGCTAAGAATGTGAAGATAATTAGTAACACCTTCTTCTATGGTAATTCCCAATGATGATTTTTGGAAGTAAAGGATTGGAACTAAATCATTTTTATCCTTGAGAACCTCTATGGTTCTCTCTAAACTTCTACCTATAGCTACTATATATGCTCGCTCTTCTTCTAAAACTTCCAAATTGATGGTAAGTTCTTTGTTCATCTCCAACTCCTCTCCAAATTCAATTTTTTTCTAAAAAAATAACTAACTCTTTGATATTTGAATCAGAATTGTAGTGTTTATTCAACCATTGAGTGAATTCTCTATCATCTGTTCAATGATAAAGGCTTGGTCTAAGGCATCCTAATGGTTTCAGACTTTGATCCATTAGACTAATCAAGGTTGAATGTTCTTGAGCAATGGCTTTGTTTTGTCTCTTCTGCGTTGTCGTGGCAAAAGTCCGCTTCAGGTAGACGCAAGGTCCCTCTTTACAATCAAGTTGGATCCAATATGCACAAATTTTTTTAAACTTTTCTTTTATAGTCACAAAACCATGTGTATAATAAATCAACAAACTAGAAGCTTGGAAATTTATAAATCAAAATCCAGCCGTTTATATAAGTTCAAATTTTGAAAACATAGAGTTCACTTCTTTAGTCATTTTCACAAAAATTCTCAACCGTGAATTCATTACCGATCACCAAATATCATCAAAATATTAGCAAGTAATTATATAAGTAAAACCAAACCAGAAACTTGAAAATTCATAATTTAAGATCCAATTGTTCAAATAAGCTCAAAATTTGGGAAAACATATCTCATACCTTTGATCTTTGTCACATAAATTTTGAGCCGTGAATTCATTGTCGATCATTAGATATCACCAAATCCTTGGCAGATACTTTTAGAAGTCAAATCTCAATCCGAAACTTGAAAATTCATAATTGAAGATCCAGCCATTCAAATAAGCTCAAAATTTGGGAAAACATAATTCATACCTTTGATCCTCATCACATAAAATTTGAGCTATGAATTCATTGCTGATCGTTAGATATCACCAAATCCTTGGCAGATACTTTTAAAAGTCAAAACCCTAGACACCCGAGAACAAATTTGCCATTACTCCCTAATCAAAGTTTCAATTGATATGAGATTTTAGACATAGACTCTTTATAGTATAAGTAATATGTATACAAAAAATGAGCTTCAAATTCTTCTTGAAACTCAAGTTCTAGCTTAAAGCAAATCCTTCTATTTATCTAACTTCTTCAAAACCCTAGTTTAGTTTGCTGGGTTTAACTAGCCATATCTCACTCAATCTGAACTCATTTCTATCAATTCTTGGACGTAAAATGTGTAGCTTGAAGTCTAGTTTCTAACCCAACTTTTGGATTTCTTGCTAGTATCTTAAAACTTCTAATATACCCTGAAAAGTGACAGTAGGTGTCATATTAGTAGTCTAAGTTCAAACAAGCATATCTCTCTCATCTAAGCTCCGAATCCTGCGTTTCTACCACCTAAACTCATGCCAAGAAGAAGCTCTCTCTGAATACCTCTCTGGATTTGCCAAAAAACCCCGTCTTCTTCTCCTCCGAGCTCGTCAAAGAAGTCGCAGCCAAGGTCTTCAAAGTCCAAGTCAACAATTAATAGTTTAAAGTTATAAAAATCCCAAATCTAATCCTCCAAGTCAGCACTATTAATGGTAGCCGACTATTGACATCCAAATCTACTATTTATCCTTGGTAAATCCTAAATTCAATCTCAAAGTCAAAACTCCTTATATCTACAAATATAATCCTGAATCTACTAAAATCTAAGATTGAAAAAAAGATAAAAGAAATAAAAGAAAGTTTCAAGGCTAGATCAAAGTTAAAGTTAAGATTAAAGATAAGGTAAAAATTTAACTAAAGAAAAAGAAAGAAAGTGAGAAATTTTTCCTAAACTATATAAAAACTTAGATTGGTAAGAAGAAAGAAAGAACTTAATAAAATTTTGAAGAAAAGATAGTTAAGTTAGGTTTCTATATATGGATGTATTTACTTCACGACATCCACCCCCTCCAAACCTGCACATCCTCCGGCATGTGCCACCATTCACCCTTCATCTTATTTGTCTTCATCTTAAATTTCTTTATCTTCTTTGTTCCATTGTTCGTTAGACACGTACATTTCAAAGCCTTCAGGTAGAAAATTATTATTTCTTCTTCGGAAAGCTTTCACTCGTTTTCCTGCTATCGGAATTCGGATAGATGTTCCATCTAATTCTCGAAGTGAGTAAGTTCCATTGTCATGAGCAATTACAACAATATATGGTCCAAACCATCTCCGAGAAAATTTTCTTTGCGTACTATGTTGGTGGTCCAAAGTATTGTCATAAACCACTACCCAATCACCTTCCAAGATTGGTTTCAAACGCAATCGATGAGTTTGATCAAATCGTGTTTTGTTTTCCAATCTTGCTGCTTTCAACCTATCTAGTGCCAATTGGTGGTCTTCTGATAGTCTCTCAATTTGTTGGATCCGGAGTTCCAAAAGTCTTTCACGAGATATGCCATCTTCTCAAGATAAAAATAACCACGTAGGCATAGATTCTTCTGCTGGCATAATGGGCTTTTGACCCAACATTAATTCAACTGGCATATATCCCGTTACCGTACTATGGGTGGTTCTATCGGCCCATAAAGCAAATGGTAGTAGCCTTGGCCATTCCTTTGAATTGCCTTTACAAGCTTTAACTAATGCATGTATGATTGGTGGGTGGCCTCTTTCACTCTTCCCATTTGCTTCTGGATTATATGCAGTGGTTAATTTTAGCTTCACTCCATATCTTTCAAAAAAACTTCTAGCTTCAGCAGCATCTAATTCCCCTCTGTCAGCCCTCATTCCTCCAATACATCCATAGCGACTAAAAATATCCTCAAGGATAAATCGACATATTCCAGCTGTTTGTTTGGTTCTTAAAGCTCTGCCTTCAACATAGTTTGATAACTCCTCTCGTGCCAGAACTAAATATTTCATATTCCATAATCCAACTGGCATAACTACCAAATCAATTATCCATTGGAAGTGAATGGAAAGAGGGTAAGTTGGATGAAGTTCATCACGATATCTGATTTTGGATTGAAGTTGGCATTCAAGGCACGATCCCACAAAATTCTCTACATCTTTATAAAGACCCTTCCACCAATACCGCTCCTTAATCTTTGTATATGTAGCCCAAATTCCTCGATGCCCAGCCCAATGTGAATCATGAAATTCCTTTAAAACTTGAGCTTTGGTGCATGCATTTCCAACTACCCGCAATGGCATTCCATCCTTTCTTTTTGGTTTTTTCCAAAGAAGCCCATCCCGTAGAAAATATCCATATGAATATTGCCTGATTTCTTTAAAAAACTTATTTAACCAATCTTGCAATTTTCTAAGGGTGCTCAAATAAATGCCAATGTCTTTCAATCTTCCTTCATATGATTCTGCCTCAAAAGGTAGAAATTCTTCCATTCTCTCCTTATTTGTTGAAAATACATAACCCAAATCTTTATTATAGCTATCTTAATTCTCTTCTTCAGCAATCATTTCTTCTTTATCCATATATCTAGCCCTTGATAGCATATCCGCTACTGTATTTTCTTTGCCTTTAATGTGAATCAAAATTGGATTTAGAGATTTAATGTAGGCTATCCATCTTAGCATGGCAATATCAAGAGTTGAGCAGTTAGATATCATACCGAGCAAAGGTAAACAATCAGTCTCTAATAGCACATTTGCTCCAATTAAATAATTTCTTTCTGCTTTCAATGCTGTAATTGCACCCACAACTCTCTTTTCACTTGTGGATATGCCCTCTGGCGCTCTGTCAAGATTCTTGCTCCATATCTAATAGCAAATCGATTCCTGCTGACATCTTCTTGTCCAACAACCCAACCTATGGCAATAGGGCTAGTATCCACTGTTACTATCACAGGCTTATCATTCTCATAATTCACTTGTCTTAGAGCCGGTGGAGATCTTAAAATCTTTTTTAAATCTTCCATAGCTTTATCTTGTTCCATGCCCCAAGTAAACTTATTTTTTTTTCTTAAAAGTTTGTATAAAGGCTCTGCTACATGAGCAAAATGAGGTATCCAAATTTGATAGAAAACACATGCTCCAAGAAATCTTCTCACCTCAGTGATATTTTGCATCATTTGTGAAATAACATCTACCTTATCTGGATTTGGCTTTCTTCTATAGCTTCCACACAAATGGCCTACAACTACAATTTCTTCAACTCCAAATTTGGATTTATCAATGGATAGAGTTAAGTTCACCTCCTCCAATCTTTTCAAAATCCTCTCTACATCCTTAATATGTTGTTTTACAAATATTCTGCAGCCATCCGCTTCCACAGTCACATCTTTTATTTCTTCTCTGCAACCTTTGATTGGAATATCGTCCACAAATGGTATAGTCTTTTCTGGTACAAAATCTTTTAGAATTCGATTCATTGCATTCTGCATATGTGCCACTGAGTTGGTGGCACCTTGAGGTAATATACACATTCGAACCAAACCTAAAAGAGTCTTCATTGTCGTTAAATTTCTGCTCTCTGTTTCCAATTGAAACTGATCATAGCCTAAATACAAATCTCCAATTGAATAAATGGCATGGCGTGCAAAAGCCTCAGCCACCTCATCCACAATTGGACTGGAACCTTTATTTTTAATAGTAACTCGGTTAGCGGGTTGCATATCTTGAATAAACCTTAATGCTCCTGTTTTCTTTGGCACCGTGAACCAACGATTGGAATATGGTCCCATAGAAGGTTCAAGGATTCCCATTTCCATTTTTTCCTTGAGCAACTCAATTAATTTTGAGAGTTGAGCTCTTGGAACTGGAATAGGTTTTAAGTCCCATGGTATATGTGGAATTGTAAAGATCACCATTGGTGCCACTATGTTTGGATGGACACATCCTATTTCATTAGATTTTGATGCAAATGACTTTCCGTGTTTAGAAAGCATATTCAAAAAAAGGTTTCTTTCAAGATCAGTCAAGAACTCACCCCCTCCAATCTTCAACTTCTTGAGTGTTTCTTTCGTAAACCGATGTCCAATCCCCTCTAGATTCCTTAGCCTTGGTTCCATTTCAGCTTGTTTTACATGATCTTTGGAATCTTCAGGCAATTGTATTGCCACAGGCTTAATTTTCTTTGCCACTGATTTATACTTTGTATTCACTTGTGCTTCAATTCCAAATATGCAATTGTTAGCTTCTTTAGTAGGATTTTTAACAAATTTTTTTATTTCTTCATAAAGAGCTTGATCATGAATTTCTACCACAATATCATTATTGTTTTTTATATCCATTCCTTCATTTAAACCTTTCAACTGTTGTAGAATATTTCCTACAAATCCTATTTCTTCCACCATCCCTGAAATAGCTTCATCTTCCAAAAGCACTCCTTTCATCTTTAGATTTTTTTCAATTTTTCTTAATTTAGCTCTATATTTAGAGTCTAATATATCAATACCTTGAAAACTTGAAATACCACATTTGGTCAAATCCAAAATTCCACAGTCATTCTTCTGTACATTGGGGAATGTAGTAGTAAATAAAGTACTTGCACCCGTAGATCCCCATGCTCCACGTGTGCTCCTTAGAAATCCTGAAAAGTCTCTTCAGTGTCTAGAGGTACTTCTCGCAGTTGATCTCGATGTCTTTCATGCTCTGGCTTTACTGTGAGAAATTGCACTGAATTTCTTCCATCACAACTCCGAATTCTAGCATAATGTGATCCATCGTCTAATACCTTAGTTTCCATTCTTGAAGCTGTAATATATGTTGCCCAAGTATAATTGGATACGTACTTCGGACTTGCACAAAGAAATTCTGATCCACCTCCACATTTCCAATTTTTGTTTTAACTGCTGGGCATGCACCATAAAGACCCCCTCTTTCGTTGTTTGCCGCTCTCAATACCCATCCATGTTTGGTATCTATAGGCCATTTTTTTTTTCATAAACGACCTTTGATATTATATTAATTTCAGATCCATGATCCCCAAGAGCATGTATTGCTTCTTCTAAATTTCCAAGTTTAACTTGGGTTTCTGTTGTAGCCCTTGCCCAATATGGATGAGCATACATTGTTTTTTTTTTTACTCACACTTTCCTCATCTGCAGCCGATAAACATGCGTGCACTCTTGCCTCATCTTTCTCTCTTACTTTTATTTCTTTTGTTGCAAGATTAATTTGTTCTTCAATCTTACAATCATCTTCAACTCTGATTTCTTAATTCCTTCATTTTTGATAGCAATCTTTTCTAGTAATGTTTGAATTTTAGGAGAAAATATACTTAGTACTTCCATTTCTAAATCCTCATCCAAATCATCATCCAGGCTTTGCTCTTGGATATTATAAGTATCATTTGTAAGTTCTTCATTGCAACCTTCTTTGGACCCAGAATCACATATTGTGGAGAATACATGAGCAATCTCATCACCTTCTTCTTCAATTATGCAAGTATCAATTGCACTAGCCATGACTGTTTCGGTTGTCATTTGACGTTTTCTTTTTATTACGTAGATTATGAGTTCATGAAAATCTTTCTTTGCTATTCCCAAGGCTTCTCTCAATGTGAATTCAATCTTAGCATCAAGAATTCTCTCTTCCAAAATTCCTTTCATATCTATTGATGTTTCTATATCAGAACAAAGTTTATAAGTAGGGCCTTTAACCTTACCTCGTCCCGCTTCTTCTTTTTCCTTTTCCTTGCTTGCTCCTTTTCTCTCCTCCCATTTGTCCTTAGACAACAATGTATCTTTCGGATTTGAAGTTGAAGGTGTAGACCCTGATGGATGGTTGGTACCTTGAACAAAATCATCCTTTTTTTTCTCACCTTCATTACTTTTGCGAGTTTGCCTTTTATTTATAAGCTCTCCTTCTTTTTCTTCTTCTGCATTTCTTCCTCTCTTCACCTCTACCCAAACATCTTGGTTGCCATCCTTTTCTTTATTTCTATCCAGAAAAGCTTTGATGCTTGTAGTATCAACAGGATCATCCCATCCAGTTCTTTGTCTGATAGCTTGGGCCCCTCGTATCATAGCCTCACGTGTTGCATGAAACGGAATTTCAATATTATTTTGCCATGCAACAATTTGATAAGAATTGACATTGCTTGAATCTTGGGATTTAGCTCTTTTAATCCAATCCTCCATCACCTTCTTCATTCCTCCTTTACCAAAATTAGTATCCAATGGAGAATCTGTAGCTGCTTCCCTAATTCTTCCTTCTTTGAAAATGATTTTTCCATCCTTTAAAGCTCTGGCATACTCTGTGCAATTATTCCGGCTATGATTAGTGTCATCACACCAAATGCACCTCATTATATAATTTTTTTTTCCTTCTGGTGGCTGTGAAGAACCACTGCTTTGACCCTTCTTCAACTCACTCATTTCCACCCTTAATTCCTTTATACCTTTGATTAATTCCTCAAGAGTACCTTCATCTATTGTTTTGCTCTTTCCAACAACTGTAGATGGAGTGGATTGCACCGATGGTGTATTTTGTATTGAAGAAGTGATTGGCTCTTTCAAGATGCCTATTGGAATGGCTTCTGCATATGCCCCCATTCCCCTAGATCTCACCCTTTGTTGTTTGGCTAATAAAATGATGGATTCCTCCACTCTTCTCCAATCTGTGGTGAAGCCACCTTCTGCATCCTTGTCTCCCAAAAGTATAAGCAATCTATCTTCTAAAGCTTCATCAGCTGCTTGTAAAAATAGCTCAACCTTTCGACCATCCAAAAACATTCGATCTGACACAGAAAGTTGACCATATTTCTTTTCAAATATTCTGAGTAACTCATTTGGTCCCATCATCTTTCCTGGGCGTTGTTCCACCCAATCTAAGAAAAATCGCTTAGTCATCTTGTCAGTGTCTTCATCAAAGAACTCATTTCTCATCCGTTCTTCAAACCTCATTCATGTGATTGCATTAGTAGTTGTTCTTACATGACGTACTCGATCTCAAATCTCTGGTACCACAGCCAAATCAAAAGTCTCTAACATTCTAGCTTATGGAACTTGATGGATCTCCATTTCACAAACATAGGCTTTAAGAAATTTAGTGACATCTTTGCCATCAAACCGGCCTACCTTGTCAATGACTCCTCGAAGTGCCTTTGTAGCTCCATGTCCATCAGAATTAGATCGTTGTTGTTCCACCAACATGGTGACCGCCCTCAGAAGATCCATGGCTCCAACCGTTCCTTGTCCTTCTCGTAAATTTGTCCCTGAATTCGTATCTTCCATGATTCTTAACTCAACTGATTGCCCCTAAAGCAGCTCTCAGTGGAAGCACCAATATGTCGTGGCGAAAGTCCGCTTCAGGTAGACGCAAGGTCCCTCTTTACAATCAAGTTGGATCCAATATGCACAAACTTTTTTTTTTAAACTTTTCTTTTATAGCCACAAAACCATGTGTATAATAAATCAACAAACTAGAAGCTTGGAAATTTATAAATCAAAATCCAGCCGTTTATATAAGTTCAAATTTTGGAAACATAGAATTCACTTCTTTAGTCATCTTCACAAAAATTCTCAACCGTGAATTCATTACCGATCACCAGATATCATCAAAATATTAGCAAGTAATTATATAAGTAAAACCAAATCAGAAACTTGAAAATTCATAATTTAAGATCCAACTGTTCAAATAAGCTCAAAATTTGGGAAAACATATCTCATACCTTTGATCTTTGTCACATAAATTTTGAGCCGTGAATTCATTGTTGATCATTAGATATCACCAAATCCTTGGCAGATGCTTTTAGAAGTCAAATTTCAATCCGAAACTTGAAAATTCATAATTGAAGATCCAGCCGTTCAAATAAGCTCAAAATTTGGGAAAACATAACTCATACCTTTGATTCTCATCACATAAAATTTGAGCTATGAATTCATTGCCGATCGTTAGATATCACCAAATCCTTGGCAGATACCTTTAAAAGTCAAAACCCTAGGCACCCAAGAACAAATTTGCCATTACTCTCTAATCAAGGTTTCAATTGACATGAGATTTTAGACATAGACTCTTTATAGTATAAATAATATGTACACAAAAAATGAGCTTCGAATTCTTCTTGAAACTCAAGTTCTAGCTTAAAGCAAATCCTTCTATTTATCTAACTTCTTCAAAAACCCAGTTTAGATTGCTGGGTTTAACTAGCCATATCTCACTCAACCTGAACTCATTTCTATCAATTCTTGGACGTAAAATGTGTAGCTTGAAGTCTAGTTTCTAACCCAACTTTCAGATTTCTTGCTAGTATCTTAAAACTTCTAATACACCCTGAAAAGTGACAGTAGGTGTCATATTAGTAGTCTAAGTTCAAACAAGCATATCTCTCTCATCTAAGCTCCGAATCCTGCGTTTCTACCACCTAAACTCATGCCAAGAAGACGCTCTCCCTGAATACCTCTCTGCCTTTGCCAAAAAACCCCTTTTTCTTCTCCTCCGAGCTCGTCAAAGAAGTCGCAGCCAAGGTCTTCAAAGTCCAAGTCAACAATTAATAGTTTAAAGTTATAAAAACCCCAAATCTAATCCTCCAAGTCAGCACTATTAATGGTAGCCGACTATTGACATCCAAATCTACTATTTATCCTTGGTAAAATCCTAAATTCAACCTCAAGGTCAAAACTCCTTATATCTACAAATATAACCCTGAATCTACTAAAATCTAAGATTGAAAAAAAAGATAAAAGAAATAAAAGAAAGTTTCAAGGCTAGATCAAAGTTAAAGTTAAGATTAAAGATAAGATAAAATTTTAACTAAAGAAAAAGAAAGAAAGTGAGAAATTTTTCTTAAACTATATAAAAACTTAGATTGGTAAGAAGAAAGAAAGAACTTAATAAAATATTGAAGAAAAGATAATTAAGTTAGGTTTCTATATATGAATGTATTTACTTCACGACACCGTATATACGATCATCTTGAAGGACGTGACGCCACTCTTGGAAAGAATCCACTATAGCAAGGAGTTCCTTATCATGAATCTTGTAGTTGATCTCAGCCACAGAAAACTTTCGTGAATAGAATACAACCGGATGAAGTTTATTATCGATGCCCATCTGTGAAAGTACGGCTCCTAAAGCAAAATCCGAAGCATTGGTTTCTAATTAGAAAGCCTTTGCAAAGTTTGGGTATACCAAGATTAGAGCCGTAATAAATGCGATTTTAAGATTTTGAAATGCTTTTTTTGCTGGAGGTCCCCATTCGAGTTTATCCTAACATGTTAATCGAGTGAGTGGAGTAGTAACTTGAGAATAATTCTTAATGAAGATCCGATAGAAGTTAGCAAAGTCGAGAAAATATTGTACGTCTCTAACCACCTTTAAAACTTTTCAGGACACAATTGCTTCCACCTTCTTGAGATCCATCTTCAAGCCTTCCATAATCGCAACGAACCCTAAAAATTCCATCTCAATTTGGTGAAATAAGCACTTTTCTAACTTGGTATAGAGTCCTCGCTCGTGTAATTTTTTGAGTACGAAATGAACGTGCTTCTTATGCTCTTCTTTGTTCTCAAAAAATATCAAGATATCATCTAGATAGATGATAACAAAATTGTCTAGATATTCTCAAAAAATATTGTTCATCATATATTGAAAGACTGTTGGAGCATTGGTAAGACCAAATGGCATAACATTGTACTCAAAATGACCATACCTTGTAAGAAAAGCTGTCTTCTATTCGTCTCCTTCTTTGATTTGTACAAGATTGTAAGCTCTCCTTAGATTGATCTTTGTAAAGATCTTTGCATGTCCAAATTATTCCAAAAGACTAGAGATCAAAGGTAATGGATAGCAATTCTTCTTTGTCACCTTATTGAAACCTCGATAGTCCACGCATATCCATAGTGAGCCATTCTTCTTCTTCACAAATAAGATTGGTGCCCCAGTTGATGACTTTGAATGAAAAATGAAATTCTTGGCTAAATTCTCGTCAATGTATTTCCGCAACTCAATCAATTCCATCTAGGTTGTAGATTGGACCAAAATGCGGTTGTGCTTCTTCTTGTAATTCTACGACACAATCATACGGTCGATGTTCTGATAGCATGTCAGCATTCTTCTTTTGGAACACGTCTTGAAAATCTTTGTATTGTTTTGGTATATCTGTTGTTGAAATTTGCTCTCCACTAATTGGAGTCACATAAATAATCAATGGTGTGCCTTCCTTGCATGATCTTACAAACGTTCTTGCTTCAATGAACAAGGATTTTTTAGTTTGGTGTCTTCTTCGAGGCTTGTTCTCAGCTTGTTCTATAGAAAATATTATCCTCTGCAACCTCCAATCTATAGATGGATTATATTTTTCCAACCAAGAAAGACCAAGAATAATAGGATTTGATGGGGTGCTAATAATGTTGAAAATAATATAACTACTATGGTCTTTAAACGTCACTTCTATATGTTCTGATTTATGGATGACACTACCAGATAATAAAGGTCATGCATCTATTACTTCTACGTGAACAGGTTTGGATTTCTGTACTAGGGGAATTTTGTGACGCTTAGCAAATTTTTGGTTTAAGAAATAAGCAGATGCTCTTGAATCTAATAAGGCTAAGGTTTTTAGTTTTTGAGGACCAAAAGACAAAAGAATTATAAAACAACGGGCATGTTGAGTAGAAAGAGAAGAACCTGGTTTTGATTTGTCTAGCCACACGGTTCCTATTATGGCTAAGCATCCTTGTTTTCTTGAACAAATGCACCTCTATTCTTGATGCTGCGTCCATTTTGCTTCTTTGGACAGTTTCTAGCTCTATGGCCTTCTCCACCTCAATAAAAGCACAAACCTTTCTCCATACGTTGTCGTGTTGCAGTACATTTATATAGTGAAAGGTATAGATAAGAGCAATTTGTATTTAATACTTCATTATCTTAGTTCAATAAGAACTTAAGATACTTAAAAAAAGGGTTATGGAAGCCTCTTAGATTATTTTCTTGTTTTAATAGCTAACAGATAAAAGTTAGTTGTCAAAGTTTTCTTCTAGGCTATACAAACTCTTTTACTAATTTTGAAAAGCCATAAGTTAATTAGAATAGGATAGAAAAGAAAAATAGTTATTATGGTTGATATTAGGATTAAATTGAAAATAGGATTTAACTTAAAAATCCTTAAATTTAGTTGAATTGATACCCAGGGAAAGACCGGATATGAGACAGGGTCGAAATCAGACCTCTAGGGACAAAAACGACCGCAAAAAACAAAGAAGGGTGACATTCGAAGATCGGTGATTAGGATTGGATAGCTAACTTAAAAAGAGTTTCAGGGGCATTTAGCTTATAACCATAGGATTTTGGAGGACTTAGCAATCGCTCTTCAAAGTCAGGGTTTGTATTGGTGATTTGGGTTTTTATATAAGACAATGATGGCTTGCATTGTTGAGTGGTTCGTAAAATCTGTGAAGCATCTACAGTTCAAAATTTGATATTGTCTGGATTGTTAGGTGTGCTAAGTGTGTACTAAGTTTTGTGTTAATCTAGCAATGCAATCAAGAGATATTTGAGTTTTGATACAAAGGATTGTCAGAAGTTGGCAGTTTAGGGTTGGATAGGGTTTCTGTAATAAATAAAGATCTACTAATTGGATCAATGTAATTTTTAGTATGCTAATAGAAGACTTATAGATTGAGCTATACACCAAGTTTGAGCTGAAGTTAATTGTGAAAGAAGGAGAAATCACCATTGGAATTTCTCCATCAATCTTCAAATTGGCAGCTGAGTGTCATCAGTGTGCTTTTTGGGCGTTTTCTTGCAATTTGTAAGTTGGATTGGACTAAGTTATTTTGAGCGTGTAAAAGGCTTATACCAACATGTGTGTGCAAAATTTCACACTAAGTGGACGGTTTGATTAAAAATTATAGCTTGTTGAAGCTCACTATTTAGGGTTAGGACTTATAAATAAAAATAAAAATTGCTTAATTATAAAGAAAATAAGGTAATTGGGGTATATGTAAGATTGATTTTACTAAGAGGAGTGTTTTTAAACAATTTTTAAATGAAGCTCGAATTATATTCCTTATATGTGGGTAAAACCTATTAGGATTTCTTGAATATTTGCAAACAATACTTTACCTTCTAATGCCAAGTGTCCGATGCATTCCCAACCGAGACAACACGTAATACGACATAAGTGGTGAACCTGACGTGAAAGTTTGGGAAGGAAGGTATTGGCTTTTGTTGTAGTTATTTGAAATTAATGGCACAAAAAAACAAAAAGGTGGATTTTAGAGCTATTGGTGGAGCTTCAAGTGGATCTTCTAGTGGAGCTTCTTCTGGTGGACAAGGTATGTATCTAGACCCGAACATTGCAACTATGTTTCAAGCTTTTACATTAATTATGCAATGGCAACAAGAAAAGGATCGAAAGGAGGCTTTGGCAATCAAAGCATTACAAGCAGTGGTTAACAAGGTTGACCAGTTTGATGGGAAGGACATATCTAAGTATTTGAGGTATAATATGCGGAAAATGGAATTGAATCGAGTCTCTGAAAGGGACATGATTTTATTATTTGGACTTGCTACAATACCAAAAATAAGAGAACATGTGAAATCAGTTACAGAGTAATTTGGAAGCTCTTGGAAGGAATTCTCTCATGCGTTGAGAAATGAGTATTTCTTAGAAGACTCTGATCAAGTCACTAAGAAATCATTTTTGGAATGGATTGAGCGTCCTAACAAGAAATTGCAAGCTACTGAATTATTAAGGGAATTTGAAAGACAGTATTCTAGATTATCGAAAATAAAAAAGGTAACTTTGGAACCAAACAAGGTTGAGTTATTTCTTTAAACAACAGATGGAAAATTATAAGAAAGGTTGGAGATTTCTCTTGAAGATATAGAAGAAGATGAAGGATGAACAACAAATTGGAAGAAGGTTGAGAATGTAATAGGGTTGTTGGCAAAAAAAGAAAGGACGAAGGACAAGGGAGGTATCCAAAGAATGATGCAGGTACCTAAAATTCAAGTGCCCACTTCACGGTTGACGGCAGCTATTGTTCAACCTTCAACAACTATATCAAAGAAAGAATATATAGAAATTGAAGAACTTATACGTGGAATGCGAGATCTTCAAATTAAATTTGCAAGGCTTGAAGAGAAGACTTCTATAATGAATTCAAAATCTATTTTTAAGCAAGGATATGTACAAAGATGCATCTGATGTGATGATGATTCCCATTCTCTAAAGGATTGTGGTGAGTTTAATGAAATGGTCCAACAAGACATTGTTTTTTGAAAATATGGAAAGGTGGCGTTAAAAGATACTGGTGATATTCTCCTAACCAACTTTGTTAAGGGAAGTATGAAAGCATTGGTTAAGGATTATTTGGCAGCAAATGGGATTACAGTAATGGAAACTGCAAGTTATGGTATTAGAGTGGATGATAATGCTAAAAAGATTATCCTGGAAATATTGAACTAAGTGGGGTTTGGTCTTCTGCGATTTCTACAATGCAAAAGAAGAAGATGCCACGAGAAGCTTTATTAAGAACTACTGCAATAATTCGTCGAACTACGGTGTCGGATACAGAGAATTTGCCTTGGAAAAATACTAGGTTCCTAGCTGCTATTAGAACTAGCAGAGAACATGAGACAAAGCCGTGCAAGTATCCTCTATACTTACACAATATTTGTTCAAGCTTTCAAATTATACTTGTATTATACTTGTACAAGTCTTAATCAAATACAAAATATAAATACTTGAATAATACTTATAAAATCTTTGGTATAATACTTGTACAAATATTTGTACAAATATTATATATAATACTTATAAAATACTTATAAAGATACTTGATATAATACTTGTATTATCCTTGGTATAATACTTTTACAAATACTTATACAAATATTATGTATAATACTTATAAAAAACTTATATAAATACTTGATATAAATACAAGTATATATACTTGTATAAAACGTATAAGCAAAGTGTGTATGTATTCAAGTATACCTCAAAATACAACCGCATATGAGGAATACAAGATATACAATAAGCGGAAACTAAATAAATTACTAAAAATTCATCCAAAGTTCGAATCAAGCGTGCTTATAACCTATGGAAAGCCAATAATCCATTGTAAAACATATCCAAATTTCACAAATAGATGACTTACCATTTAAAAGTTATGGCTAAAAGAAGTAGGCGCTAAAATTTCCAAGCAAATGCAAAGGCAGCAAAGCTCCTCTTCACTTCAGCCTTTGTTGTGATCACTTCCCTTCTCCAAATTGGACATGCAATAGCTTTTTAGAAAGCTCACTCCATCATCTAACTTGTTCTAAAATTTCGCATGCATGCCTCTCAAACTCCAGATTTTGTAGCTAGTCGATTCTACTCTTCAAACCCTAGCAACAATTTGCCCTCTTTGACACTTCATGGCTCATAAAACTTTCATCAAAGCTCCAAATGTATTGATTTTTGTTTTTGTGGAAAGCTTATACAAGCTTCTACAAGCACCTAAATTATCAAAAAGATTGAAGAGACTGTCCGACTTGGGTGGTTGAACAAAGTTTCTGCCCCTCTTCGTCGGGTGGCAGCAAACCCTTTCCCACTCTCAAGCTCACAACTTTTGCTCTCCAACTCCAAATGCTATAAGAGATGTCTTGATAGAAAGCTAGCACAATTTTCCACACTTTCCATAAATTTCACTAAGAAAGAGTCGAATTCGAACTTGCAATAGCAGATCGAAGTTTCTGCCCCTCTTCGTCGGGTGGCAGCAAACTCTACTCTACTAAAACAAGCATAATTGTTTGCTCACAACTCCAAAACAAGCAAGTGAGTAGGCTCTAGAATCCTCACAATTCAAAGAACACACCTACCAATTTTCATTACAAACGCTTCTATCTCCTCGGAGCTATCTCTCTCCAAAGTTCACCCCTCAAAACTCTCTTTCCTCTCGGTCTAGCAAGAGGAGTATATCTCCCTTTCTTTCCATATTAGACTATGAGATGTCCACATGGGCAGCCAAATCCTATTGGATGGGCCTTATTCACCCCATGCTCTTCTTTCTTATCCCTCACAAGGTCCATTCTACCTCAAAAGTCAACAAAAAGGTAAAACAACCTTTACTTTTCTTCTAATTACAAAAGAGTCTATTCTAGGATATAAATAAGGTAGGAACAAAACAAATAGCCATCTTAATTCACTAACTAAGTGGCTATAATAAATCCTCTCCTTATAATATCTTCTAAAATAACCTCTAGCACTCACACATATATTAACAATAGATACAAGATTTTTCATATTTTTATACACTGCACGTAAATGCAGTATGACATGCTCCCCTCTAAACCTGCACATCCTCCGGTATGTGCCAAGTTTAATCCTCTTCATCCTCCGTTTCAATCTCTTCATCACCTGCTGGTATTCCTTTGGTCTCTGATGGAGTTAAGAATTCTTCAAGATCATTGGTGTGAAACTTTCCATCCCTTCTTCTATATGTTTTAATTCTTTTGCCAGCTATTGGGATCTTCAATAAAGTTCCATCCAACTCTCGCAGCGAATATGTGGCATTGGTATGTACTTTAACCACCACATATGGTCCAAACCATCTTCGTGCAAACTTCCTCATTGTGCTGTGCTGATGTTCTAATGAACTGTCAAACACCAACACCCAATCACCTTCTTCAATTTTCTTAGACCTCATTCTATGGGTTTTGTCAAATCTCTCTTTATTGCTCAATCTAGCAACCTTAAGCCTTTTTAATGCTATTTGCATATCTTCAGGCAATCTTCTAAGCTGCTGAATGCGAAGTTCTAATAGCCTTTCTCTTGTAATATCATCTTCCCAAGACAAAAATATCCAAGTTGGAACTGATTCTTCTCCAGGCATAATAGGCTTATGTCCATGCATAAGTTCTACTGGCATATATCTAGTGACAGTGCTATGGATGGTTCTATCAGTCCATAATGCAAATGGCAATAGCCTAGGCCAAAGATTAGGCTTCTCTTTACAAGCCTTAACTAAGGCATGAATGATAGGAGGGTGCCCCCTCTCTATTTTGCCATTAGCTTCCGGATTGTAAGCAGTTGTTAACCTTAGCTGTACACCATATCTTTGGATAAACGATCTTGCTTCAACTGCATCTAATTCACCCCTATCAGCTCTCATTCTTCCAATACTTCCATATCTGCTAAAAATATCTTCAAGAATGAATTTGCAAATTCCTTCCGTAGTCTTGGTTTGAAGAGCTCTTCCTTCAACAAAGTTAGAGAGCTCTTCCCTTGCCAAAACAAGATATTTCATTCTCCAAATTTCAGGTGGCATTGCAACTAAGTCAATCATCCATTGGAAATGAATTGAAGGAGGATAAGTGGGATGTAGTTCATCCCTGTATCGGGCCTTAGATTGAAGTTGATATACAACACATGAAGCTACAAATTCTTCAACATCCTTATATAAACTCTTCCACCAATATCATTCCTTAATCTTTGTATAAGTGGCCCAAACTCCTTTGTGACCAGTCCAAAGGGCATCATGAAATTCTCTAAGTACGTGGATTTTGGTTTCAAGATCATCCACCACTCTCAAAGGTAATTCATCAGCTCTTTTTGCCCTCTTCCAAAGAAGTCCATCTCTCAACAGATATTTGTATGATTGATGTCTGATATCTTTAAAAGTCTTGTCCATCCATCCTTCTTGCTTCTTCAAAGTGCTCAAATAGAGTCCAATATCTTGTAGTCTCGCCTTATATAACTCTACTTTGAATGGCAAGATGTCATTGGTTAAATTTTTTCTATCAACAGCTAATACATACCTTTCTTCTAAAAGGTCTTCACTCTCCTCATGAGCCATCATTTCTTCTTCATGAAAGTATTTGGTCCTTGATAACATATCCGCCACAGGATTCATTTTTCCAGCAATGTGCACCAAAACTGGATTCAATGACTTGATATATGCTATCCATCGAAGCATGGCAATGTCTGGTGAAGAACAATTAACAATCATAGCAAGAAGAGGTAAGCAATCAGTTTCCAACACAACATTTGCTCCAATCAAGTAATTTCTTTCAATTGTTAGAGCAGTAAGTGCACCCCAAAGCTCTCTCTTTACTTGAGGATATGCTCTATGGCGTTCTGTAAGAATCCTTGCTCCAAAATGAATAGCAAATCTATCTCCTTTTATATCATCCTGGCCAACAGCCCACCCTATGGCTATTGGACTTGTGTCTACTGTAACAATCACCGGTCTTCCACTCTCATATTCAACTTGTTTTAAAATTGGAGGTGACTTTAAAATTCCTTTCAAGTCTTCCATCGCTGAATCTTGCTCTTGTTTCCAATGAAATTTAATTCCCTTCCTTAATAATTTATAAAGAGGCTTTGATATGTGAGCAAAATGAGGTATCCATATTTGATAGAAGACACATGCTTCTAGAAACCTTCTCACTTCAGTGATGTTACTACAAGCCATCATTTTTGCAATAACATCAACTTTCTTAGGATTTGGCCTTCTTCTATACCGTTGTCGTATTGTGGTTCAGCTACTATGTGAAAAAAATTGTACATGTATATTTAATGTACAATTTACTACTTAGCTAATTGAAAGTCATATCAGTGGATTTTATTGGTTATAGGATGTGATTAGGTTGCTAATTTAGGAGGGCTCTTTTAAAAGGATTATTATTAAGGTTTATACAACCTTATTTTCTTTTAGTAGTGACTTTTAAAGTTAATTTTATATTGATAAGTAACTTGTATATATCTTAAGTCACCTATGTTAAATATTGGTGATCCTTAAGATCTTATTTACTTCTTTTATTTGGTGCTTAAAGCACCAAGTATGTAAATCTTACAAGAAGAAGGGTTAGAAAATGATTTTTAGTGTAAAAAGGGTAGTTTGGCCATCCATGTGGATGAATAGAGGTGGATGATAGAAACCTCTATTCTAATTGGCCAAAAGTCATGCCCAATGGGCTTCAAGGAGGCTGCCCGAGGGTTTATTAGGAATTAGGGTTTGTTTTTGAAGGGGAGTTGAACATTAGAGGCTAGGATCATCAGGTTTAGGTTTTTGGGTATGGTTTAGGTGCAAATCTTGCATGATTTGGACTTTTAATGAAGAAGTTATAGGCGCTCAAAGTTAGGGTGTCAATTTTAGACCTACTGTCACTCTTTTGGGTATATCTCGCGCATACAGAGAGCAATCAAAGATCGGCGACTGGGGTTGGAAAGCGCACTTTCTTGGCTACACTTTTTATGTACAGCTTGATAACATCCAAGCAAGCGTCAAGGAGATATTGCAAGTTGAAGTCAGTGCTTGTAAGCTAAAGGCAGTAAGTAACTCTGCTTAATTAGCGGTTACATTTTGAGCTATATTTTAATCAATTTGATAGACTTTTGGCTCAAAATTTTCAGGAGTATATATGTTTATGTCACAAGACTATTTGCAAAATTTTTGTGGCATTAGAGTTTTGGATTTGTGAGATATAGAGAAAATAGTGCTTGGGTGTCTCTGAGCTAGGGTTTTAAGCACCTGCTAGGGATTTTGAGATATCAAACGATCGGAAGTGTATTTGCAGTTGAATGTTTTTGTGGTAAAGCTTAAAGGTGAATTCTACCGTGCCTGAAAGTTTGAAGAAAACTAAATGGCTGGATCAGAAGATATGATTTTCTAAAGTTCAGAAAGAAAAACATCCTTTGCGGGAAAATATATTTTTAAGGGTTTTTGTTGCAAATTTGGACTTTTGTGCATACTAAAGGTGTTTTTGGGAGCCAAGACTTTATGGAGGTGTAAAAGGTGGATGTATAGAGCCATGATATGATTTTGGTATATAGATGAGTCTTTAAAAGGTTTTTAAGGATTTTCTACATATCATAGAGAAAACTTATGTACAAACCTACTTAAAAATAAGACGTTTTAATCATACAAAATCTTTTTCTTATATTATCGTGTGTATTTATCCTTATTGTTAAGGACAAATAACTCATTAGAGTTTAGCCAATAAATATTAAGTAAAATTCTCTACAGCTAGGTATCCGGTGTATTCCTAGATAGAAGTTCACGCCACGCGACAACGTGTCAAACTTGCACAACAAGTTTCTCACATGTGCGCCATTTACTTGGCTTGTTCCGCAAGCTACCAACATGTATGACACACAACATGCCAAAGTATCTATGTTGCTCCACAAGCTACCATGCACTACAAGGTTACTATTCATTGTTATCAACATGTACCATGTGGCTAGCTTGTTCCACAAGCTACCAACATGTGCACCATGTGGCTAGCTTGTTCCACAAGCTACCAACATGTGCACCATGTGGCTAGCTTGTTAACCAAGTTTCTAACCTATCAATCACCTATAGACATATATAAAGGTGATTCCGCATCTATGAAGCTTTTAAGAAGCTTATCTATCAAATATTATCAAATCAACTTATTTCACCTATTTCTATTGATCTATATTAGTAAGATAATTATTAGAGTAAACCTTTTATCCGTGACACAAGCCTTTAGAAGATGGTGATATTTTTATAACCTTGCTCATGAGCCTTCCCGAGTCCTACAACTACCTTATTGTGGCATTGGAGTCCATCAAGATAAAAGAACTTACCATGGATTATGTGACAGCAAGACTTGCACATGGAGTGACCAAAAGGAAAAAAAAGGAGCATGTAAATGAAGACTCGGCTCATTTTTCAAGGCAAGGTAGAGGTAGCTATTCCAACCAATGTGACAATGTAAGAAGCAATGTGAGAACTTGCTTCATTTGTACTAAACTACATCACTTTATATAAAATTGATATTAGGCTAAAAAAGGAGATAGAGAGAATACTAATAATTTACATTGTTGTGTTATGGTTTGACTACTATGTGAAAAAATTGTAAATATATATTTAATGTACAATTCACTACATAGCTAAATGAAAGTCATATCAGTGGACTTTTGTTGGTTATAAGATGTCGTTTGGTTGCTAGTTTAGAAGGAATCTATTAAAAAGATTATTATTAAGATTTATATAACCTTTTTTTTTTTTTTTTTGTAGTGACTTTTGAAGTTAATTTTATATTGATAGTAACTTGTATATATCTTAAGTCACATATGTTTGACATTGGTGATCCTTAAGATCTTATTTACTTCTTTTATTTGGTGCTTAAAGCACCAAGTATATAAATCTTATAAGAAGAAGGATAAGAAAAGTATTTTTAGTATAAAAAAGATAGTTTGGCCATCCATGTGGGTGAATAGAGGTGGATGATAGAAATCTCTATTCTAATTGGCCAAAAATCATGCCCAATAGGCTTCAAGGAGGCTGCCCGAGGGTTTATTAGGAGTTAGGGTTTGTTTTTCGAGAGGAATCAAACATCAAAGGCTAGGATCATAAGCTTTAGGTTTTTGGATCTGGTTTTGGTGCAAACTTTGTATGATTTGTACTTTTTATGAAGAAGTTATATGCGCCCAAAGTTAAGGTGCTGATTTTGGACCTATTGTCATTCTTTTGAGTGTAACTTGCGCATATAGAATGCAATTGAGGATCGGCAGCTGGGATTGGAGACAACACTTTGACAGCTACACTTTTTACATATAGCTTGATAAAATCCAAGCTAAGGTGAAGGAGATATTGGGAGTTGAAGTCAGTGCCTATAGACTTAAGGGCAGTAAGTGACCTGCTTACATAGTGGTTACATTTTGAGCTATATCTTATGCATTTTGATAGATTTTTGGCTCAAAATTTTCAAGAGCATATATGTTTATGTCACAAGACTATTTGCAAAAAATTTGTAGCATTCGGATTTTGGATTTGTGACATATAAGGAAAATAGTGCTAAGGTGTCTTTGAGCTAGGATTTTAAGCACCTGCTAGGGGTTTTTGTTAAAAACTAGAAGTTAGAAGCCACAACACTTAGCATCAGCAAGGTTGCACACAAAGAGAAGTGCGGAATGAGATAGCTCTTACTTCCAACACCCTTTACTTATAAGTGGAGTTTACATCCAATATGCATAGGCTTCATCTACATTCATCTAAAGCCAGCCGCCACTCGAGACCCTAAACCTAGCCGCCTAACGAGACCCTAAATCCAGCCGCCTGTCAAGACCTTAAACCTAACCGCCTGTCGAGACCCTAGCCGCCACTTAATCCCTAATTGACTTTTGACTATTAGAAACTTACTATGGGTAAACTCTATATTGAAATAATCCAAGTAACTCTTTCTTGAACTTTAACACTCCCACTTTTCTAATTGTCAAAAGGCTTTTAAGCCTAATGCCTTTATCAACTCGTGGTGTCTATCCTTCACTAATGCCTTTGTAAGTACATCAGCAAGCATTTCTTTTGTAGTACAATACTTTATACCTATTATACCATCTTCAATCTTCTCTCGTATGAAATGATGTTGAATATCAATGTGCTTCGTTCTTGAATGGTGCTTTGGATTCTTGGCAAATGCAAGACATCCTTGATTGTCACACATTATTGGAGTTGCTTTTGTTTGCACTAATCCAATGTCTTCTAAGAGTTGCCTTATCCAACAAGCCTCCATTGCACAATGACTTGCTGCCATGTACTCAGCCTCCATGGTTGATCTTGCAATGGTAGGTTGTCTCTTGCAATTCCATGAAATGACTCCCACACCAATAAAGAACACATATCTCGTTGTGGATCTTCTATCATTTACATCTCCAGCCCAATCCGCATCGCAATAACCTTGCAAATCAATGTTCTTACCACCAAGGCATAATTTGAAGTCTTTAGTACCTTTTAAGTACCTCAATATCCTCTTTACCGTTGCCCAATGCAAAGGTCCAGCCTTAGACATGTGTTGGCTCACAACACTCACCGCATATGCAAGATCCACTCTTGTGGCCACCATTGCATACATAAGTGAGCCAACTGCTGCCTTGTATGGAATACTTTGCATCTCACCTTCAACTTGAGCAAACTCCTCATCCGTGAGCTTCATCAACTTCAAATTTGCCTCCAAAGGTGTTCCAATGGGCTTACACTCCTCCATGTTGAATCGTTTCAACACTTCTTCAATGTACTTGCTTTGACTCATTGTAATGGTCTTGTTTTCACGATCTCTTATGAACTCCACTCCTAAGCAATAGTGGAGTTCTCCCAAATCACTCATTTCAAATTCTTTTTCTAATATGGCCTTCATCCATTTCAACTTTTTCACATTGTTAGCCAAGATGATTAAATCATCAAAGTAAAGGATTACAATGAATAGGAACTCTTGAGATTGCATCACATACATGGAATGATCTGCCTCACTCCTTACAAATCCTTCATTCACAAAGAATGTATCAATCCGTTGGTACCATGCCCTTGGTGATTGCTTGAGTCCATACAATGATTTCTTCAACTTACAAACAAGATGTTGTTTGCCTTCTTCAACATATCCTTGAGGTTGATCCATATAGATGTCTTCTTCCAACTCTCCATTCAAGAAAGCCGTCTTCACATCCATTTGATGCATCTCCAAGTCCATTGCTGCCCCAATTGCCACAATGGTTCTGATAGTGGTGAATTTAGCCACGGGAGCATATGTCTCATTGAAATCAACACCAGCAACTTGTGAATATCCTTTGGCAACTAATCTTGCCTTATATCTCACAACATTGCCCATTGCATCCCTTTTGGTTCTAAATACCCACTTACAACCAATAGAAGATCGATTTGGTGGAAGTTGAGTCAATTCCCATGTTCTATTGTCCATGAGAGATTTGTATTCTTCTTCCATAGCCTTCTCCCACTTCATAGCATCAGTGGACTTCATTGCATCACATAAAGACAATGGATCAGCAAAGAGTGCAACATTGGCATGTTCTTCACTTACTTGAGGAAAAATGTGGTTCTTCCACCATTCACCAAGTGGTCTTCTTTCCCTCATAGGATATCTCCTTTCATTTGAAGAAGATTCACCTTCATGTACTCCAACCACTCTTCCAAGCTTCTTCTTTCTTAAACTTTGTCTTTTCTCACTCAAAGGTTGATACTCCTCATCATCATCATCTTCAACATCTTCATTTCCTTCACTGTTGGTCTTAGGAATCAAAGAGACTTTCTTCTCCATCTTCTTTAGCTCTTCACCTTCATTTATGTCTCTACTATCTTCATTGTCTTCATCTTCTTCTTCTTTCTTTGCTAGATTTAAAGATGTGTCTAAAGATGCCAACAAAAGCTCCATTTTCACCTTCCAGTGTTAGAAATTGTCACCTCTAAACTTCTCAATCACTCTCAAACCTTCACCCTCACTAGAAGCCATTTCTAAGAAGTAGTGTATCAAAGAATATTAAGAAAAGAAGTTCCTATGTGATCTAAAATCACAAATTTGCACTAGCAGAAACTCAGAATATCCTCTTGTGAACAAAAGAGTGATTTCTCACTCAAAGCACTCTTAAGTGATCTTCTAAAGCTTCTAATCAGTATATGCACTCTTATGAACCTCTCAATCAAGTTCTTTCACTCTTTCAACTCACTATTTAATGAAATGCAGAAGGTTAATGAAACAGTTTCAATAACACATAAAGACACTATCAAGGTCTTTCACAATGGTCTTAAACTCACTATCCAAGGAGATAAGAACCCACAAAGCAATGTTAGAGATCTCTAAGCTTACAAATCAGAACCTCCTCTTGTCATAACATAAGCTAAGATCATACAAACTCTAACATTAGCAAACACCATAAGACCTATTCCGCACAACAACAAAGACTTCATAAAACTTCTAAAACTCACAAGCAAATGTGAGTGGGCCCATAACCTGTTAAAGAACTAGAAGTTAGAAGCCACAACACTTAGCATCAGCAAGGTTGCACACAAAGAGAAGTGCGGAATGAGATAGCTCTTACTTCCAACACCCTTTACTTATAAGTGGAGTTTACATCCAATATGCATAGGCTTCATCTACATTCATCTAAAGCCAGCTGCCACTCGAGACCCTAAACCTAGCCGCCTAACGAGACCCTAAATCCAGCCGCCTGTCAAGACCTTAAATCTAACCGCCTGTCGAGACCTTAGCCGCCACTTAATCCCTAGTTGACTTTTGACTATTAGAAACTTACTATGGATAAACTCTATATTGAAATAATCCAAGTAACTCTTTCTTGAACTTTAACAGTTTTGAGATATGAGACGATTGGAAATGAATTTACAATTAATTCGTTTTTGTGGTGAAACTTAAAAGGATTATCTATACTTTGAATTAAATTTAATAGAAACTAAATAGTTGAATCAAGAGTTATTGAATTCTAAAGTTCTATTAGAAATAAGTCCTTGCGGGTGAATAAAGTTTTGAAGGGTTTTTGTAAAAATTTGAACCTTTTTTGTACAAACTTACTTGAATACAAGAGGGTTTAAATATATAAATTCTTTTTTGTGAGATTGTTGTATTGTTTGTCCTTTTTATTAAGGACAAATTACCTGTTGGATTTTTGCCATCAAGTTTCAAATAAATTCTCCATAGCCAGGTACCCAGTGTATTTCCTGATAGAAGGCCACGTCATACAATATATTGGTGAATCCGACTTGAAATATCTGGGGTGGGGAGTTTTAAAGAAATATTTTGGCCTTTATTATTTCAGGAGAACAATGAGATAGTAGTAGAAACTGCAATGGAGCATCACCAATGCAACTTGATACTGTTACAACTCAAATGTTTAAAGCATTTGCTCTTTATATTCAACAACAACAAGCAATGGAGCTTAAGAAGGCTATGGCTACCAAAGTCTTATATTTTTTTGTTGGCATATTGGATCAGTTTGATGGAAAAAATATTTTCAAGTATTTGAAGTATTATTCTCAAGAGATGGAGCTTAATAAAGTACTAGAGAAGGAGATGATCCTAACATTTGAGGTAGCAGTTGTATCTTAATTTTGTGAGCACATAAAGAGGTATATTCAAACTCATGGAATAAAATGGGAGGATTTTATCCTTGAGCTAAGGGAAGAGTATTCTTTAGAGGATGTTGAAAGGATGACAAAAAAATCACTTATGGAATGGATTAATAAATCCAACAAGGAATTGGTTGGAATAGAATTATTTCAAAAGTTTGAAAGACAATTTCTTCAATTGTCTCGGGTGAAAAAACTTACACTTGAAAATGACAAGGTAGAGCTATTTCTCCAGTCGGCCGACAGTGAGTTACAAGAGAGTTGGAATTATTATTGGAAGATAATACAGAAGACAATGGACTTACTACTGATTGGAAGAAGGTCTCGAAAGCAGTAGGTATGCTTGTTAAGAGAGAATACCGGTGTCATATTGCATTTACGTGCAGTGTATAAAATTATTATATATCTTATATCTATTGTTATTATATGTGTGAGTCCTAGAGATTATTTTAAAAGATATTATAAGAAAAGGATTTATTATAGCCACTTAGTTAGTGAATTAAGATGGCTATTTGTTTTGTTCCAACCTTATTTATATCCTAGAATAGACTCTTTTGTAATTAGAAGAAAGGTAAAGGTTGTTTTATCTTTCTTGTTGACTTTTGAAGTAGAATAGATCTTGTGAGGGATAAAAAAGAAGAACATGGGGTGAATAGGGTCCGTCCAATAGGATTTGGCTGCCCATGTGGGCATGTCATAGTCTAATATAGAACTAAAGGGGGATATACTCCTCTTCCTAGACATAGGATTTGATAGTTTTGAATGAAAAATTTTGGAGAGAGATAGCTCCAAGGAGATAGAAGAATTTGAAATGAAAATTGAGGTGTATATTCTTTGAGTTGCAAGGATTTTAGAATCCACTCAATTGCTTATATTGAAATTGTGAGCAAAAAATTATGCTTGTTTTAGTACAGTGAGGTCTGCTACTATCAAAAAGTGACAGCAGAAACTTTGATCTGCCATTGCAAGTCTGATTTCGAGTCTTTCTTAGTAAAACTTATGAAAAGTGTGAAAATTGTGCTAGCTTTCTATCAAGACATCTCTTGTAGCATTTGGAATTGGAGAGCAAAAGTTGTGAGCTTGAGAGTGGGAAAGGGTTTGCTGCCACCTGATGAAGAGGGGCAGAGAATTTGTTCAACCACCCAAGTCGGAAAATCTATTCAATATTTTTGATATTTTAGATGCTTATAGTAGCTTATATAAGATTTCCATAAAAACAAAAATCAATACATTTGGAGCTTTTACAAAAGGTTTATGAGCCGTGAAGTGTTAAGAGGGCAAATTGTTCCTAGGGTTTGAAGAGTAGAATCAACTAGCTATAAAATCTGGAGTTTGAGAGGCATGCATGCGAAATTTTAGAATAAGTTAGATGATAGAGTGAGCTTTCTGAAAAGCTATTGCATGTCTAATTTGGAGAAGGAAAGTAATCACAACAAAGGCTGAAGTGAAGAGGAGCTTTGTTGCCTTTGCATTTGTTGGGAAATTTTAGTGCCTATTTCTTTTAGCCATAACTTTTTAATGGTAAGACATCTATTTGTGAAATTTTGATATGTTTTTTAATGGATTATAAGCTTTCTATAAGCTATAAGCATGCTTAATATAAACTTTGGATGGATTTTTAGTGATTTATTTAATTTCAGCTTGTTGTATAACTTGTATTCCTCATATGCGGTTGTATTTTGAGGTATACTTGAGTATATACACACTTTGCTTATACTTATTATACAAGTATATATACTTGTATTTATATCAAGTATTTATATAAGTATTCTATAAGTGTTATATATAATATTTATATAAGTATTTATACAAGTATTTATATAAGTATTATATCAAAGATTATATTCTATTTATATAAGTATTTATATAAGTATTATACCAAGTATTATTTAAGGATTTATACTTTATATTTGTACAAGTCTTATACAAGTATAATATAAGTATAATTTGAAACCTTGAACAAATATTGTGCAAGTATAGAAGATACTTGTACGGCTTCTTCTCATGTTCCCTGCTAGTTCTAGTAGCAGCTAGGAATCTGGCGTTTTTCCAAGGTGAATTCTCTCTATCCAACAACGGAGAAGCAAGGTAGTGGTAAGACAAGAAACTAGGCCTCCTCCAATTACAATATCTCATAGGCAAGTATCAGAACCTACAATATCAATAAGTACTATTCTATTTCCTATGTCCACAGTTGTCCCACAAAAAGATGCAATTGAGGAGTTAGTGAAAAGAATGAAAGACTTACAAATTAAATTACCAAAGCTAGAAGAAAAAAGAAGAACATCTAAGATTAAACCTACATCGAAGCAAGGATATATATAGAGGTGTATTTGGTGCGATAGTATGGAGCGTCCTCGGAAGGAGTGTAAAGATTTTGCTGATACTTTACAATAAGGAATAATTTTATAGAAGAATGGAAAGATTGCACTACGTGACATAGGTGAGTTCCTCAAAACCAACTTTGGAAAAAGAAGGATGAAAAAGGTTTTAAAGGATTATTTATCTCAACATATTATGACATCAGAAAAAGCTACCTTTTACGACATAGAGGTTATAAAAAATAAAGAAGATGGTTTTAACAAACATGTAGACCTGGGGGATTTATGGAATCATGCTATTACTAGCATGAATAAAGAAAAGACATCAAGGTAAGATTTGCTCAATACAGCCACAATAATCAGGAATGCTACAAGATGTGATGACTCTGTTGATACCATGTCTATACATATTTATATGGCAAAATCCCTTCATGAAGCTTTGATGGATATAAAAAGGAGAAAAAATATAGTAGAAGAAAACTTTGAGGAACCAAATAATAAGAAAAGACCTCAAAGAGATGAAGAGAGAAGACAGAATAAAGGGATATCTATATTGCAGGATAATAGATCATCTGAGAATAGACCATCAAAATCATACTTTGGAGATATACCGCTACCAAAGGAAAAATGAGAAGAAAGGATAGTAGTAGATAAAACAAGGAGAAAGGTAAGCTTGTTGCCTATAAGCTGCAATCAGATATAGAAGCAACTACAGATTTGAAGGGGGTATTAGAGGAGAGGGTGTTGAATGCCAAAATTGAATTCACATTACAACTAATTTTAGATATTATAAAGAAAGAATTCCATGATGTCATTATAGACACTATTAAGCAAAAAAGACAATTGATAGGAGAATCTGCAATGTCCAATGCATTAGATACAAAATTAACAAAAGAAAAAGAGTTGGAATTGGCTAAATGTTATATCAATCAAAAGAATCAATTTTCCTTGGATGAGAATTAGATTGATGATAAAGGTCCTAGTCATTACTCTAAGTAGCATTGGACTGGATCTACTACAGAAATTTTTGTGAAGGTGGGAAACTTGATAGATCCAGTAGTTGCTCTTATTAATCATGGCTCTGAAATCAATATTATGTCTAAAGATATTTATAAATGTACAAGGTGGTCCATTGACACTGAATATGGTTAGATGATCCGAGCAGCAAATAATACACGTGGAGATCTTTATGGCGCTTGTCCAAATGTAAAGGTGAAAATTAGAGATGTATCTACTGAACAAAACTTCTTTGTTCAGAATAATATTTCTTGTCTAGTAATTCTTGGACAACCATATATTGTTGTTGTGAAGATCAAAACCAAAGTACTAGATGATGGATGAGCATGTACTCACATTAGAATTTAAGATTGTAAATGAGCGATGCAATTTTTAATTATATCTGCTAATCATAAGCGCAACAGGGATTATTTAAGAAGTAACTCATTACCAAGGATCAATGAAGAGTTTAAAGATTTTTAAAGGATGCCACTATAGAACAAGAATGTAGTAGTACATCAAAGAAAGTACTCTCGCAAGAGAAGGAAAATACATTTGTACTTGATATGTAGAACTTTTTAAGAATAGATTTGATATACATATATGATTGAATAACTTACACAAATGAGAAAAGAAAGTTGAATAATACTACTAGAACAATAATGTGACGCCGACCACAACTTTGATTCTTTTTGATGCATTTCGAAGGATGCACAGGTTTGGAGGGGGTAGATGTCGTGTTATGGTTCAGCTACTATATAAAAAAATTGTATAAGTATATTTAATGTATAATTTATTATACAGCTAAATGAAAGTCATATCAGTGGACTTTTATTAGTTATAGGATGTCATTTGGTTGCTAGTTTAGAAGGAATCTATTAAAAAGATTATTATTAAGATTCATACAATTTTATTTTATTTTTAGCAGTGACTTTTGAAGTTAATTTTATATTAATAGTAACTTGTATATATCTTAAGTCACATATGTTTGACATTGGTGATCCTTAAGATCTTATTTACTTCTTTTATTTGGTGCTTAAAGCACCAAGTATATAAATCTTATAAGAAGAAGGATAAGAAAAGTATTTTTAGTATAAAAAGGATAGTTTGGCCATCCATGTGGGTGAATAGAGGTGGATGATAGAAATCTCTATTCTAATTGGCCAAAAATCATGCCCAATAGGCTTCAAGGAGGCTGCCCGAGGATTTATTAGGAGTTAGGGTTTGTTTTTCGAGAGGAGTCAAATATCAAAGGCTAGGATCATAAGCTTTAGGTTTTTGGATCTGGTTTTGGTGCAAATTTTGTATGATTTGTACTTTTTATGAAGAAGTTATATGCGCCCAAAGTTAAGGTGCTGATTTTGGACCTATTGTCATTCTTTTGAGTATAACTCGCGCATACAGAATGCAATTGAGGATCAGCGACTGGGATTGGAGGCAACACTTTGACAGCTGCACTTTTTACATATGGCTTGATAAAATCCAAGCTAAGGTGAAGGAGATATTGGGAGTTGAAGTTAGTGCCTACAGACTTAAGGGCAGTAAGTGACCTGCTTACATAGTGGTTACATTTTGAACTATATCTTATGCACTTTGATAGATTTTTGGCTCAAACTTTTCAAGAGTATATATGTTTATGTCACAAGACTATTTGAAAAAATTTTGTGGCATTAAGATTTTGGATTTGTGACATATAAAGAAAATAGTGCTTGGGTGTCTTTGAGCTAGGGTTTTAAGCACCTGCTAGGGATTTTGAGATATGAGACAATTGGAAATAAATTTACAATTAATTATTTCTTGTGGTGAAACTTAAAAAGATTATCTATACTTTGAATTAAATTTAATAGAAACTAAATAGTTGGATCAAGAATTATTGAATTCTAAAGTTTAGCAAGAAATAAGTCTTTGCGGGTGAATAAAGTTTTGAAGGGTTTTTGTAGAAATTTGAACCTTTTTTGTACAAACTTACTTGAATACAAGAGGGTTTAAATATATAACTTCTTTTTTGTGAGATTGTTGTATTGTTTGTCTTTTTTATTAAGGACAAATTATCTGTTGGATTTTTTCCATCAAGTTTCAAATAAATTCTCCATAGCCAAGTACCCAGTGTATTTCTTGATAGAAGACCACGTCGTACAACAACTTGATGAACTTAGAGGAGATGACTATGTATTCATGGCAAGTGAAGGCACTTTTATGGCAGCTATGGCCAAATAGATTGTTGATTCAGGTGCTATGAATCACATGACTCCATACAAGTATTCATTTGACACTTATGAAGCAATTCTAGCATCAAAGGTCTGGTTAGGAGACAATGGTATGGTACAAGCTATTAGAATTAGCTCCATTGTAGTGGAGATTGTTGTAAAGAATCAAACTAAGAGGATGAGATTGAAAGAAGTGCTACATGTGCCAAAGATGAAGAAAAACCTTCTTTTGGTAAGCCAACTTGTTTTAAATGGTTATAAAATATAATTTGATGTAAATAGATGATTTGTGAAGACAATGGGGGGAGATCATGTTTTAAAGGGCTTTAGAGATGGCAACGTCTACTTCATCAGTTGTAAGAAGGTAAACGGAGTTGAAGTGGCAGCATTTGTTGATTTTTCACAAGATCAAGACAAGTTTGGTATTTGGCATTGACGCCTTGGTCATTTAAATGCCAAAAGCATGAAGGAGCTCTAATCCATAGTAAATGGCTTAGATCTTAGTCAATCATATATAAATCTTACTTGTAAAAGTTGTATTCAAGGCAAATAACAAAGAGCTTCATTTCCAAGTGGAGTTGCAACATGTGCAAGCAAGTTGTTGGAGATTGTGCATTTGGATGTTTGTGGACTTATGATGATGCCATCAACAGGAGGAGCAAGGTATTTTTTCACCTTTATTGATGATTATTCAAGGAAGGTGTGGATTTTCATCCTTAAAGCCAAGAGTGAGTATTTGTTAAGGTTTAAGGAATTTAAGGCACTTGTAGAGAAGCAATGTGAGTACAAGATCAAAATGTTATGCACGGACAATAGAGGTGAATACATGTCAAAGCATTTTGATGAATACTTGAACATTCAAGGTATTGCAAGATAAATCTCCACTCTTTACACTCCACAAAAAAATGGAGTTATTGAAAGAAAAAATCAATCCATTGTGGAGATTGCAAAAAGTATGCTTCATGCTCAAAATCTTGGGCATGAGTATTAGGCGGAAGGCGTGGTAATTGCAATGTATACAAGGAATAGGTGCCCTACAAGTGCACTCACATCAATGACTCCATAAGAATCTTGGAATGAAAAGAAATCTTGTGCTTCACATATAAGGCTTTTGGATGTATTGCTTATGCAAAGATACTAGATTGTATGAGGTCCAAACTTGATGCAAAAGGTACAAAACGTGTGTTTCTTGGATATTATGACAATATTAAGGCACATAGGCTAATGTGTTTGGATTCCATGAAGATCATCAAAAGTTGTGATGTTGAATTTTTAGAGCATAAGAGTGCTTCTAAGCACTTGGAGATGTGTCTAAGTGGGAGTAATAGTGTATTTGTGGATATATCTTCAAATTTAGCAAAAAAAGAAGAAGAAGATGAAGACAATGAAGATGGTGATGAAGGTGAAGAACTAAAGAAGATAGAGAAGAAAGTCTCCAATATAATTAAGACCAGCAATAAAAAAAATGAAGATATTGAAGATGATGACAATGAAGAATATCAACCTTTGAGTGAGAAGAGACAAGCTTTAAGAAAAAAAAAAGTTAGAAGAGTGCATGGAGTGCATAGAGGTGAATCTTCTTCAAATGAAAGGAGATATCTTATGAGAGAAAGAAGACCACTTGACGAATGATGGAAGAATTATATCTTTCTTCAAGCAAGTGAAAAACATGCCAATGTTACACTCGTTGCTGATCCATTGAATTTATGTGATGCAATGAAGTCCACGGATGCTATAAAGTGGGAGAAGGCCATGGAAGAAAAATATAAATCTCTTATGGACAATGGAACATAGGAATTGATTCAACTTCCACCAAATCGGTCTTCTATTGGTTGTAAGTGGGTGTTTAGAACCAAAAAGGATGCTATGGACAAAGTTATGAGATATAAAGCAAGATTAGTTACAAAAGGATACTCACAAGTTGCTAGTATTGATTTCAATGAGATATATGCTCCTGTTGCTAAATTCACCACTGTTAGAAGCATTGCGGCAATTGGAGTAGCAATGGACTTGGAGATGCACCAAATGGATGTGAAGACGGCCTTCTTAAATGAAGAGTTGGAAGAAGATATTTACATGGATCAACAAATACTTGGGAGAGCTTCATTATTATTTAGTAGTGGAATTTGTGAAAGATCATACTAAGAAGACCATCACAATGAGCCAAAAGAAGTATATTGAAGAAGTATTGAAACAATTCAACATGGAAGATTGCAAGCCCATTAGAACACCTTTGGAGGTAAATTTGAAGTTGATGAAGCTCACGGATGAAGAGTTTGCTGAAGTTGAAGGCCAAATGCAAGGTGTTCCATACAAGGCAACATTAAGCTCTCTCATGTATACAATGGTTGGCACAAGGATGGATCTTGCATATGTAGTGAAAGTTGTTAGTCAAGACATGTCAAAAGCTAGACCAATCTACCAAGCAACCATCAAGAGGATCATGAGGTACTTGAAAGACACATTAGACTTCAAATTGTGCCTTGGAGGTGATAATATTACTTTGCATGGTTATTGTGATGTGGATTGGATAGGAGATGTAAATGATAGTAGGTCAACAACAGGATATGTATTCTTTGTTGGAGTGGGAGCAATTTCATGGAATTGCAAGAGATAACCAACTATTGCAAGGTCTACAATGGAGGCAGAGTACATGAATATAGGATGTGGTCAAGAATAAAGAATCAAAGTCAAGAAGATAAAGTATCTCATAAAGAATATTCAAAGAATTAAATAAAAATAATTAATATATGGCATAGGATATCCTCATGGTATGTAAGATGCCAAAGGATCCTAGAATCATTGAATATCCTCATTGTACGAGCCAAAGGATCCTAGGAACATGTGTGTAAAAGTCAAATGGTGGAAGAAGTTCTTTAGGGCAGCAACCATCACCTATAAGTAATAGGTGTTGGAAAAGATAGTTATCTTATTCTATACTTCTCTTTGTGTGCAACCTTATTGATTTGTACTTACTTGTATTATGCTTTTTGTGTTTCTTCAATAGGGATAAAAAAGCCAATAAATCCTTGACATTATCTCTTCATCTGTGAGCTTCATCAACTTCAATAAATCCTTGACATTATGTCTATTATTTTATTGGAAGTTAAGAGATAATGTGAAGGATTTGTTATTGTTGCTTTTGGATCTACAATTGCTTAATGAAGCCATTAGTTAAGTCGTAAAATATGATAATTGATTATTTCAATATCAACAAGATGAATGTTTAAGGACTTCAATAAGACAACACTCAATCCGACATATCCTTGCTACATTAATAAGCATTTTGAATTCACACTCAAAAATAGAACATATGCAACTTGATAGAATACGATTTGAACTTCTTATTCTACAAAAAAAAAAAACATCAGATAGAAGAAGGTCTATGCCTATATTATGGTGAAAAAGGCCACAAGATTGACAATTGCTCAAAGAAACAAAATTGACACATTACCAAAATCAAGAATAGGACTGTTTAAGAAAATGACAATGTTCTACCATAGTATGGACCATGCAACTAGACAATCTAACATTACAAAACTATTCAAGTTTCTCTCTTTTTGTTCAATCTACTTGTTGTTTTACAATTCCTTTGTATTTTGGCCCTCAGAAGCTTCAGACAATTGCTTTATTAAATTTGGAGGCATCTACTTATTTCATAGGTAAGGCATTCACTAAGCTTTATAAAATTCTTCTAGTATAAAAATCCGAACCTATTCATATAGAGATAATAGATGGACAACTCTTATCCTCTGATAGTGTCACCTATGAAACCACGCTTATAGAAGTGTTGTTCAAAGATTATAGAAGCTAGATTATATTCAACATTATTAGGACTCCTTCAAATCCTATTATTCTTAAATTGTCTTAGTTGGAAAAGCATAATCTACTTATAGATTGGAAGTTGTGAAGAATAATATTTCTAATAGAGATTCTCATAAAAAAAAATTCATAAAAAGCCACAAATTAATAAATCTTTATTTATTAGAGCAAGGACTTTCATAAGATTGGCCAAAGAAGGTACACTATATGTTATTTATGCGACTCCAATTAAAGAAAATATAACTTCATTGATATATATTTTACAGGAGTATAGCAAATTTTAAGATGTTTTTTTAGAAAAAGAATGTTGTTATATTGCTAGAGTACTAACCATACGATTGTGTTATATATCTTCAAGAAGAAATACAACCACTTTTTGGCCCAATCTATAATCTTTCTCAAAATGAGCTTTCTGTATTAATAGATTATATTAATGAAAATCTTGTAAAAAACTTCATCAGGCATTCAAAGTCTCCAATAGGTGTATCTATACTTTTTGTAAAGAAGAAGTATGGTTCTTTGTATATGTGCATTGAGTATTGGAGATTGAATAAAATAATGGTAAAAAAATTTATCCACTACTGTTAATCTTAGGATTCTTGGAACAACTTGGTCAAGCCAAGATCAATACTAAGATAGATCTTTGTGGAGCATACAATCTAGTACAGATCAAGGAGAGAGATAAATAGAAGATTGTATTTTGAACAAGGTATGGACATTTTGAATATAAAATCATGCCCTTTGGACTAATAAATGCACTTATTATATTTCAACATTTAATAAATGACATCTTTCAAGAGTATTTGGATAAGTTTATGGTGATCTATCTTGATGACATCTTGATCTATTCAAAAAATCTGGAAGAACATGAGGGGCATGTCAAATTGATATTTTAAAAGTTGCAAGATAGAAGTTTGTATGCCAAACCAAAGAAATGTATATTTCATCAATCTAAGATGGAATTTTTGAGATACATCATATCTATTGAATATTTGACGATGGATTCCAAGAAGATAAAGGTAATTATGCAATGGGCCATTCCGAAGACTGTGAGAGACATACAATATTTTCTTAAATTTGTTAATTTCTATTGGATCTTCATAAAAAATTACTCTCAAGTTACTACTGCTCTTATTCAATTGACATATAAGAATAAGTTAAAATGGAGGTCTGAAGGAGAGAAGGCATTTTAAGACTTCAAGATATTAGGAACATATACTCCGGAGGTTCATAGAATCTTTTAGAATATTTTAGAAGCTTCTTGAATTAGTGAAAGTCAATTGAGAAGCATCCTAATTGATGAAAGTCAGTTAAAAAGTTTCTTAGTTAATGAAAGGAACTCAAGAAACTTCCCAGTTAGTAGAAAGACTTCAAAAAGCTTTCTAATTGGTAGAAGCTCCTTAAAAAGCTTTTTAGTTTGATAGTAGCTACTCAAGAAGCATCCTAGATAGGAATATATATAGGGATCAAGGCTGAAGAGTTCTTCAATTTCAACAATCCATCTCTTGGAGTTCAAACTCATCTTTCTTGGTGTTGTTTGTGTACCCATCTAATTTATTTAAGTTCTTGTTGGTTTCTTCTAGAAACCTTATTTTAGTTCAAGTTTCTTCTTTTATATTCTCGTGTCTTTGATATAAGACAGTGTTTACTACAATTCCAATATTGGTACATCCAAACTTTAGAAAAATATTCTATATGGAGATTGATGCTTTAGATTTTGCAATAATGGCCCTACTTTCATAAATGGGTATAGACGTCAAATTCCATCTTATTTCATTTTATTCTAAAAAATTCTTTATTATCAAAATTAATTATGAAATCTACAATAAAGAGCTTCTTGCTATTATGGATTTTTTTCAAGAATGATATCATCTTCTTGAATAAGCAATGCATCCTATGATTGTATATATAGATTACAAGAACTTAGAATATTTTATGTCAGCTTGGGTTCTTAACCACCGCCAAGCTCAATAGAATATGTCGCTATCTTGATTTAACTTTATTATCACTTATTGCCTTAGGAAGCAATAAAGATTGTCTGATACTCTATGTAGGAGATCATATCTTATATCAAGGATAGAAGAGATAGCATTTGATCAATAATATACAATTTTATTGAAACCAAAGTAATTTTTCTTTTGCGACACCATTACATCAATGCCTATTGATTCTAATTTTGTCAATGACGTGTGTACTGCAACCACTAATGATGCTTTGGCCCTTGGTGTGAAGAGTCGCTTGAAAAAAAATATTGACAAGTTCAAATTTGAAGAAGACTTTAAATATTTTGAAGAATGTTTGTATATCCTAAAAAGACCAATACAATTGCACATTCTTCAATCTCACCATGACTTTCCAACTACAAGTCACTTTGAATTTAACAAGACCTTGGAACTTATTTCTTCAGATTTTTGGTGGCTTCAAATATAGAAGGCAGTGAAGGACTTTGTACTCTCTTGCGACATCTGTTCAAGGTCCAAAAATCCTTGACATCGCCCTTATCGACTCTTACAATCCTTTTTTGTTCCAAGATGGTCATGGTCTTTTACCTTCATGGGATTTCATCATAGATCTATTGCCATCCAATTCATTGGACTTCATCTTTGTAGTAGTTGATTGACTTATAAAAATGGATCATTTCATCCCTTGCAAAAAGACTACGTCTAGTAAAGAAATGACAAGGCTCTTTTTTGATAACATATATCAATATCATGGCCTATTAGTTGACATTGTATCTAATTGAAGACCCCATTTTATATCTAAGTTCTGAAAATATCTTTTTGAAATATTAAAGGTGGATTATAAACTTTCTTTGGCTTTCTATCTTCAAATTGATGGCCAAACAAAATAATGAATATAATCATTGTTGTAATACTTGTATAAATACTTATATAAATATTAAATATAATACTTATAAATACTTATATAAAAATAGAATATAATCCTTGATATAATACTTGTACAAATATTTGAACAAATATTATATATAATACTTATAAAATACTTGTATAAATATTTGATATAAATATAAGTATATATATTTATATAATAAGTATAAACAAAGTATGTATATACTCAAGCATATCTCAAATACGACCGCATATGAGAAATACAAGTTATACAATAAGCTACAACTAATTAAATCACTAAAAATTCATCCAAAGGTCAAATCAAACATACTTTTAGCCTATAGAAAGCTAATAACTTATTGTAAAGTACATCAAAATTTCACAAATAGATGTCTTACCGTTGAAAATTTATGGCTAAATAAAATAAGCACTAAAACTTTCTAGCAAATAAAGCTCCTCTTCACTCCAACCTTTGTTGTGCTTGCTTCCCTTCTCTAAATTAGACATATAATAGATTTTTAGAAAGCTCACTCTATCATCTGACTTGTCTTAAAATTTCTCATGTATATCTCTCAAACTTCAGATTTTATAGTAAGTCGAATCTACCCCTCATACCCTAAGTAACAATTTGCCCTCTTAACATTTCATGGCTCATAAATCTTTCATAGAAGCTCCAAATGCATTGATTTTTTTTTTTTTTTTGTAGAAAACTTAAAAAAGCTACTATAAGATTCTAAAATATCAAAAAGATTGAAGAGACTTTCTGACTTAGGTGGTTGAATATAGTCTCTGCCCCTCTTTGTCGGATGGAAGCAAACCATTTTCTACTCTCAAGCTTAAAACTTTCTTTCTCCAACTTCAAATGCTACAAAAAATAGCTTGATAGAAAGCTAGTACAATTTTCCACACTCTCTAAAAATTTCACCAAGAAAGAGTCAAAATCAAACTTGCAGTGGCGGCTCAAAATTTTTGCCATTACTTTTCAATAGCAGCAGACCTCACTCTACTAAAACAAGCATAACTTTTTGCTCACAACTCCAATACAAGCAAATAAGTAGGTTCTAGAATCCCCATAACTCAAAGAATACATCCTTTAAATTTCATCACAAATTCTTCTATATCCTTTGAGCTATCTCTCTCCAAAGTTCACTGCTGAAAAACTCCAACCCTTCTTTCCTACAAGAGGAGTCTTCTATCCTTTTCTTCTACATCAACCTATGACATGCCTACATGGGCAGCCAAATCCTATTGGTCAGGCCCTATTCATCCCATACTCTTCTTTCTTATCCCTCACAAGATCCATGCTACCTCAAAGTCAACAAGAAAGATAAAACAACCTTTATCTTTCTTCTAATTAATAAAGAATCTATTCTAGGATATAAGTAAGGTAGGAACCAAAATAAATAGCCATCTTAATTCACTAATTAAGTGGCTAAAATGAATCCTCTCCTTATAATATCTTCTAAAATAGCCTTTAGCACTCACACATGTAATAATAATAAATATAAAATATAAATTATTTTTATACACTGCATGTAAATAGAATATGACAACGAGTTAATTAATTTTTAGAGCAATATTTGTAATGTAATATTAACTATCAATAAGATGATTGAATCTTATATCTATCATTAGTAAAATTTATATATAATAATATTATTCTTATTTCAATTCAACAAACATCATTTTTTTCCAATTATGGATTTCATCTACAGCTTGATCTATAGGATACGCCAAAGAACAATAATCTAATGGCTAAAAGATTTGCAAAGCAGCTATTGTAACACCAAACAATCTTGAAGCTTCAATTACAAGCAGCTCAAGATGATTACAAGGCATCTAGAAATAAATTTAGAAATTAACTGCCTGCTTTTCATATTAGAGATAAGATATGGCTTCTTTGATGGAACATCAAGACCAAGCAGCCATGCGATATGTTAGACTATCAAAGATTGGGACTATTTTTTTATTTAGAAGAAAATTAATCTAATAGCATATTGCTTAGAATTACCATCTATTATAAAGGTACATCAAATTTTTTATGTTTTTCTTTTAGAACTTTATAGAAAGTTGCATATTTTGGGAAGAATATAATAATTGTCACCTTATATTGAAATTGAAGACCATAAAGAATACGAGGTTGAAAAGGTATTTGATTCACGACAAAGGTGAGACAAATTGGAATATCTTGTTCATTGGTGGAACTATGATATTAATAAGCGCATACAGGAACCGGCCAAAAATCTTGCCAATGTACCTCAAAAAATATAGGAATTTCATCAACTCTATTTCCACAAATCCAAATATATTGGATGATAATTTCTTATTAAAGATTGGATTTAAGAAATACTCATAAAGAAAGGAAGAATTAAACTAAAGCCTTTATTGGTATATAATCATTTATTTCAAATTAGAATAGAATGGTAGAAGCAAGTTGGTCACCATGTCAAACTTTTAAGCATTGAGAGAATAAGACTCCAAAGATTTATTTGCCATGCAAGCTTTGAACAAATCAGTGCAGTTTTCACAACCTTCAATCGAGGAAAGTGAGAACAATACATTTTAGCACCAAGTATGATCTTGGTTGGAGCCATTAGGAGCAAGACCTAACCATACAAGTCTCGATTCCAATGCTCGAGTTTTAGTGATATTGCTTGAGCTTGAAAAGGTGAATCCTTTTGATCTTGAGATCTTATTTTGGAGGATGTTTTGAAGGCTACAATGAAAATCAAATCCTTAGATAGAATGTTTTAACAACGGAGGTAATAGATCAAAGCTATAAGCAATTTTTTTGAGGACCAGTAGAATCCATTGCTTAAGAACAGAGAATAGAATATATAGCTTCTCTAATACAATGTATTCTTAATTTATTACATATGTAGTAAGTTCAAGCTTCTTTTCAGATTTGTCAATAGAAACGAAGGTGATATTAAGGACATACACTTCAAAGGTTTACAAAACCTTTTAGAATATTTTAAAAGCTTCTTAGTTGGTGAAAGTCACTTAAGAAGTTTCCTAATTAGTAGAAGGAGTTCAAAAAGCTTTTTAGATGGTGTCACAGACATAAGATTTATTATAATAATTATCTAATAGAAGTAGGTAAAATAAGTTGATTTGATAATATCTAATAGAATAGCTTCCAAGAAGCTTCATAGACGCGAAATTAACTTTATATATGTCTATAGGTGATTGATAGGTTAAAAACTTGGTCAAGAAGCTAGTCACATGGTGCACATATTGGTAGCTTGTAGAACAAGCTAACCATGTATTGCACATGTTAGTAGCGTATGGAATAAGCCAAATACGTGGCGCAGATGTGAAAAACTTGTCGTGCAAATTTGATATTTGTCTTGTAAATTAGACACGTTGTCGTAATACGTGCTATTCTGCTCGAGAATGCTCCAGGCACCTGGCTGTGGAAGACAAAAAGGAAATACACAACAACAAGATTCTAACAACTCTAATAGAATCCTACACAACTTCTATTAAATCTTAACAATATTAATCAAACCTTGATTCAATCTTAAAGCAATTACAAAAGAAAAATAAATGAATCATATATTAATCATAATAGAAAATAACATATAAAATACTAAATTTAGAAAATACTAAAAATAGAATCTTAAAACCCTAAGTCATATCTTATTCAAACCCTAGGTCAAATCCTAATCAAAACCCAAATCAAACCCTAAGTCAAACCTTGGTCAAACCCTGAGTCAAACCTAGTCAAAACCTAAGTCAAATCCTAAGTCAAACCCTAAGTCAAATCCTGGTCAAACCCTAGTTAAACCCTAAATCAAACCCTAAGTCAAACCATGGTCAAATCCTAAATCAAACCCTAAGTCAAATCCTAGTTAAATCCTAGTCAAAACCTAAGTCAAATCTTAAGTCAAATCCTAAATCCTAAATCAAACCCTAAAAAAACCCTAAACAAATCCTAAATCCTAAACCAAACCCTAAATAAACCCTAAATCCTAAACCGAATCCTAAACAAATCTTAAATCAAACTCTAACCAATTCAAATCAACCCTAGGGAAAATTAGAACCTCAATATCTATTGATTAGACCGTTGATCTTACTTAAAACTTTGTATGCCTTTCAACCTCTTAGACAAAAACAAGCACAACAAATTTGAAGGAAATCGAACTTACCAAATAGAAGAAAAATCCCAAAACCTTCTTGGGAGTTGGTCGGCCCCCTTCTCTAACCTTGATGCTAATCTTCCAGTGCTGATTTCTCCCTTCTTCACCGTTCAATCAGTCTCAAATCACTCATGTATATAGGAAAACAAGTCTATTATCTACTTAAACAAAAATTACTCCAATCCAACTAGCGGATTGCTCAAGATCTTAAAAATCTTAACTAACCTTCAAAACTTAAATTCCGAGACCTTGACCCACTTAAACCTCAATTACGTACAACTAAACTGTTAGATTCAATTCAAATTCACAGCACACATTAATAACAACAATACCCAAAAATCCACAAATTTCCAGCTGTAGATCTGCTGCAAAGCTTCTGGAATTGCCTAAACCATCAACCCTATTTTATTTCACAAAATCTCAAGTAACCGAAATAAACCCTGACTTTGCAAAGCTATTACAAAGTAGTTTTCTATCCAAATCACTTGAAACCAACTCTTATACAAAATCCTTTGAGTTTACTCCCTAACCCCAATCTCCAATCTGTAAAAGCCCTCTCCATTCGCCGTCGACACGCGGTTTTATGCCCTAGGTTCTGGTTTCGACCCAGGTTCTTAACCGGCCCTCTCCGGGTATCAACTCTTATAATTTTGAGGTAAATTTCTCTAAAACCTACTCTTAACTCCTTATTTAACATGCCTATACCAATTATCTTTCTAATCTACCTTGTTTTACCATATTTATGGCTATACAAAGTAAGTAGAATTCCTTTTTATAAAGGCAGCATTACCACCTTTTAATTTTTACTACCTCCTTGTCTATTATCTATTTTTCTAAGATAATTTTCTCTAATATTTTTATTTGAACTCTTCTATAATATAATCACTCCTTCCCTCTTTCACCTAGTGGTCGTATTATTACACGACAATGTGTAGGAGGTCTTAGAGAATACCACCACGTAGTTCTTAGATAGATAGTATAAGTAGAGACAAGAGTGAAGTTTTCTTCACTCTTGTCAGCTCTTTTTTTGTTTCTAGTGCAACTTCAAGAATCTACTATTTTCTTATCTTATAGCAATAGCCATTCTAGTTTCTTTTAATATACATATTTTTTTATTTTTTTTTTATTATACTTCTTAATAAAAGTTTCATATGTTTATTTGCTTTCATTGAGTTCTTGTCCTTGATAGATTGACAAGAGTACTCATACAGTATCAAAGCTTTGTCTTTTCTTGATTAAGAATGGATTATTCCTTTCTCTTGATAAGACATAAGCATATTTGAAGTTGTGGAGTATCTACTTTTAAACTGATATTGTTTCTAGAAATTTTTTTTTGGATGTGTTATTCTATATTTCTTGAAATAAGAATAGATTCCTTCTTTCTTATTATATAATTATAGTAGAACTTGTGGAAATGAAGAATGTAATGGCACAAATGTAAGAGAAAATGAGAGAGCTAATGCTTATAATGCATTAACTCAGTTTATGACCACTAGTAGCAATAAGATTCACAGGAAGTAAAGATATAGAGATGGTTGGAGCTGTGTCAATATCTACACCAAACCATACTACCTCACCTATGATGGAGCACCATTCAAATATTAGAGAACCAAAAATTAGTTTGCTTCAGAAGTTTGATGGCACAAGATCTAAGTTTTGAGGATTGGTCAATCAGGTATAACTGGTGATTGAACTTCAACCTTAGAATTATCCTACGCAAAGATTTCAAGTTAGGTTTATTGGAACATTACTTTTGGATTTTGCTTTATCGTGGTTTTCATCTTTTTTTTAATGACATGATCCAATATTAGATAATTTGGAGAAATTTTTAGCAGAATTGTGATCTATGTATGGAGAATATAATGCAATCCATATTACAACCAACAAGATTTGTATCCTATGATAAAGCAACTAATCAGTGTCGTTATATACTTCACAATTTTAACAACTAGAAATTGATATCAAGTGGGATGATGTTGCACTCATCAGCCAATTTTTCTATGGATTGTAATATGAGGTAAAAAAATTAATGCTCAATTTATCCAATTCTCAAACATTGAGTCAAGCATTTGATTTTGCTATGAAGTGTGATAATTGACTTTTTGAGTTCTGATCCGAAAGTCATACAAGGGAGCCTCAACGTTATTATTCAATGGCAACATCAACGTCCTCACAAAATATACATTCAAAAGTAAAAGACCTGCAAATTGATGTGGTACGTTTTAAACCTCTTACTAAACAAGAAAAGATTTGACGTCGTCAAAGAGGATTGTGTTTATATTATGGAAAATCTAAGCACACTACTCAACATTATCCAAAGAAATGACACAACTACAAAATGAAAAGTATGCCTATCAAAAAAGATAATATGTCAAAAAATAAATTTATCCAACTATTATAGTAACCATTGTTGTATTACGTGTTATTTGGTTTGGAAATGCATCAATGTCGTATTACCTATTGTCTTGTTTAAGAATGCACCAAGCACCTGGCTATAGAAGATAAAATTATATTTACAAATAATCAAGAAATCCTAATAGATTTCATCCATATATAAAGAATATAATTCAAATTTCAATTCAAAAGTATTTAAAAACACTCCTTTTAGTAACATCAAACATGCATATATCCCAATTGCCTCATTTCTTTTATAAATAAGTAATTTTTATTTCTCTTTGCAAGTACTAATCCTAATCAATGAGCTTTAACAAGCTATAACTTTTAATCCAATCGTCCACTTAGTGTGAAATTTTGCATACAAATGTAAATATAAGCCTTCTATATGTTCAAAAAAATTCAGCTCAACCCAACTTACAGATTGCAAGAAAATGTCCAAAAATCACACTAATGACACTCGGCCACCAACTTGAAAATTGATGCAATGGTGATTTCTTCTTCTTCAACTATTAACTTCAACTCAAACTTGGTTTATAGCTTGATCTCCAAGTCTTCTATCACCATGCCAAAATTTATATTGATCCAATTTTTAGATCTTTAGTTATTACAAAAATCCTACCCAACGCTAAATTGCCAACTTCCGACAATCCTTTGTATCAAAGCCCAAATATCTCCTGATTACATCATTAGATTAATACAAACTTTTCTACACACTTAGCACATCCAACAACCTGAAAATATCAAAATTTGAATTATAGATGCTATACAGATTGCACAAATCAATCAAGAATGCAAGCCATCATTGTCTTATATAAAATCCAAAACACCAATACAAATACTAACTTTGAACAACAATTGCAAAGTCATTCAAAATCTTATGGCAACAACCTTAATATCCTTAGAACAAGCTTCAAGCTAGCTATCCAATTCCAAAAACTTAATCTGCAAAATCCCCTGTATTTTGCCCTAGGCGGCCGTTTTGGTGGCCAAAGGTCTGATTTTGACCATGTCCTAAAAACGGCCAATCCTCGGGTATCAATCTAACCTATCCTAGGGATTTTATAGCCTAATCCTACCGTCAACTTAATCCTAGTATCAATCATGCTAGTAATTTATCTATATTTTTATCATTTTATGGCCTTTTTAAGGCAGTATTAGAATTACTACAGCCTAGAAGGTAAAATTACTAACTAATTCTTATCTACTAGCTATTAAGTGAAGAAAATAAACTAAGAGGCTTTCATAAAAATCTTCTTGAAATATGTTGAATTCTTGTTGAACTAAGATAATAGAATATTAATTAAAAAATCATTTTTAGTCATAGTTTCACCATATAATTGTGTCACAATACGAGATCCACCCCCTCTAAACCTGCACATCCTCTGATATGCGCTAATATTCTATAATCAATTATCCTTTTTATCAATGCCAGTGTTTCCATTTACTTTATATATGTAGGTAGGTTGGAAATATCTTCTTTTACACATGACTAAACTATTGGCAAAGTACAAATTTTGAAATAAGAAGACTTAATTGAAACCTCATTCGCATAGCCACATATATCTTGCTTGCATATTTTATCTTATTCTTTTGATTCCAACCTCTATTTAAGATATCCATGTAATCTTTAAATCCATTTTCAATGTCTTTATATTTGAAGATTTTTAGATTTTTAACCTTTGAATTCTATACTTTGATTATGTTGAATTCTTGTTGAACTAAGATAATAGAATATTAATTAAAAAATCATTTTTAGTCATAGTTTCACCATAAAATCGTATCACAATACGACATCGGGCACTTGGCTGTGGAATGTAAGATTGTGTTTATAAAAATACAAGAAACCCTAATAGATTTCACTCCATATAAGAAGAATACAATCCAAATTTCAATACAAAAGTATTTAAATCTAATATAAAGTGCTCAAAAATACTTTTATTAGTAATCTCAACCATATATAACTCTAATTGCTTTGTTACCTTTACAATAAAGCAACTTAGATTTTCTTCACAAGTCTTAATGCAAGTCAATGAATTTTAGAAAGCTATAACTCCTAATCTAACTGTCCACTTGATAAAAAAAATTTATACAAATACCACTATAGGTTATCTACATGGTCAAAAAATTTCAGCCCAATCCAACTTACAAATTGTAAGATAATACCAAAATTTTGCACTAGTGACTCTCGACCTCTTACTCAAAGTTTGGTGCAGATATGCCAGTAACAACTTCTCCTTCTTCAACTATTAATTCTAGCTCAAACTTGACATATAGCTTGGTCTTTGTGTCTTTTAGTACTCTGCCAATTTTCACCTTGTTTTGACAAATAGATCTATAGATATTATAAAATCCCTAAACAACTTCAAAGTGCCAACTTTTGGTATCTGATCGCATTAATGAAAAAATATCTCCTAGCCACACTATTAGATTGTTACAAGATTTTTTATATTCTTAGCTCACTCAATCAACTAGACTTTGTCTAATTTACAACTATAGATGTTGTACCAACTGCACAAAGCAATGAAAAGTGCTAGCCCTAATTTTCTTACATAAAACTCCAATCATCAATACAAATCCTAATTTTGAATAACTATTACTCTGTCCTTACAAATCTTATGAAAGAAAATTTTTTGCCTTTGGAATAAACTCAAAACCTTCTCTCAAATCCTACTTGCCGATCTCCAAATGGCCTCAATCCCTGCCTTCAATGGTCGTTTTTGTGGTTAGAAGTCTATTTTAGACCTTGTCTCATACCTGATCATCCCCTGGATATTAATTCAACTTATTTTAAGAATATTTAAACTTAATCCTATCCTCAACTTAACCTTGATATCTATTATACTAAATTTTTATCTCTTTTATCCTATATTTATTAACTTGTGATTTTTTTAATAGCTGTGAATCAATTTCTACAACCTAGAAGAAAATTTTATTAACTAACTTTTATCTATTAGCTATAAAAACAAGAATTAATCTAAGAGGCTTTCATAAATCTTTTCTTAAGTATCTTAAGTTTCTAATGAATTAAGATAATTAAAAACTATTTAGAACTTACCAATATTCATACTTTTCACTATATGAACGTTGTCGTATGACGTGGCCTTCTATAAGGAAATACATTGGGTACCTGGCTGTGGAGAATTTATTTGAAACTTTATGGCAAAAATCAATTTGGTAATTTGTCCTTAATAAAAAAAAAAATAATACAACAATCTCACAAAAAAGAAGTTATATATTTAAACCCTCTTGTATTCAAGTAAGTTTGTACAAAAAAGGTTCAAATTTCCACAAAAACCCTTCAAAACTTTATTCACCCGCAAAGACTTATTTCTTGCTAAACTTTAGAATTCAATAACTCTTGATCCAACTATTTAGTTTCTATTAAATTTAATTCAAAGTATAGATAATCTTTTTAAGTTTCACCACAAGAAAGAATTAATTATAAATTTATTTCCAATCATCTCATATCTCAAAATCCCTAGCAAGTACTTAAAACCCTAGCTCAGAGACACCTGAGCACTATTTTCCTTATATGTCACAAATCCAAAATCTTAATGCTACAAAATTTTAGCACATAATCTTGTGACATAAACTTATACACTCTTGAAAATTTTGAGCCAAAAATCTATCAAAGTACATAAGATATAGCTCAAAATGTAATCACTATGTAAGCAGGTCACTTACTGCCCTTAAGTCTATAGGCACTGACTTCAACTCCCAATATCTCCTTTACCTTAGCTTGGATTTTATCAAGCCATATGTAAAAGCGTAGCCGTCAAAGTGTTGTCTCCAATCCCAGTCGCCGATCCTCAATTGCATTCTGTATGCGCGAGTTATATTCAAAAGAATGACAATAGGTCCAAAATCAACACCTTAACTTTGGGCGCGTATAACTTTTTCATAAAAAGTACAAATCATACAAAATTTGCACCAAAACCAGATCCAAAAACCTAAAGCTTATGATCCTAGTCTTTGATGTTTGACTCCTCTCAAAAAACAAACCCTAACTCCTAATAAACCCTCGGGCAACCTCCTTGAAGTCTATTGGGCATGATTTTTGGCCAATTAGAATAGAGATTTCTATCATCCACCTCTATTCACCCACATGGATGGCTAAACTATCCTTTTTATACTAAAAATGCTTTTCTTATCCTTCTTCTTATAAGATTTACATACTTGGTGCTTTAAGCACCAAATAAAAGAAGTAAATAAGATCTTAAGGATCACCAATGTCTAACATAGGTGACCTAAGATATATACAAGTTACTATTAATATAAAATTAACTTCAAAAGTCACTACTAAAAAAAAAATAAGGTCGTATAAATCTTAATTATAATTCTTTTAAAAGATCCTTTTTAAACTAGCAACCTAATCACATCCTATAACTAATAAAAGTCCACTGATATGACTTTTATTTAGCTAAGTAATAAATTATACATTAAATATACATGTATAATTTTTTCACATAGCAGCCAAACCACAACACGACATCCACCTCCTCCAAACCTGTGCATCTTCTGGTATGCATCAACAAGAATTGAAGTTGTGGTCGGCGTCATATTATTTTTCTAAGAATATCTTCTCCAAAATCCTGTTCTTCTTCTTCATTTGTAAAGAAGTCAATTTCTTCTCTTATATCTTCATGTATTATGTCTTGATCCCATTGTTTGAAGAGTTTCATGCAATTTCCTGCAATTGGAACTTTAACGTGTGTTCCATCTAGCTCCCTTAATACATATGTGGTATTATCTAAAATATTTACAACGACATAACGTCCAAATCAATGTTTAGAAAATTTTCTAAGAATATTATGTTGGTTATCTAAGCTACTATCATATACTAAAACCCAATCACCTTCTTAAATTTCTTTTGGCCTTAACCGATGTTGCTTGTCAAATCTATCTTTATTTTTGATTCGTGCCTCCCTTAGTTTAACAATTGCTTTTTCTATATCTTCAGGTCTTCTCTTCAATTGACAGCTTCGAAGTGCAAGAAGTTCTTCTCTAGACACATTATCTTGCCAAGGTAAAATATTCCAAATATATATTTGTTCTTCAATCGGCATAATAGGCTTTTATCCTTATATCAATTTCATGGGCATATATCGAGTTATTGAACTGTGAGTAGTACGATCAATCCATAGAGCAAATGGTAATAATCTTGGCCATTCTTTTGTCCTTCCTTTACATGCTTAAATAATGGCTTTTACTATCGGAGGATGACCTTGCTCACTTTTGGCATTATCCTCCAGATTATATACTATTGTAAGTGCAAGCTTGATCCCACATCTTTCAAAAAATTTCCTTGCCTCATATGTATCTAATTCTCTATGATCAGCAGTAATTTTCCTAATACATCCATATCTACAAATCACATCTTCTAGTAAAAATCTACAAACTCCTTCAGTGGATTTTGTTTGTAGAGCTCTTCCATCCACCTGGTTGGATAAATCTTCTTGTACTAAAACCAAGTATTGCATTTGCCATAATCCCATAAGCATAGTAACTAAATCCACCACCCATTTATAATGTATTGCTAGAGGATATGTAGGATGCAACCCGTCTCTATGTCGAATCTCTGAATACATTTGGCAACTTTGACATGATTCCACAAACTTTATTACATCTCTATACATATTACGCCACTAATATTTTTCTTTAAGCTTGTTAAAGATAGCATAAATACCTCTATGACCAGCCCACAAGCTATCATGGAATTCTTGAATCAATTGCTCTTGCATTTCCTTCTTGCAAATTACTCTTTGTACTATACCACTATCCCTTTTACATCACTTCCATAAGTATCCATCTTGTAAAAGGTAGTTGTAGGCTTTTTGCCTAATTTGCTTGAAATAAATATCATTCCATTCTGGTTGCCTTGATAGTGTGCTCAAATAGTATCCAATATCTAACTATTTTCTTTCATATAGTTCTTCCATGAACAGTTTTGGATATTCCTTCTCTCCTTATTGTATTCAAGAATAGAAGGTAATACTTACATCTTCAATATCATCAATTAAATCTTCTTCTTGTTCATACCTAGCCCGAGATAGCATATCCGCTACTGGATTATTTTTACCTGCTATGTGCTTGAATTCAAGACTTAAAGACTTAATATATGCAATCCACCTCAGCATAGCAATATCAGGGGTATTACAATTGGTGATCATTCCCAATAGTGGCAAATAATCTATTTCCACTATCACTGATGCTTCAATTAGATAATCTCTATTAGTTTTCATGGCTGTCGTTACTCTCCATAATTCTCATTTTACTTGTAGATAGCACCTTTGTCTTTCACTTAATACCTTGGCTCCAAATCATATAGCAAATCAATTCTCTTCTTCATCATCCTATCCCAGTATCTAACCAATAGCATCAGTTGTAAATATCATTGGTTTTCTATTTTCATAATTTATTCTATGTAGCACAAGTAGAGAAGATAATGATTGCTTCAACCTTTGCATTGCTTCTATATGTATCCTCTCCCATTTAAACCTCTTTCTTTTTCATAGCAGACCATAGAAGGGATCTGTTATATGCGTATAATGTAGAATCTATATATAATAAAATTTACAAGCTCCTAAAAATCTTCGTACTTCTGTTTGTGAGCTACAAACTTCCTTCATCAATTGTATGGCGCCTACTTTAGTAGGGTCTGGTTTATGACCAAACCATCCACATAAATGCCCCACAATAACAACCTCTCAAATGCCAAAGGTTGATTTAGCTCCTGATAAGGTCAAGTGGACTTCTTTAAGCCGTGATAAAATCTTATCACAATTCAAAATATGACTAGATACAAATTTATGACACCCCCTCTGATCCATTATTTCTTCTTTTCCTTCTTCTATACATCTTTTTATTGAAATATCATCCAAGAAAGGCATAGTCTTTTTTTAAATAAAATCACGGAGCACCTTATTCATCCAATTTATCATATAAACAACTAAGTTTGTTGCTCCTTGTGGTAATGTACATATTTTCACTAGCCCTAAAGGTGTCTTCATAGTAGTGATATCCTTGCTTTCTTCCGTAAGTTGAAATTAGTCATACCTAAAATAAAGATCTCCAATAGAATAAATGGCTCTACCAGTAAATGCTTCAGCAAATTTTCCAACAATTGGTCCCACTCCTGTATTTCTAATAGTCACTTGATTCATTGGTTGCATATCTTGAATAAATCATAGAGTTCCATTTTTCTTTGGTACTGTAAACCAACAACTAGAATATGGTGCAAATAATGGTTCTAAGATTTTCATCCGTATCTTTTCTTTTAACAACTCTATAAGTTTGGATAGATGCGCTCTAAGTACTAAAATTGGCCTTAGATCCCATGGAGCATGTAGAACTATAAATATAACCATTGGTGCCACAATACTTGGATTTACACATCTAATTTCTGAAGATTCAAAAGCAAAAGCTTTTGCATGCTTCCTCAATATTTTTAATGAATTCTATTTCTTCGGTAGGTAAAAGAAAATCCGCGGATCCTACTTTCAATTCCTTGAACGTATTTTTTACAAACTTATGGCCAATTTGATCAAGATTTTGTAAACCCTTTTCCTTTGAAGCCTCTTGAACTTGGTGGTTTGAATCACTAAGCAATGGTGTAGCTACAAATTTTATTTTTCTTTCTACAGTTTTGTACCTAGTTTCAACTTTGACTTCATAACCTTGAAATGCTTGTATAATAGAGTAGAGCTCTCTTGAATGTACTTGCACCACTTGATCTTCATCTGTTACTTCAATCTTTATAAGTTCTTTCAATATATCTTCTAAACCTATTTCTGTATATATATCTATTATCTTGTCATCTTCATCAAGCACACCTACTCTTTTTAAGTCTTTTTTTGTTTTTTTCACAATCCTTTTCTCTCGTTTTTGTAGATCATTAATTTGCATATGTATAGCAAATCTACTCTTAAAAATTTCTACAACTCTTGTACAAAAGATATTTTCTTCTCCTTACGAGAGTACCTTCTCTGATGTACCACCACATCCTCGCTCTATAGTGGTACCCTGCAAAAATCTTTAAACTCTTCATCAATTCTTGGTAACGAGCGACTTTGTAAATAATCCCTGTTGCACTCATGATTAGCAGGTATTGTTAAAAACTGCACTCCTCGTTTACCATCTTTGCTTCTAATGCAAACATATACAGATCCATCATTTAATATCTTAGTTTCCATCCTTACAACAATAATATACGGTTGTCTAAGAATTATTGGATGAGAAGTATTGTTCTGAACAAAGAAGTTTTATTCAATAGATACATCTCCAATTTTCACTTTTACATCTGGATAAGCACCATAAAGTTCTCTATGTGTATTGTTTGCTGCTCGGATCATCTAACCATGTTCAGTGTCAATCGGCCACCTTCCACATTTACAAATGTCTTTAGACATAATATTGATTTCAGATCCATATTCAATAAGAGCAACTACTAGATTTGTCAAATCTTCCACCTTCACCAAAGTTTCTGTAGTGGCTCTAGTCCAATGCTTCTTAGAATAATGACTAGGACCTTTGTCATCACCCTTATCTTCATCCAAGAAAAATTGATCTTTTTGATTGATACAACATTCAGCCAACTCCAGCTCTTCTTCTTCTGTTAATATTGTATCTAAAGCATTAGACATTGCAGACTCCCCTATCAATTGTCTTTTTTGTTTAATGGTGTCAATAATGACATCATGAAATTTTTTTTTTGCAATGCCTAAAATTTCACATAAAGTGAATTCAATTTTGGCATTCAACACCCTTTCTTCCAATATCCCTTTTAAATCTGTAGTTGCCTCTATATTTGATTGCAGCTTATAGGCAACAAGCTTATCCTTTTTTTTATTTTTACTGGCTTCCATCTCTTCTTTCCATTTTTCTTTTTGTAGTGATGCATCTCTAGAGTGTGATGTTGATAGCTCAACTTTGGATGGTCTACTACCTTGTAATATAGGTACTTCCTTGTTCTGTATTGTTTTCATATCCTTTTAAAATCTCCTTTTGTTATCTGATTCTTGGAGATTTTCTTCTGTTATATTTCTTCCCCTTTTCACATCCATCAAAGCTTCATGGTGGAATTTTGCTATATAAGCATGTACAGACATGGTATCAACATGGTCATCCGATCTTGTTGCATTCTTAATTATTGTGGCTGTATTGAGTAACTCTTGCCTTGATGTTTTTTTCTTATTCATGCTAGTGATAGCATGATTCCATAAATCTCCCGTGTCTACATGTTTGTCAAAAACATCCTCCTTCTCCCTTATAACCTCGATACTATAAGTGATAGTTTTTCCTGATGCCATAATATGTTGAGATAAATAATCCTCTAAAACCCTTTTCATCCCTCCTTTCCCAAAGTTGGTTTTGAAAAACTCACTTGTGTCATGCAGTGCAATCTTTCCATCTTTCCATATAATTACTCCTTGTTGCAAAATATTAGCAAAATCTCCACATTCTTTGCAAGGATGATTCATACTATTGCACCAAATACATCGCTGTATATATCCTTGCTTTGGTATAGGTTTAATCTCAGATGTTCTTCCTTTTTCTGCTAACTTTGTCAATTTGATTTATAAGTCTTTCATTTCTTTTACTAACTCTTCAATTGCATCTTTTTGCAGTGCAATTGTAGACATAGGAATTGAAATAGGACTTATTAATATAGCAAATTTTGGCACTTGCCTACAAGATATTGTAATTGGTAGAGGCCTAGTTTCTTATATTACCACCACTTTATCTCTTTGGTATTCTCTTTTAGCAAGTATACCCACAACTTTAGAGACCTTCTTCCAGTCAGTAGTAAGTCTATTGTCTTCTATATTATCCTCCAATAACACCTCCAACTCCTTATGTAGCTCACTGTTGGCTAACTAGAGAAATAGCTCCACCTTATCATTTTCAAGTATAAGCTTTTTCACCCGAGATAGTTGAAGAAATTGCCTTTCAAATTCTTGAAATAATTCTGTTGCAACCAATTCCTTATTGGATTTATTGACCCATTCTATAAGTGATTTTTTTGTCACCCTTTCAACATCCTCCAAAGAATATTCTTCTCTTAACTGAAGGATAAAATCCTCCCAATTTGCTCCATGAGTTTGAATAATCTCTATTATGTGCTCACAGAGTTCAGGTACAACTGCTCGCTCAAATGTTAGGATCATCTCCTTCTCCGGTACTTTATTAAGTTCCATCTCCTGAAAATAATACTTCAAATACTTGGAAATATTTTTTTCATCAAACTGATCTAATATACCAACAATAGATTGTAAGGCTTTGGTAGCCATAGCCTGCTTACGCTCTATTGCTTGTTGTTGCTGCATATAAAGAGCAAATGCTTGAAACATTTGAGCTATAGTAGGATTAAGCTGCATTGGGTGATACTCCACTGTAATTCCCACTACTATCTTCTTGTTTCCCTGCCATAATAAAGGCCAAAATATTTCTTCAAAACTCCCTAGCTCAGATGTTTCAAGTCGGGTTCACCAATATGTCGTATGATGTGGCCTTTTATTTGGAAATACACTTGGTACCTGGCTGTGCAGAATTTATTTGAAACTTGATGGCAAAAATCCAACAGGTAATTTTTCTTTAATAAAAAAGACAAATAATATAATAATCTCACAAAAAAGAAGTTATATATTTAAACCCTCTTGTATTCAAGTAAGTTTGTACAAAAAAGGTTCAAATTTCCACAAAAACCCTTCAAAACTTTATTCACCCACAAAGACTTATTTCTTGCTAAACTTTAGAGTTCAATAACTCTTGATCCAACTATTTAGTTTCTATTAAATTTAATTCAAAGTATAGATAATCTTTTTAAGTTTCACCACAAGAAAGAATTAATTATAAATTCATTTTCAATCGTCTCATATCTCAAAACCTCTAGCAGGTGCTTAAAACCCTAGCTCAGAGACTCCTGAGCACTATTTTCTTTATATGTCACAAATCCAAAATCTTAATGCCACAAAATTTTTGCAAATAGTCTTGTGATATAAACTTATACACTCTTGAAAATTTTGAGCCAAAAATCTATCAAAGTGCATAAGATATAGCTCAAAACGTAACCACTATGTAAGCAGGTCACTTATTACCCTTAAGTCTGTAGGCACTAACTTCAACTCCCAATATCTCCTTTACCTTAGCTTGGATTTTATCAAGCCATATATAAAAAGTATAGCCGTCAAAGTGCTGTCTCCAACCCCAGTTGCTGATCCTCAATTGCATTTTGTATGCGCAAGTTATACTCAAAAGAATGACAATAGGTCCAAAATCAACACCTTAACTTTGGGCACATATAACTTCTTCATAAAAAGTGCAAATCATACAAAGTTTGCACCAAAACCAGATCCAAAAACCTAAAACTTATGATCCTAGCCTTTGATATTTGACTCCTCTCAAAAGACAAATCCTAACTCCTAATAAACCCTCAGGTAGTCTCCTTTCTAAACTAGCAACTTAATCACATCCTATAACCAATAAAAATCCATTGATATGACTTTTATTTAGCTGAGTAATAAATTATATATTAAACATACATATACAATTTTTTCACATAGTAGCCAAATCACATTATGACAATGTGTTATAACATGACACCATGCAACTAGAACCTTGTACAATTCCTAGTGAAGGTCCTATTTTCTCCTCAGAACCCTCTCCATGTTTTATAATAGATGTATATTTAGGACCAAAAAACTACAGAGTCTCTATTTTATTAGATGCAAGAGCCTTAGCATGCTTTTTAGATGAATAATTTGTTAAGAATTGTAAAATACTTTTAGTACAGAAAACTAAATCCGTACATGTAGAAGTCATAGATGGCCGTCCTTTGTCTTCTGGAGATGTCACTCATAAAATCCGTCTCGTAAAAGTAACAATAGATGATCATAATAGCTACGTAGCCTTTAATACAATTAAATCTCTATCTAATCTAATTATTTTAGGTTTATCTTGGCTAGAAAAATGTAACCCTCAAATAAATTGGGATTCTTGTAGACTTGATTTTTTTAAGAACATTATTAAACATCCTGCCGACCAATTGAAAAGCTATAAATCTAGTATAGTAAAATCCATACTTATAGGTGCAAAAGCTTTTATATACATAGAAAAAAAAGGATCAACTTTTGATATTTATGTCACACCCATTTTAAATGGTGGAAAGACTTTAAGTGGCATTCCAAGCGAATATTTGGATTATCAAGATATTTTTGAGGAAAAGAATACAAATATTCTTCTGGAATATTGTTTGTTGTCATACTATAATTGCTTATAGTATGTAAAATCCACTCAAAATATATAAAATGTTTATAAGTTTAGATATGTATTAAAATAGTTAGTAAAGTAAATAAAAAGAGGTTGGTATAAAAAAAATCATTTTAGATTTTATTCAATTTGGTTATGGCTTTTAAATTATATAGAACCTAAATATTTAGTATAAAGTCTTGAAAGGCAATTCGGGTCCAAAGACAAAGAATTAAATTACTAAGAGGCCTATTTGGAAGGATAAAGACAAAGTGAGAATGAATGAAGACAAGGGATGAAGTTCTTCATTCCTATTGATCAATGGTCATACCCAATAGGCTTTGAGGAGGCTACTTACAACAAGCATAAGGATTTTAGCAACTTCAAAGAGGCCATTCAAAAATCAAAGACTAAGATTAAAAAACTTATTTTTTGGGCTACAATTTTGGTATAAAATTTGAGAATTTGGAGTTTTTATGAGGGAGAAGTAGGCACTTGAAGTTAAGGTGTGCAAATTGTATCTACTATCACACTTTTGAGGATTGAAGGAGTTGTACAAAAGCTTTTGGAGATTGAAAGGTGCAATTAGAGAGGAGGTTTCAAGATCTAAATCTAATGAGGAAGAATTATTATATTTAAAGTTTTAAACAAAGAGATATTAAAAGTCAAAGATAGCAGATTGAATTCCAAGGCAATAAGTAGGCCGTTTTATTCATAGTGATGGGTTTTGTCATATCTTGAGTTTTTGGACGAATTTTTGTCTAAATATTTTCAAGAAGGTGAATCTTTGTGCTTAAAAGGTATACATTAGAGTTTCATAGCATTTATACATTTGGTTTGTGAGATATAAAGAATTTAATACACAGGTATTTGTAAACAAAGGTTTAAAATTATTGTTAGGGATTTTTATAATATCTAAAGATCAATAAACAATCAACAATTGAAACTTGTTGTGCTTGTTGTTAAGAGCACATTAGTACTTCATGTGAAATTTTAGTGGATTTGAATAGTTAGATTAAGAGTTATAGATTGATGAAGTTTGGAAAAAATTCCCCTCCTACAAGTGAATGAGGGTTTAGAGTATTTTATTATATTTTGAATGTTTTTGTGAAATAAGACTTATGTATTGGATGTGATAGCTTTAAAATAAAGACTTTAATAAAATTTGAGGGTTTTATTATTTTTGATCTTAATTGAGTATTTTGTTGCAGCTAGAAGCCTAATACTTTCTTGAGGCAAATTCTCTCTACAATGACATTATTGGTGCTTCCAATGAGAGGGCCTTAAAGCATTAATTACTCAACAAGCCAAAATGAGAGATCAAAATATTGGGTTTGAATTACAAGGGGAAGTAGATGCTCAAGATTTATTTATGACATTTGCTCAATTTATGGATGAGATTCATCAGACTCAAGAAGATAATAGAAGCATTATCAATGCCTTACAGGTAGTGGTAGATAAGGCTGGGAGGTTTGAAGGGAGAAACATTACTAAGGTCTTGAAGGTTTATATATGTGAAATGGAAGTACATCAAATTTCAGAGGTGAGAATGATTACTACCTTTGACTTAGTAATGATATCTGAAATCAAGGAAAGAATGCAAGAGTTGCATGAAGGAACTATATCATAGAATAGATTTGAAGAACTTCTAAAGGATGAATTTTTTGAAGAAGACTTAGAGAGGATGGCTAAAAGATCATTTTTGGAGTGGATTGAACAAAGGCTAGGGAATCAAATGGCTTCAAATGAATTGATCAGAGAATTTGAAAGGAAGTTTGGCCAAATATCACGATAAGAGAGGCAATTATTGGACACTAAGAAGACTGAGTTATTTTTACAAGCAACTGATAAAGATTTAGAGGACAAGTTATTTTTTCATCTTGCAGACAAGACATCTGAGAGTGGATTTACAAATAATTGGAGGTTGGTAAAAGAGACAATAGGACTTGTGGCCAAGCAGCAAAAGATTAAGACTCAGGGGTCATTATCATTGTTGAAGCCAATATCTGCAATCCCAAGTTCAATATCACTACAGAGGACAAACACGGCTGCTCAAGATGATGCCATTGAAGAGTTGGTTAAAGGTATACGGGATCTTAGGGTAGAAATGAGTGAACTTAAGAAATCTCAGAAGGCCAGCTCATCGAAGACAATTGAAGGTTCGAAGGGATTTGTAGAAAGATGCATGTGGTGTGACAGTCTAAACCACAAGCGCGGCGAATGCAAAAGCTATAGAGCTGCAATCAAGGAGAATATTGTACATTTCAAAGAAGGGAGGATAAGACTAGCAGGTTCTGATGAGCCTTTAAGGACCAACTTTGAAAAAGAAGGTATGAAGAAGTTGGTAGATGAGCAAATAAGCAAAGGTGGTACCATGTATGAAAAGGGAGCACAATCTTATTCTATTATAGTTGAACAAAGTGCAATTAAGAGTGTTCCTCCACCAGCTATGGAAGCCATGATTAGAGGAGCTGAAGCCATTAGGAAGATGACTGATTGAAATGATCTAGTTGATGCTATTAGTATCAAAGTATTTTTAAATGAAAATCAATAGAGTGATGATTTAAATGATGCTATAGTTGAAGAGAAGAGAGGCAAAGCTATTAATGAAAGAAGATGTTGTTGAACCTCTAAGCAAAAAGAGGTCTCCAAGGAACAAAAAAGCTTCTCAAGGATAGAAATTAGAGAAGATACCTTCTTCTGTCCATCTTGGCGATGCACCATTGCCAAAAGAATGGTGGAAGAAAGACAAAGAGAAGGAGAAGGATGATACAGGCAAGTCCAAAGATAAAGGTCCTATCTATAAATTTCAATCTGATATTAAAACATCAATAGATATGAAGAATATCTTAGAAGAGAAGATTTTGGATGCCAAAATTGAGTTCACTTTAAGAGAGGATTTTGATATTGCAAAGAGGGATTTTCACAAGCTAATTATTGATGTAATAAAGAAGAAGAGGCAAATGACAACTGAAGCTATTATGGTGGAAGTATTAGATACTCGTATGACTATGGATGAGGAAGAAGAAATAGGGCATGTATTTGCACAATCTACATTGTTAGAGTTTGAAAACATGGTTAATATAGAAGGCACGGCTCAAATCAATCATACCAAGGATATGGAAGGATATCAAACAAAGTGTATACTAATAGAATTTGGTAAAGAAAGGAAAATTATACAAGAAGCACGAGTTATCTATTCTTCAAAAAGAGATGGTGATGAAATGGAAAGTGATAGTTATTCAGTTTCATATTGGGCTAGAGCTACTACAAAAACATAAGTGAGGTTGGGAGATTCTAAAGATTCAGTTTTAGCCTTGGTTGATCATGGATCAGAAATTAACATTATGTCTAGGCGGGTGTATGAAAAGAACAAGTAGCCAATTGATATCAACCATGGTTGGGTGATTAAAGCTACAAACAATGAGCGAGGCGATCTATATGGAGCTTGTCCAATTATGAAGGCCAAGATTGGAGATGTGGAGGTGGAACAAAACTTCTTTGTGCAAAACTTTGCTACATATCCAATAATACTTAGTCAACCTTATATCATAGCTGCTAGGATAGAAACTAGAATCTTGGATGATGGTTCATATTATGCCAAGATTTGTAGTTGTGATGAGAAAAAGATTGTACAATTCCTTACTATAAAATCAATTCATGAAAGACATAAAGAGTAATTGAGAGAAATATCTTTAGAGCCAGAAAACAGATTCTTGGATTTCTAAAAGGCACCTTTGTAACATGGGGAAATATGGGTGCAAATAGATTATCTATAAACTCCAATATAGATAATTTGATTTTTAGTATTTTGGATTTGAGTGATGATGGATTTGTGAGCTTTCAAAGGATTGAAGATTTAAATCCTATAAATAGGAGAAGAGAAAAGAAGCAAGAAAAAAATTTAAAAAGAGTGGGATTAATTTCAAATGATGAAGCCATAGTAGGAATACTAGAAGAAGCTGGTTTAGAAGATGGATTGATACAAGTTATAGAGAATTTAGTCAGAAAGATGGATGAAAATATTATTATAGAGATACAATCAAGGGAGGCTTATGAGAAATTGAAAAAGATAGTAACATGTATTGGATGTGCTACAAGGTATGGATTAAAACTTGAGGCTATTGTGCAAACCAAGTATAAGATTGTGGCTAAAAAGGTGAAACTAATGGCCACTCAATTACCACCTGATACTATGGAACACATCAAGCAAGTAGTCAAGGAACTAAGATTGAGAGAAAAGCACAAAATTGGACATCGATTTATTCAAGAGTCATTGACTAAGCTGAAAATTGGAAGAGGTGATTTCTTGACAATACCAGAAAGAATGATATTTCAAGAAATGCTTATTAGTTATAATGATTCACTGTACCTAAAAAATCAGGAACATTGAGATTTATTCAAGATATGCAACCAGCAAACAGGGTGACTATTCAAAATATGAACTCAGGTCCTATAGTGGATGAAGTAGCTGAACAATTTGCCGGTCATGCCATCCATTCTATTAGAGATTTATATTCTAGATATGATCATTTTCAATTGGCTGAAGAAAGTAGAAATTTGACCACTATGAAGATTCTTTTGGGTTTAATGAGAATGCGTACCTTACCTTAAGGTGCAACAAACTCAGTGGCTCATATACAAAATGCTATGAATCAAATATTGTACAAATTTGTATCTGAGAAGATCATCCCATTTTTGAATGATATACCTATAAAGAGTTGCAAGGAAGAAGATAAGGATGAAACTTTGGATGCTAAAGGTTGCAGGCAGTTTATCAAGCAGCACATTGAAGATGTAGCTCAGATATTGGAGAAGCTTGAGTCAATTATTTTGACATTATCTATGAAAAAATCAAGCTTTGGAGTTGATAAAATTTTGGTGGTGGAACACATGTGTGGCAGGTATGGTAGAAAATCAAATCTAGAAAAGGTTGATGCTATATCTAGAATGAAAGCATGTGGAAGTATTACAGAAGTTAGAAGATTTTTGGGTGCATGTATATTCTATCACATTTGGATACCTCACTTTGCACATATCTGAGAGCCACTATACAAATTATTAAGGAAGGATAAGAAGTTTATCTAGAAGAATGAATAAGAAGTAGCTATGAGAAATTTGAAGAAGATTTTGAGTTCACTGCCTATCCTTAGACATGTAGATTATCAGTGTGAGAGACCAATGGTTGTAACAGTGGATACAAGTCTAATAACAATTGGATGGGCTATTGGATAAGATGATGGAGAGGGAAGGAGGTTTGCTATAAGATTTGGAGCCAAGACTCTTACAGAAAGATAAAAGGCTTATCCAAAAATTAAAAGAGAACTTTGGGGAACACTTCCTGCTCTAAAGACTGAGAGGAATTATTTGATTGGAGCTAGAGTGGTTTTGGAGACAGATTGTTTGCTTTTACTTGAAATAATAATCAATTTTTTTATTCTAGATATTACTATGTTGAGATAGATAGCCTATATAAAAACATTGAAACTTGTTTTGATACACATTATTGGTAAAAAGAACTTAGTAGCAGATATGCTGTCTAAAGCTAGATATACCTTTAAAGAAGAGATGATGGTATATGAAGATGGTGAACATTAAGAAGAGAGGAACTATGCATATTTATTTGCTACTAATTGAATGGATTTTGGACATGAGATTCAAATCTTCTATGAAGATTTGTATGAAGACAGGCTGAGAGATATTGGAATTTATTTAGGTACAATGAGGAGGCAAGAAGGCTGGATAAATAAGACTTTCAAGGATATTAGGCACTAATCCTATATTTATTTTCTTAAAGATAGATTTTTATAGAAGAGGCCTAAAAGGAGTGATAAAATTCCATTGAGGGTAGTAGAAGACCTTAGGACCAAGAATAAAGTTTTGAAAGAATTACATAATACACTCTGGGCAGGACATAGAGGAGTTTCGGCCACTTATACTAAGATCAAGAAGAGATATTGGTGGAAGGGCTTATACAAGGATGTTGAAGATTTTGTGAGTTCATGCACAGAGTATCAGCTACAGTCTAAGGTCAGACATAGAGACGGGCTACATCCTACTTATCCACTTGCTATACATTTTCAATGGGTGATTGATTTGGTAGCTATGCCATCAGGACTTTGGGGCATGAAATATTTGATTCTGGCAAGAGAAGAACTATCAATTTACATTAAAGGGAGAGCATTGAGAACCAAGACTACAGAAATAATATGCAGGTTTATATTAGAAGATATTTTTAATAGATATGAAAGCATTAGAAGGATGAGAGCTGATAGAGGAAAATTGGATGCTATTGAAGCAAGAAAATTCTTTAGAAGGTATGGAGTTCAGCTAAAGTTGACTGCTTCTTATAATCTTGAAGCCAATGGAAAGAGTGAGAAGGATCACCTTCCTATCATTTATGCAATGGTCAAGGCATGTAAAGATAAGCCAATTCAATGGCCTAAGCTAGTTTCATTTACTTTATAGGCTGATAGGACTACTCACAATACTGTCATTGGTTATATGCCTATAGAGTTGATGTTAGGGCAAAAGCCTATAATGCCCGCTGAAAAAATATATCCTACATGGATGTTTCTATCTTAGAAAGATGGCATTGATAGAAAAAAATTATTAGAGCTCCGGATTGAGCAGTTGGGAAGGTTAACAGAGGACCTACAGATTGCATCTGAAAGGTTAAAAGAAGCAAGATTGAAAAATAAAGAAAGGTTTGATAAGACTCATAGATTAAAGCCTAGGCCTATAGAAGTTGGAGATTGGATTCTAATTTATGATAGCAGTTTAGAACATCAACATAGTACTAAAAGAAAATTTGTAAAAAAATGATTTGGTCCATATGTGGTAGTCACGGTCCATGATAATGCCACATATTCTTTACGCGAACTAGATGGAGCTATCATTAGAATCCTAGTAGCCAGAAAGAAGGTCAAGACTTTCAAGAGAAGAGATAGAAAATTCACAATAGAAGACCTTGAAGAAATTTCACCTCAACACTTGGAGGAAGGACATGAAGTAGTAGAACCTATGAGTGATTCAAACCACTTACAAGAAGATGAATAGAGTTAATATGTGGTACATACCAAAGGATGTGCAAATTTGGAGAAAGTGGATATTGTACTGAAATTGCTTATAGTATGTAAAATCCATTCAAAATGTATAATATGTTTATAGGTTTAAATATGTGTTAGAATGATTAGTAAAGTAAATTAAAGGAGGTTGGTATAAGAAAATTTATTTTAGATTTTTGCTTAGTTTGGTTATGGTTTTTAAATTACATAGAACCTAAATATTTAGTATAAAGTCTTGAAAGGCAATTCGGGTCCAAAGACAAAGAATTAAATTACTAAGAGGCCTATTTGGAAGGATAAAGACAAAGTGAGAATGAATGAAGACAAGGGATGAAGTTCTTCATTCCTATTGATCAATGGTCATACCCAATAGGCTTTGAAGAGGCTACTTACAACAAGCATAAGGATTTTAGCAACTTCAAAGAGGCCATTCAAAAATCAAAGACTAAGATTAAAAAACTTGTTTTTTGGGCTACAATTTTGGTATAAAATTTGAGAGATTTGGAGTTTTTATGAGGGAGAAGTAGGCACTTGAAGTTAAGGTGTGCAAATTGTACCTACTATCACACTTTTGAGGATTGAAGGAGTTGTACAAAAGCTTTTGGAGATTGAAAGGTGCAATTAGAGAGGAGGTTTCAAGATCTAAATCTAATGAGGAAGAATTATTATATTTAAAGTTTTAAACAAAGAGATATTAAAAGTCAAAGATAGCAGATTGAATTCCAAGGCAATAAGTAGGCCGTTTTATTCATAGTGATGGGTTTTGTCATATCTTGAGTTTTTGGACGAATTTTTGTCTAAATATTTTCAAGAAGGTGAATCTTTGTGCTTAAAAGGTATACATTAGAGTTTCATAGCATTTATACATTTGATTTGTGAGATATAAAGAATTTAATACACAGGTATTTGTAAACAAAGGTTTAAAATTATTGTTAGGGATTTTTATAATATCTAAAGATCAATAAACAATCAACAATTGAAACTTGTTGTGCTTGTTGTTAAGAGCACATTAGTACTTCATGTGAAATTTTAGTGGATTTGAATAGTTAGATTAAGAGTTATAGATTGATGAAGTTTGAAAAAAATTCCCCTCCTACAAGTGAATGAGGGTTTAGAGTATTTTATTATATTTTGAATGTTTTTGTGAAATAAGACTTATGTATTGGGTGTGATAGCTTTAAAATAAAGACTTTTATAAAAACTTGAAGGTTTTATTATTTTGGATCTTGGTTGAATATTTAGCTGCAACTAGGAGCCCAATGCTTTCTTGAGGCAAATTCTCTCTACCACGACAACGGATACGATATTAGTGAATGTACATGGAAACTAACAAAGAATCTTACAAATGCAGCAAGGAAAGTAAAGGCTTTTCATCAACGACATCCATCAAAATCAAGATGATGATCTTTCCTATAAAAGAAACATGATCTAGGCAAGATAACATTCTACTTTCTATCCTTGTTTGTAGTTTCTTTATATTTGTGACGTTAAAAAGATGGAAAATCAACAACTAGCAGATTGAACTCAAGAACCTTCGTTTGCTGATTTATTGGACAAGATATTACGACTATCACAACCTTCAAGATGAGGAAATAGAAACGAGGACCTTCAAAAACAACATGTCCTTCCTCGGATTGATGGCAAAATACAACATGTTTGGTACCACGACCTTGGAAGAGACTCTCAATGTTTGGTGATACTTTTAGAGGTAGGAACTACTCTTGATAGTGTTCCTAATGTTTTCTTTGAAGGGAGTTATAAAAGCCTCAACAATGATCAAATTACAAGGTGATCTTTTTGCGCTAGTATGAGACATTATCGCTGGCTGAAAGGGCCTATCAATTACCTTCAAAGGAAACAAAGATCAAAGTATGTAGCAAGTACAATTTGATGTATTTTGAACTTCTTCAACATGTAATCACCGCTCCTCGTGGAACTCGTCTCTAAAAGGAGAGATAATGTCACGGACATAAGATTTATTATAATAATTATATAATAGAAGTAGGTAAAATAAGTTGATTTGATAATATCTAATAGAGAAGCTTCCTAGAAGCTTCATAGACGTGGAATCACCTTTATACATGTCTATAGGTGATTGATAGGTTAGAAACTTGATGAATAAGCTAGCCACACGACGCACATATTGGTAGCTTGTGGAATAAGCTAGCCATGTGTTGCACATGTTGATAGCTTACGAAATAAGCCAAATACATGGCGCACATGTGAAAAACTTGTTGTGCAAGTTTGACACTTGTCTTGCAAATTAGACATGTATAAGAGGTCCTATAGAATACTACCACGTAGTTCTTAGATAGATAGTATAAATAGAGACAAGAGTGAAGCCTTCTTTTTTCTTGTCAACTTTTTTCTTGCTTCTAGTTCAGCTTCAAGAATCTATAGTTTTCTTGTCTTATGGCAATAGCCATTCTAATTCTTTTTAATATACATACTTTTTTTTTTTTTTTTTTATACTTCTTAATAGAAGTTTCATATATTTATTTGCTTTCATCGAGTTCTTATCCTTGATAGTTGGTAGAAATTGCTTGAAAAGCTTATTAATTTGATAGAAGCCACTTAGGAAGCGTCCTAGACATGAGTATATATAGGGATCGAGGCTTAAGAGTTATTCAGTCTTGACAACGCATCTCTTAGAGTTCTAGATCACCTTTCTTAGTGTTGTTCATATACTCATCTAATTTATTCAAGTTCTTGTTGGTTTCTTTTAGAAACCTTATTTTAATTCAAGTCTCTTGTTCCTATATTCTTGTGTCCTTAACAGATGATCTAATTTAAAGATATGCTCTATTAAAACTCGGAAAAAATCATCTTTAAGATTAATGAAGGATTTAATGTATTTTGCCCCATTTTGGAAAATTTAAAGAACTTATAGCTTATATACTTGATGTAATGGATCTTTTTAGAGACAACTTTACATAAATATAGAATTTTATTTATCTTGACAATTGATTGAGAAATTAATGACAGTCCAAAGTCCATCGCTTTTTTGAGGCAAACTTTATCTATCCCGACAATGTTGTGAAGGTTGAAATAACTTAGATGCTTCATTTTACAATTTTACAAAGGACAACTTTTAGGATGAATCTGTCGGGTGTTGGTTCTCTATTCTACAAAGAAGTTTTATAAAGTTTTATATAAAATAAGAAAAAAATTAGAATAATAAGATATCCAATCTATCTAAGTATTATATTTTTTTTGATATTAAATACTACTAAATTTTTATGACCTTTTTCAATTACTTCTAATGGTAGGATTTTGTAAGTAACATCTTTTAAAAATAAAGATTGATTATCTATGATATTTACATATACATTTTTGACTTTTTGTATTTATAATATTTTATGATATCTAAGAAATATTTTATTAAAAAAAAAACAAAGACACCAAAATCTAATAAGAAAAAGGTAAAAACCATAGGATTTTAAAATCTTATATAAACTTGTACTACAAAATAAGTAGAGGGTTTAGAAGATAATACATGCTCTTTATAAGATGATATGATACAAAAATCTTGCTGCACAATTCTTAATATTGTTAGACAAACTTGTTTGCCAACATATTATCTTCTTTTAAATTATATTCCTTGTCTTGTAATTTTATCAATTCTTAAGATAATATCAAGCAATATGTTTTAATTCTTCATAATACATGCATAATTCTTCTTATTGATTTTAAGTTTTTTCTTTTATTGTTAAGAGATTTGAAACATATAGCATCAATTTGTAAATCTTCCATATTTGATTGTATATCTTGATTGATAGAAGTATTTGCAAATAAAAGTATAGAAGTATTGAGGTGTTAATATATAACTTTTTAATTAAAATTCAAAAAATTGGTTGTTGTATTTGATAGCAAAATCAATATCTTGAATCAAAGTTTGAAGATTAGTTAAGTTGAGCAATTATATTTTTTTACAATATAATAATCTATAAAAAAATTGATTAATGTGTGCAACATAGTCTCATTTAATATCAATTTCTAATTGTTAAAATTGTAATGCATATATTGACACAAATCAATTTTTTTACTATGTAATAATCCATAACAAAGTTGATTAATATGTACAACATAGTCCTATTTAACATCAATTTCTAATTGTTAAAATTGTAATGCATATATTGACACAAATCAATTTTTTTTACTATAAAGTTTTAAATTTTATTGGTTGATGTACTAGTTGCATCATGTTCTCTACACATACATCAAAATTTTGCCATAAATATATTCAAATTGTCCAATATAAGATCTTGTGTTTCTAATAGTAATGAGAATTAAAAAGGAGTAAATTCACTTAATATATTTTTATTAAATTTGACTTGAGATTCTTGAGTTGGATAACTAAGAGGTTGGAGTTGAATAAAAAATTTCATTTGATTGATGAATCTTTAAAATTTAAATCTAGAAGCATCAAAATTCTCCAAAAGAAAAACTTTTGGTTCTTAGTTGGTGTAATTGTGTAATTTATTTAATGTAGTGCAATTATTGAAGAAAATATTATCTTCTCTATGTCTTTATAATTGAACATTCCTAATGTTGGTTGAAGTAGTAGACAAAGTTGATGCATAGTAAGCATAAAATCTCTTATTTGTTCTTGCATCTATATGATGGCATTCTTTGTTTCTACCAAATATATTGTATTTGTGGAGATTTAAGAATTACTACACAAAAAAATAAAAAATAAATAAAAAATAGTATTATAAAAATAATATCAATTTAGTGGAGAATAATGAATAACTTCTAAAATACTTTAATGCTTTTAAGAGAAAGAAATAATCTACTTCTTATTAAGAAAAATCAAATATTAATGTTATGATTGTTAATCTTGTAAAATTGTTAAAGACATGGATTTATACACAACTCAAAAGACAATATACTTATATGCCACCAAAGATTAAAAAAAATAAGAAAAGAAGATGTATATATATATATATATATATATATATACATAGATATATATATTTTATAAAAAGAGAATATAATAGCTATTACCAAATTTAAAATAAAAGATTATTTATAATCATATTTAGTCTATATTCTTTCTATTATTTAATTAAAAATATATTTTAGGTTTTAGATTAAATTATTTCATATTTTGTTTTAATTGATTGATTCCAATAGTTTAAATTTTAAATATATGCTTAAAGAGGATTTTTAATTATTTTATTAAAAATACTAAAAAATTTAGTTGATTGCTATGGAATTTTAGAGTTTAGTGAATCTCTTTTGTTTCAGTTCTTTGAACTTTTGGAGTTTTGTTCTACTTAACTGATATTGAATAAAATACATCAAACAAGCATATGATAGGCAATATCAATGCCAATGTACATTGCATATTAAATCTAATGTAGAATTATGTTAAATTTTTTTTGATGGTGATTTTTATATTGTACATATCCATCTATTCACCAAACTATCCATCCAACCACATATTCATCCGCCCATCCATCCAACCACATATTCATCCGCCCATCCATCCAACCACATATTCATCCGCCCATCCATCCAACCACATATTCATCCGCCTATCCATCCAACCACATATTCATCCGCCCATCCATCCAACCACATATTCATCCGCCCATCCACTTATTAATTCATCCATCCATGGCGAGGGGGATGAACAAGCTGGGGTCAAGTCTCCGTGGCCGCATGGGAGAAGGAGCGATGATCCAGCGCTGTCGGGCTGGGACAGAGCTATTTTGCTACACCCTTCTTTCTGCTCCGCCTCCCTCTACTTCTAAGCTTCCCACTCCCCTGACACACGCGCCCGCATGCACGCACCGCGACCCAGCGAGCGAGACAGTTGTAGCAATTTCTGTTGCTATGTCGATCGGTCGCTCGTGAGGAGCGTCCAATATTGTGTGATTGATAGTTGAGCGAGGTATTCAGAATGAGAGCTCCGAGTATGGTGTTCAAATAGCGGTTCTGCCGCTTTCAAATTGCACGGATGGCCTCGGTTGTGCCTTCCTTGCAGCCCCCGTCGCACCTCTGGCGACGAAGTCCCTCCCTTTCTTTGCTGCGTCCTGCACAATCCCGCTTAGTTTGGTATACGTTACCTTCTTGCAGGTCTACGGTTCCATCCTCCAAGCCTAATAATTTTGCCATTGGAAGGTCAACCAGGATAATGATGCTTCGTACCCTAGTTGCCCGGGGTAGGCACAGTTTTTGCGACGGCAAGAGGACGCCCAGCTCATTGCCTTCGTCTGTTTCTACTAGTGTATCTACATGGTGTCATTTTTCCTGCTCTACATCAGGTATGCATCGAGTTTTTTTTTCAAGAATTTTCTGTTTTTGATGGTTGCAGCTGGGTAGTTCCCGTGTCTGATCCATCTTCGACTCGAGTAACCACAGTAAATTCGCAATCTTAATGCGCTAAATTTCATAATTACACATCCTTCATTCTTCTCTGTACTGAGTTAGTTCCAACTTACGATCCCCCTGGAAATAGTTTGTTCGGAAATACGGAACACGGGTGTACACAAGTGACTATTTCTTTCAATTTCATGAAATCTGAGTCGCACTCAATCTCAAGTGTTTGATAAGAGTACGTGATTCCTAAATTTCTCTATGTGCATTAACGTTAAAATGTCCATACTTCCAGTTTGACAAATTTTTCTGGTGATAGGTTGAAACTTGGCATATGCTTTAAGTTACCAATCTTTCTGGATCTGTCTTGTTTCTTAACAAGCAATTCACTGTGCACATGTATTCAGCTTTAAAGACTGTTTGTACAGATATAACGTGGGACTGCAGAATTTCCATTGGAATTTAGTTCCTCATTTGGACTAATACAGAGGTTTGAAGAAACCTTTAATCTTAAACCCTTAAACCCTGAGACTCTGAGCAATAAATGCTGTGACATATTGAATATTGTAAAACAGAAAAAAGAAAAAGAAAAAGAAACAACGAAAATTCATATACGCAACTGAGTTTCGTTAGGAATCAACTTGGAGTTTTTCATGTTTCATGTTCTACATCCTGGAAATGTCTTTTGTTGTTTACGTTATTCATCCTGTGTGAAAAACTGACTTTAGGCTTGTTATTCTGCCACCTGCATAAGGGTAACAGCCAGCATTGAATTTCATGTACTACACGTACAAAATGATTGCGATGGATTTGTTTACATCTAGCACTAGCTGCCAAAATAATTACTACTTCTTGTGTGCACAATTAGTTGTACATGTAAAACTGGCTTTTAAGTAACTTCATTCATTATATTTGCAACAGTTGACAAGCTTACTAGGAGAAGATCTTTATCCCAAGTTTGCACTAGTTCCGAAGGAGAGGTAATAGTAAGGACTTTCCTCTACGGGACACTTCAATCGAAAGACTTTGAATTTTTTGTGTTGCCCTCACATCTATGGTAGTTCTTGGTTTTATTTCAGTTTTAGCTGGAGATTGAATGATGGTGAAATCTGCAGGTAGTGGATGACGGGAAGTTGTTAAAGGCTATTGTATATGAAGCTCAACACGGTTTCTCCAATGTTTCAGGCTTGGCCTCTCGGTAAGCTGCATGCATCTTCACGAATCTTGTTATGTTCCTACGAATGGGATCATCGATACCTTTCTGTTTTATGATGCATTCTGACCACATAACTGTTGCAACCTGTATGTGCCTCTTCCCATCAGGTTATAACAACTTTGTCACTGTTGACTTGGGATTCTGGTAAATCATTTTAGTCCTATGTTAGGAAGCATGATTATTTCAAGTACTTTGTGTTATGTTTTTCAGGTTTGGGGAATTTTTGAATGCACAACTTTCCCTTAGGTCGGCAACAGGTGGAAATATTTTTTCATCTTTGGAAAACGATGCCAGGAGATACGATGAATTGGATTCCGTGAATCGTGCCCAACTTTTGGACAGAGTATGCCTGCACATCATCAAGTAATTTTGTGGTTTATTCTGTCCGTTGTGGTCGTGGTGGCTACGACGTAGTTGTATTTAGTGTTGAAGGTCTTGATTTTATTCAATTTTTTCTCTCAACAGTCCTATGACCCTTCGTAAGCCGTTATCATAACAGTGTTTTTTTGAGCAGGTAGCTCAAGCGATGGGTTTTCTCAACACCCAAGATCTCTTTGCTCATCACATCGCCTTACGGGAAGCCAGCATTGGCCTCCAAGATCCATCTAAGTACTCATCCGAAACTCCTACTGCAACTACAGCAATAGTAACGCAAGGAGAAGCACTTAATAAAAATGCACCTGATAGTATTCACAGCAATAATAAATCAGCAGCGTTTTCCAAATCACTTCCCTCAGCAATAAAGTTTGGAAGTAGTGAGCCGATTATGCTGTACAAATCCACTGTGGATGGCAAGGGTAAGGATCCTACAACCAAGTTGAAGGTGAGTGCTAAGATAGCGAAGCCTTCTGAGACGATCGAGAGTCAGACGAAGGGATCAAATGATAAAGCTGTGCGGCAAACCAAACAAAAAATTGCAAGAAACTCAGTGGCTATAGCTTCAACGCTTGATGCTAGGATCACGTCCATTGCTGATGTTGTTGGAAGCTCGGATACCCACAATAGAGACTCCGACTTTGATTCTTCCTCTGTGGAAGTATATAGTACTGAGCTGATGTTAATGAGGGGAGCTGCTAACTACAAAGATTGTGTGCTTGACATCCCTTTAAAATTTGTCAAGAATTTATCAGTATATCAGCGTACACGATTGGAGGAGAATGGTTTCCACACGGTAAGTTTGGAGATTAGTTGCATGTATCCATCTTGAAAAAATAAAATTAATTGTATCACAAGGATGACATTTCAACATGAGAATGTTTGGCATCCTATTACTTCACTCCACCCTCCTCTTAAGATCTAAGCAAGCTGGACTCATTCAGCTTTGTGAGATCTACTAGTGCCGCTCTTTTTTCTGTTGAAGTAAATAAGTTTTCTTAGTTCTGGAATCTTCACATACGAGAGTTTTATGTTGCTCCGAGTTTTAATGAGCAAATTTTGCATGTCCAGTTGCGGATGCTGCTTCAGCACTTTCCTAGGACATATGTGAATTTTCAGCAGGCTGGGCAGAGGGTCGAAGATGGGCAGCACCTAAGTTTTGTTGGAACCATCATGTCCTCCAGGTACTTTCTAGTGTTACTACTTATTGTGTGTAACAGTTTTCATGTTTGTCCAAGCAGTGATCTTATAGTACAACATATTTAAAATTGTCTTCTTTTGTACTTGGCGTTTGAGGGGGCACACGATTTCTAATCCTTGTAATTACATGCTGACAATCTTTGAAAGAGTTTGTGTTGTAGTCTTTTTTAACATCAAAGGGTCTGGTCATCCTATTACGTGTATGTGTGTGCTACCTGCAGAGGTCTCCGGTTGTCGCCAAGCCTTGGCGCGATCGAAGTAATCGTCAAGAGTAAGGTTGATGCTCAGGACCCTTACGACGAGCATTCTGATGAAATCAAATCCCAACACGGAAAAACAGTGTTTCTCCATCTTAAGAAGTTCTTCAGAGGTGCTCGTTTTACGACTTCGTGGTTTCTGAACAAGATGGCCGCAAAGTATCCTGTACATGCACAAGTTTCTGTGGGTGGCAAAGTGAGTCTCCAAGTTCTCTGCAGATAACACGATTCAGCTTGGAACATTGTGTCTTAGCAGATATCAGTTTTATTATTCTTGGTTGTGGCATTAGTTTGAATGCCTGATGGGCAGAGCTCTCATTACGTTTGTTCAATAATATTTTGGAGATGAAAGGATAGTACCGTGGACACTTAGAAGCATGTAGATGCACATTGGTTCGAGTTGTCTGCATAGCATATAGGCAAACTAGAAGGCTTAATCTCTAGAATATCAGCATTCAAATGGATGGCACGTTTTAGGGTCATCTCTAGTTGTCGCTCACAGAAATGGGCTGCTACAGGTCAAAGCATTGCCTCGTGAGGATCATTTCGAGATAAGGGAATATAATCTGGAGCTCTGGGACCAGGATTCCAACGACTACACTCTGGATGGGAGTGACGAGGTGAAACTTGAACTGGAGATGGTTGGAAAACCATACCCTGTCTATCCTTCAAAGGGTGGTTTGCAACCTAAAACGCTGGAGTTCTGTATTCAACGGTAGTCTTTTGCTTCATCCTCGTCCTGCGCGTGATTCTGCCATATGTCTTATCATTTCAAGGATATGGTGTAAGCCAGCAATATTTCTCCAAACCTGTGCTATAAGCTGCGACATGTAAATCTGGAATTATATATATGAAGTTCCAAAGTTGTAAAGAGTAATTTATTTTGCAGATTGTTGCCAACCCTTCCATTGGATCTCGATCCTTTACCGAAACACATCCGGGAAAAGCACAAATTTGTGGAATTACGTCAGGTATTTAATATGTTTTCATTATGATGATATCTGCTGAATTTGGACACATGTTCTAAATTTGTTGCTCAAAGTTAAATTTTTCTCCCTTTTAGGATGTTAGAAGCTTTGTGAATAATGTGGTGTCAGTTTTCTGCAGCGGACGAATTTTGCAGCTTGATTGTTGTTTCCTGCCATGTATCGGCTTCTACATTTTGATGCTTGTTCACTGTTTTGTATTGTAAATAGGGGCTTAATTGAAACCTATATAATTTTGTTTCTCAACTTACAGTTTCATTGTAAGTTTGATTGCAGGCATACTTTGGAATACACACTCCTCAGGATGCAAAGGATGCTGAACAAGCTCGTCAGAGACTTGTGTTTGATGAGTTCTTTTACCTTCAGGTTTTCGCCCTTGTGCTGGCTCGAAACTTTTGGATTGCATGTAACATCTGACAAACGACCTGTCGGTTTGGTCGCCCTCCCCCACCACACACCCCCCCATATTTGTTCACTCGAAGTTGTGCCCTGTGCAGTTAATTTACAGCTGTGTTTGTGCAGTTAGGGTTGCTTCTTCAAAGACAGCAATTGGCAAACATGTACTTGGGGGATGTTAGGCCATCGTTGGTGGGGGAAGATGGCACCTTGGATATGGAACGGTGGTCACCGTTAACCCTGAAGTTGGTGAAATCATTGCCGTACACGTTGACAAACTCTCAAAAGAAGGCAGCCTCTGAAATAATGTGGGATCTTCAAAGACCAGTTCCAATGAGTCGCCTTTTGCAGGTATAGGAAAGGTGTAATTATCTTGGGTTTGGTCTGTTCAGATAAGTTCAATTATCACTCCAAGTTGCATCAAAGGAGGAAACTAAATGCGTCTGCCCTTCAGACTTTGTCAGATATTCAAACGAACATCTCTTGTTAGCTCTTAAAGTTTAAGGTTTAAGGTATGGACTTCTAAATGTAAATAGAATTGGAAGTATCAAAGTTCAATCAGTCGTATGAAACTAATGTAATTGTAGTCCATACATGTATGCAGTGCGCTTTCTTTTAGTATCTGTTAGTATATCACCTCACCTCAGTAAGTTAGCACTTCGTGATATTTTACCGTGATTGCAGGGGGATGTAGGATGTGGGAAGACCGTTGTTGCCTTCCTTGGCCTTGTTGAAGTGATCGATGCTGGTTACCAGGTCAGGTTTATGCCTTATTTTTTGTTGTTCCTTGAGGAAGTCTTTTTGTTGTTTTATTTTTTTAATTTTTTTAATTTTTGGTTATGCAGTTGAATATGATAGAAGTAAAAGAGATGTTGTGGTGTGGCTTCCGCTTTAATTAAACTTCGGCATACTCTAGACAAAAGGAGAATTTTCAATGGTCATGACAGAATCTTATTCCGATGCAGGGGGCCTTAATGGCACCTACTGAATTTTTGGCTATTCAACATTATAAAAGAATAATGGGGTGGCTGGAATTTTTGGAAGATCATGAACGACCTCGAGTTGCTCTGCTAACTGGATCCATTCCAGCTGCCAAAGCTCGTATTATAAGAAGTGTAAGACCTGCATTTGGAATTTCTCTTCTTATAAGTACCAGAGTCTTCATCTCGGTTTGCAGTAGAAGTCCCACGTGTAGCTGTCATTGTAGTACTTTTTAGCTCTTTTCTTTTTAGTTCTTGTAATCTTCTTTTCGGCAGCTATCGAGTTCATGTATCCATTGGGAAGTCGTGGTAACTGGACACCGCGTGGTGTGGGGTGCAAGTAATAGCCCGGCACTCAAAAGTAAATCATTCTATGTCTTAAACTGTATTTATCTGTGATTTAGATTATCTTGAAAATGGAAAATACCCTGGAATTTTTTTTTTTTAATCTACTCTGGAATTCGAAGAGGACCTGTGCCACATCCTCTGGTTATTATGCTTGAAAGATATGTATGTGGGTAAATATGCACAGGGATTGGAGAGCGGGGAGATCGCGCTCGCAGTTGGGACCCACAGCCTCATTTCAGATAGCGTTAGGTTCGCAAACCTTGGTTTGGCTGTTGTGGATGAGCAACACCGTTTTGGTGTTGCACAGCGTGGGCGTCTAAATAGCAAGGTCAAGATGACATGGCTCTTCTTTTTAGTTCCTTGAGTTTCTGTACATCTGGTCAGATCAATGGTTTTCTTTTGTTCTTTTCGAGTGTCCAAGCTCGTGTAATGAATGTCTCTTGTAATGCATGTAATACTCCTACCTACATCATGTAGTGCTAAGAGTTGATAAACTCTTGATGTTTCAGGCTCGAGAAAATGGTGTGATGCTTAGTGGTGTAGGCACTGAGTTGACTGAGAGTAGGGATAGCGAAGCAGAGGGGGCTTCTGTAGTTCTTCTGGGTGCTCCACATGTCCTAGCTATGTCAGCCACACCCATACCTCGTACTTTGGCGTTGGCAATGCACGGAGACATGTCAATAAGTCAGGTGCTTTTCCTCACCTCCTGTGTTTTACTAGCTGCTAGTCTCTGAAAGACCTTACGTGTACAGTTCAGAGACTATGGTTTTTTTGAAAATGGTATTGCTATCCGTAAGTTTTGCGACTCTAAACTACGTTGGGAGTAGGGTTTGACATTAGCGGTTGATAATTGTCCTCTGGAAGTAGTGCATCTGCATTTGGGATCCTTGATACTTGAAAATATGACATAGTTCAAGTTTTAGATGTTCAGATAACAGAGTTGCCACCTGGACGACCTAAGACCACTACTCTTACATTTCAGAGCAATGAAAAAGGCCGCCGGGAAGTATATAAGGTCTTGTTCCATCGTATTTACAGCAACTCTCATTTTCATGTTCTGATCTGCAGTAGCTAAATACATCCCGTTTATGTATGGTCATAATTTAGTACTTTATGTCTCAAAAGTTGCTTCAATTTGTGTGGGCCAGTTGTCAATAATAACATGCATGCTTGCAAGGTTAGTGCATATAGGGCTGTTAACATAGCGAAGCTTATCGAATGGAGATCCTTTGCTGTCATCTAGTGCTCGGCCATTTCTATTGTATTGACTCGCTGTCTCTGAGATTTCTTAAAGATGATTTCATGGGGATCCTTTATAAATCCCTGGTCTAAAATCTCCAACATCGTGTACTATTCACGAGTTAGTAGCCAAAAAATGTCGAAAGCGTGTACCTAGAGTCACACACTGATTTTCTTTATGGCGCTCTTCTTGGTTTTATATATTCTGTAATTTATTTACTTTGGTTGACCAATAATTTGTTAGATTCTTAATGCTTTCACTGGTTGTGGCACGTTGCAGATGATGAGAAAGGAGCTGGAGTCTGGAGGTAGGGTATTTGTAGTGTACCCTGTCATTGAGTTATCAGAGGAGTTACCAGAACTACGGGCAGCTGAAACGGAGTTTGAGGCAATTACGAAAGAGTTTGAAGGGTTCCAGTGTGGACTTGTTCATGGTCGCATGAAGGTTCTGAACATTGCCATCACAGCTAGCATTTTGGCTTCGAAGACATTCATTCTTGCATTTTATCTTATCAGCATAACAAATGTTGGCACTTAATTAGCTAACCAATTTTTTTGCATGTGATTTTCCTGCTTAGGCTCAGGAGAAAGAAGCTGCAATGGAACTTTTCAAAACTGGCAAATCACAGATTCTAGTTTCAACAACTGTTATCGAAGTTGGAATTGACATTCCTGAGGCATCTATGATAGTTATTGAGCATGCTGAACGATACGGAATGGCTCAACTTCATCAGCTAAGAGGACGTGTAGGACGTGGCATTAGAGATTCCAAATGCGTATTACTCGGATCTTCTTCAGCGTCTCTAAATCGTCTGATGCTCCTTGAGAACTCGAATGATGGGTTCTACTTGGCGGAAGTAGACCTAAAATTAAGAGGACCTGGGGACATGTTAGGAAAAAGGCAGTCTGGTTTTCTTCCAGAGTTTAGCATTGCAAGGCTTGATCAAGATGGAGAAATTTTGGAGCGTGCGCGTGCTGCTGCTGAGGTATGGATTTATCAGTCAACGAAAGAGTGTTCGTGAGATCATCATGCATGAACCTTAGCTCGCATTCACCAAATGAAATTTGATGCATTTGAATTAACGATTCACTTCGAAAGACGACTGATATCTGTGTTTTATTTTACAGGAAACTCTGGGAACTTACCACGGTCTTGAAGGTTTACCTCGTGTCAAGCAGGAGCTGAGCATTCGTCGGTCACCAGGTTCTTTAGGATAATGTTGAAGTGTAGTCTAGTCTTATTGGTCTGCTCTTTTCGTGTTCCAGTCGGTGACGGCTGGTACGCAGCTCTACCATTTGCAAATGGTGTCCCTCACTTCTATTGACGAACCACATTCAATATTGGAAGGATAATTGTACAATTATCTCGCTCATACTATAGAGAAACAGGTATTGTAAGAAAGTCTATTAATGCCATTAAATGGGGAGAACTAGCAGTGTAAAATCATTTGAGCTAAATGCCCAAAATACTCATCCAATATTGGATCTACAGAAAAAAACAAATGACATTTTTGTGCATGAATTTGTGTACAGTCAACTTCCAAATAATAGTAATATATATCTTACATGTTAAAAAAAATGGTGTTTGTCATTCAAAGGGCACTACATCTCTTAATTCTTCCATCCTTTTATGAGTTCATCTAAAATTATTAGTCAATTTGTCCCTCATTTAAGTCAATAAATGAGGAAAGTAGAGAGAGGTTTAATATCCAATATTGATATTATTACACATTCAATATCCTACATATTGATATTATTACATGTCCAATATCTAATATTGATGCTATTTTAAAGAACAAATTCCTAATACAATTAATTTCCACCTTTTTTAGTAGTATTTAGGGTACCATTGCTTTAACATATTTCTCCTAAAGCAAAGCAAGGAGATGGCTCCTATGTGTATTTATTAATATCACATTTGTGCCAATATATAAGATATTTTAATTTATTTTTGCACCTCCTTCAATCCAACACTTCTTCCACTTCAAACTCTTAGTTATTCTTTATTTCAACAAGAGGTGGTGGTAACTACTTTCTTCTCAATATATTGATTGTAATACAAGACTTAATAAGGAACATGGAATATATGATGAATCTTCATTCATTGTGGTAATTTTAATCAATATGAAACTAGAATAATTTTTTTTGGATAAACAAATAGGCCAACCTTTAAATAATTCAACTTGTCATAAGGTCAATTCGTCTTAATATTATACAAAAATTGTCAAGGATGCAAGATAGCAGGTTAGCCAAGGACCAAAGAGAAGAAATCGGAACCAGAATAACTTCAAAAACAAAGAACCGGATCAACAGGAACAAGAACTAGATCAAGGATAAGAAAGTGGATTAATATCAAGAACAAGGCAACACTTTGGATTGCTCCAAGACTTGTGTTGGCAAGACTGAGGTGCTCCCCAATCTTGCCTCTTATTTATACTATGAGGCCTTATGTCCTATTGGACCTTCTAAGAATATCTTAGAATATTCTAAAAACTTGAAGAAGATTCTAGAAGACTCTAAAAAGTCTACGGGAGGTCTTGGAAGGTTGAAGAAGATTCTAGAAGATCCTAGGAATATCTTAGAATATTTTAGAAGCTTGAAGAAGATTTTAAAAGATTTTTAAAGACTAAAGAAGATTCTAGAAGGTTTTAGAAGATTCTAGAAAGCTATAGAAGGTTCTAAAAGACTACAGAAAGTTCTAGAAATGGCTTAAAGTATGCCCGTGATATCACCTTCCCTTGTAGCGACAAGTTTCACGTGCAGCCGAATCAATTTGATGATCAAATCACATGCGTAAAAATTCTAAAATTCATTGAGGTACAGAAGCAACATATTCTGTCTTTTGTTCATTGGTTATCGATTTAACAGGTCCCTTGAGATGGCGTCAATGACCTCTAGATATAACCTCTTTCAGACCAACATCCCATCCAAGAATTTTTTCTTCGTTGCGACCTTCAAAACATCCTCCAAAAATAATTTCTGATCCACATGGAGTCATCCTTCCAACTTCGAGGAATATTACCAAAGCTCGGGCATTTGAATCGAGATTTTTAAAAATGAGGCCATATCTCCAAAGATTCTAAGCATGGCCTTACTTGACGTTGGGATATTTCTTCTTCATCTTGTCCATGTTTTTTAAACCTAGCAGATTGTGAAAGTTGTAATGATTCTCCAACCGCTTGTATGGTAGAAGAGTCTTCTGACTCTTATTCCTGCAATTCTCTTGAAATACGAAGATTTGACATGATAGCTAATAAGTTTCTAATAAGATCTATTCTATCCTAAGAAAATACAAGTGCAGGTCTTGGCGTGGCTCTCCTCTTTTTATATTGGTCTTTTGTTGTTGATAGGAAGTGTCATTTAGAAGCCAAGAGATATTACTGTCCATGAAATCTTGAATGATCATTGAATCTAGGTTTTTTAGGATATTGTTGATGGAATTGGCAAACCTTCATAGGTGCATTCTTAAGGTTATTTGAGGGTTCCTATGTTCTTTCGCTAACTCCATAGCCTTTCTAATGGATGAAATATTTCAATCGTCCATGTCTTATACGTGAATCCAATATTTCATCCACCTCGTATTCAATCTCTTGATTGACTTCAACTGGAGCTAGTGGTAGAATAGTTCTTCCAGCAATATTTGATTTATAATAGGTTTCTAAAAGCGAGACATGAAAGATTGGATGAATGTGCATGCTACTTGGTAGTTCAAGACAAAAACTTATTAGATTTATTTGATGTAGAATTATAAAACGTCCAAGTTTTTGATAGTCTAATTTTTGTGATGGTCAATTTGTTTGTATATTTTGTCGAAGTAACCAGACACGATCTCCTACTTTGAAACTTAGTTGGTTCTTGCGATGAATGTCTGCATAGTCTTTATATCAATCTTGGGCTATTTAAAATTGGAATTCCAATTCTTCATGGATGGTTTTTAAATAGGTAGCTTGACTTTCTGCAGCAGGGCTTTCCACATCTTCAATTTGGAATGGATCTGCTCTAAGGTGGTATCCATAGTTTGAGAAGAATGGAATTTGCTTTGTTGAAGAATGTTTGGAGTTATTGAATCTTTTCTATTTGAAATTGGAAGGTCTGTAATGAAGTCCATAGATAACGATTGCCATGGGCCCTTAGGAACTGGAAGGGATTGCTGAAGTCTATATGGTTGGTGTCTTGGAATCTTTGTTTGCATGCAAATTTTTTATGATTGGATGAATTCTTTCACTAATTTCTACATTTGACACCACCAATAGACTCTTGATACGAATTCCAAGGTCTTATTGAAACAAAAGTATCTAACTACTGGAAGGTCATATCGAGCTTGAAGATTTTAAAGTCTTGTAGATTTTGGAAGAACATATAGAAGATTCTTGAAGTATAACAATCCATCTTTGAATTTAAAATTATTATTTTTTTCGACATGTGTATTTTTTAAACGTTCTTGGATGTTCTTTATAAATGAATCTGTCTTCATTGCTTTTTGGATTTTCGTCTTGAGAGTTGTATCTGTAAAGATAGATATCATCAATATTTTTAATTACAAATTAGATGGCTTCAACATGATTGATTTTTGTTGATCCAATACAATGTCTCTTATTCTTGGTCCAAGATATGATCATCAAGAAAGGGCATCTGATTTTCCTTGAAGTTTTTTCGGACAATATGTAATTACAAAATCAAATTGAGATAATGACATGCTCCATCATGCTTGTCAACGATTTAGAACTCCGGCACTCATAAAATATTTCAAATTTTTGTGGTCAGTACATACCATGATTTTGTGTTGAGCCCCTTCCAACAAATGGCGCCATTCTTCAAAAGCACCAACAATTGCCAATAATTCTTTGTCATAGATCTCGTAATTAATCTTTGCAGCTGAAAATTTTTCAGAGCGGAATGCTACTAGATGTAGTTGACCATCATCACCAGTTTGAGAGAATATAGATCCCAATGCAAAATCTGAGGCATCCGGTTCTAAAATGAATGGTTTTGTTGGATCTGCGTGGACAAGTATAGGAACAGAAGTGAAAGATTCTTTTAGCTTTTTGAATGCTTTTTCAGCCTTATCATCCCAAATAAATTTTTCCTTGCCTGTGAGTCGCATTAATGGAGCCGCAATCTTGGAATAATCTTTGATAAAGATTCTATAGAAATTTACAAATCTCAAAAAATATTGTACATCTCTAATTGATGACAATTGTTTCCACTCCATAATAGTTTGTATCTTCTTTGGATCCATCGAAATTCTATTTTTTGAAAGGATATATCCCAAAAATTCAACTGATGGTTGGTGGAAAGATCATTTCTTCAATTTGGCATATAATCCACTTTCTCGTAGTTTCTCTAATACCTTCAGTACATGATATTCATGCTCTTCTTCATTCTTAGAAAAGATCAAAATATCGTCTAAATAGATGACTACAAAGTCATCTAAGTATTCATGGAAGATATCATTTATCAAAGGTTGGAAGACTGCAGGTGCATTTGTAAGTCCAAAAGGCATAACATTATACTCAAAATGTCCATACCTAGTGCGGAATATTGTCTTCCATTGATCTCCTTGTTTAATCCTGAGTAGGTTGTAGGCACCTCTCAAATCAATCTTTGTAAAAATCTTTGCTTGTCTTAATTGTTCCAATAATCTTGAGATTAATGGTAATGGATAGCAATTTTTTATAGTTATCTTATTCAGACCTCGATATTCAATATACATACGTAAGGAATCATCTTTTTTTTTCATAAATAATATAAGAGCTTCAACAGGTGATTTTGAATGTCAAATAAAATTCTTGGCTAGATTTTTATCAATATATTCTCGCAAGGCTGTAAGCTCTGTTTGTGACAGATTGTAAATTGGACCAAATAGAAGTTGAACTCCATCTTGTAATTCGATTGCACAATCATAAGGACAATGTTTGGATAATATGTCTATTTTTTATTTTTTTTCAAATACGTCTTTCAAGTCGCGATATTGATTAGAAATTTCCTACTTCAGTTGTTCCATTAGATCTTTCATTGGAAAAGCATACAATACAAATGCATCTCTTTTTTTTGCTGCTTGCATAAATGCTTTAGCTTTCAGAAATAGAGCAGTATCTCATTTCTTCTTTTGATGTATAAATCTTGAAAAAATCTTCCACATATTTCAATCAATATTAAGATAATGTAGCTCAAATCAAGGAAGTCCAATGACAATAGGATTTTTCGGACATCTAATGATATTGAAAACAATTTGTGATATTTGATCTCCTAGTATCACTTCCAACAGTTGGATTTCTTTGACAATATCTCCTAATGCAAGGTTTCATCCATCAATGACTTCAACGGGTGCAAGATGGATCTTCCTTATAAGTAGTAGATTGTGCCTAGTTGCAAAATCCTTATCCATAAAGCATGCTAAGGCTCCAATATCTAAAAGGACTTTAGCAGAAAATTCTTGTTTCAAGGTTCTTGTATATACAAGAAGTATAAAACAAGATGTTGGATCTGGAGGTAAAAAGAGACCTTTTTCTGATACTTTAGATTTGAAGGTGTCAAACCGCAAGGTCCCTACTATGGCTGGACGTCTTCATTTTTTGACCTTTCTAATTCAGATATTATACCTCGTGCCTTAAATTCTCTAGACTTATTTGGACAATTTACTGCCTTGTGATTGGATCTTCCACAATATAGGCATAAATTCCCTTCCTGACGTTGTCGGGGTAGAGAGAATCTGCCTCAAGAAAGTGCTGGGCTTCTGGCTGCCACTAATTACTCAAGCAAGATTCAAGTATAATAAAACCTCCAAGTTTATGTAAAAGAGATCTTCATAGGACTATTACACCCAATACATAAGCCTCATTTCTTCAAACCACTCAAAACATAACAAAATACTCTAAACCCTCATTCCCCCGTAGGAAGGGAATTTTTTCCAAACTTCAATAATCCATAACTTTTAATCCAACCGTCCAAATCTACTCTAAATTTATATGAAGTACTGATGTATTCTTCAAAAATACTACCACAAATTTCAACCGTTGATTCATTATCGATCTTTAGATATTGCCAAAACCCTAGCACTAGCTTTAAACCCTTGTTTACAAACACCTGTGTACTAAATTCTTCATATCTCACAATCTAAAAGTCCAAATGCTATGAAACTTTGATGTATAGCTTTTTAGCACAATAATACACTTTCTTGGAAATTTTGAGACAAAAATTCGTCCAAAAACTTAAGATATGACAAACCCCATTACTATCAACAAAACGGTCTACTTACTGCCTTGGAATTCAATCTGCTGTCTTTGACTCCCAATAACTCCTTCTTTAGGACTCCAAATGTAGTAATTCTTCCATATCAGGTGTAGAGCTTAAAATCCCCTCTCTAGCCGCACCTCTCGATCTCCAAAAGCTTTCATACAACTCCTCCAATCCTCAAAAGAGTGACAGTATATCTTATATTGACACCTTATCTTCAAATGGTTATAACTTCTTTACCCTAATTCCAAATCCTCTAATTTTTGTACACAAATTGTACCCAAAATCCTAAACTTTACAATCTTAGTCTTTGTTTTTCTAATGGATTCCTTGAAGTCGCCGAAACCCTTGTTAAGGTTGCGGGCAGCCTCCTCAAAGCCCATTGGGCATGGTATTCGACCAATAGGGATGAAGTTTTCCATTCCTTGCCTTCATCCGACCATGCCTTCATTTCATCCCTCCCAATTAGCCTCCTACTAGCTTATATTTTCATCCTTAGGCTCCCACCTTCTCTCAAGGCTTCATACTAATCATTTAGATCTTATAATTTTTAAATACCATAATCAAAACAAGTAAAATAAAATAAAGTTTCTTCTATCAATCCCTTTAATTTATTTTACTAACCATTCTAACACATATCTAAATTTATAAACATATTATGATTTTTGAGTGGATTTTACATACTGTAAGCAATTTCAGTACGACAACGTTTAGTCTTTTTTGCTGGTATTAATGGCTTGAATCGAGTCACATCAATCTGCATAGATTGAAGATATGTTAATAGCTTTTCCAATACTCTTGAAGATGCAGCAGTTGTACCTTGATAGATATTGTTGTAAATTGATCGCCTTTCTTATCGTAGTTCAAATAGGCAATTGTCACAAATAATAGCTTGAGCTATGAATTCTTCTAAGCTTTCAACTCTTGGCATCGTGATTAATAAATCCTTTACATCATCTTTTAGGCCATAACAAAATTGAGTGATAAAAGCCTTATCATTCCAATCAAGGTCACAAGTAAGTTGTTGAAATTTTTCGAGATAAATTACAACTGAACGTTGCCTTTGTCATACATTTTGGATCTTTAACTTTGCCACCCTCTCTCGATCATTGTTTCCAAATACAGCAATAAATCTTTCCATAAAAGCTTCTAAATTGTATAGGATCGGATAATTTTTTTTCAATAATGGCGCAAATTATGATCGAGCACTTCTTGATAAAAGGGTGCCCACAAAAGTATCCATGTGGATAATGAGAAGGATATAGTCGTAAGTAAAGTTACACTTGTTGTACAAATCCTCAAAAGTTGGATCTTATTCCATCAAACTTATCAGGCATATTAGCTTTTGGCTCTTTTATGACAATCCTTGGAACTTCTAGAGAAGTTGTGTGCATAGCTTGTCTACTGCTTCTTTCTCTTAATTGAATAATCTCTTGTTGTAAGTTATGAATCTCTTGCTTATTTTCTTCAGATACTTGCTCCATTTGTAATTTTTTTTTTAGGTTGCAAAAAAATGCCATTTCTTCTCGTATTGTATCCAATAAGGCTCGAAGATTTACAAGTATTGCCACTCTATTCTGTGTTTGTGAGGATGCACCTCCATTAACTTGATCTATTTCCATCTTAAAAAGGAAAAAATCGATAAGCCGTTAGTATTTTCTATATTAAAAAGAATATTTTTAGACAGTTAGTTTAGAGGAGGATAATCCGCAACCTCTAAAATATAGTGATATAACTTAAGAAAGAGATAATCCACTCTTTCCAAAGAAAAATCAAGTACAATAAGTAAGCATATCAATCTAGAGGAGAGTAGTCCGCACTCCTCTAGAATGCAATAATATCTTGAAGAGGGGTAATCCACTCTCTATGAAGAGATGTAAGCTCTGATATGATTATGTAAGTCAGTCTTGCCAAATTGTCAAGGATACAAGATAGCAGGTTAGCCAAAGATCAAAGAGAAGAAATCAAAACCAGAATAACTTCAAAAACAAAGAACCGGATCGACAAGAACAAGAACTAGATCAAGAATAAGAAATTGGATTAATATCAAGAACAAGGCAACACTTTGGATTGCTCCAAGACTTGTGTTGGCAAGACTAAGGTGCTCTCCAATCTTGCCTCTTATTTATACTATGAGGCCTTATGTCCTATTAGACCTTCTAAGAATATTTTAGAATATTCTAGAAGCCTAAGAAAGATTTTGGAAGATTCAAAGAAGTCTACGGGAGGTCTTGGAAGGTTGAAGAAGATTCTAGAAGATCCTAAGAATATCTTAGAATATTTTAGAAGCTTGAAGAAGATTTTAAAAGATTTTTAAAGACTAAAGAAGATTCTAGAAGGTTCTAAAAGATTCTAAAAAGCTATAGAAGATTCTAAAAGATTCTAAAAAGCTATGGAAGATTCTAAAAGACTACAAAAAGTTCTAGAAATGGCTAAAAGTATGTCCGTGATAAAAACAATCATATCTTATCACCAATTTTAAATACAAGTTGTTCTCTTTTAAAAATATTTGTATTATTTTCTTATTATTCTTGACCTTCTTTTGATTATATTTTTATTATTGTATGAAACTCTACTATTTTACTTGCCAAATCAACTTTTATTGGACTATTAATATTTAAAAACTAAAAAATTATCAAATTATAGATGATAATCAAAATTGTCAAAAAATGGCATTTGTTGTATAAAAAATATGTACCATATTATTATACAAAAATTCTTCTAATGACAAGAAATTTGCCCAATTATCTTAATAATAATTGATAATATATTATAAATACTATTTTAATACTTGATTCATATATTTTATATGCTTATCAATTTGAAAATAAAAATTTGAAGATTACTTAATATCAACCTTTAATATGTTAAAAAGTATTATCTAAAATCTTAATATAAACTAATATTTTAAACTATATTTAATATCACTTAGAAGTCTATGATAACTATACATATTATTAAAAAAAAAATAGTTATTTTTATACTAGTATTTGTTTTTCAACAAGGTACAAATGTGCCATTTTAGATAAATGATTCACTATTACAAAGATAGAATTATAAAAATTTTACATTCAAAGATATGTGATGAAGTTCATTGAAACAAATTATTAATAATTGAAGTAGGCAAAGGTTGAAGAAGTCTATAAAGCTAATGACATAGAGTCTTTGCTTAAAAACAAATGTCAAAAAATTGAATAAATACTTTAACAACTTTATATATTTGATGCTATTATAAATCTATTAAAATAAGTTCTAAAATTTTATTATATAAAAAATGTCTTATTACTAGAAAGTTATGTTTTACTTGACATATATGTTATTATGCTTGACCTTTTAAAATATATAAATAATTTTTATAATAAAGAATATAGTCTTTAAAATCAAATTTATAAAAGTTATTATGAAGGTTATTTTTAACATTAAAAACAAAAGGATTTATTAAGGTACTTAAATAAAATTCATCAAAAAAAGTAATATCAATTAAAATTCATCTGCATCTATATTTGCATCTATTTGTAATAAAAATGCATGTGATACAAAATTTGATGCATAAATTTCCATAAAAATTGGCTTAAAAAAATTTGAATAGCATAAAATAGAACTTAAAGTAAAAATTACTTATAAACCTTCAAATACTACTTTTCTATGTTGATTCTATTCTAATTTGTATTTGAAAGTTATTTGTATAAGTAGAGTACCAATTTGAGAAAAATTCTTGATAAATATTTTATGATAATTTTTAAACCAAAAAAATAATTTATGTACTATATTTTGGATTATTATGTACTATATTTTGGATTATTTGATGTATAAAAATTTATACCTTCTTAGAATCTATTTACAAATCATTATTTGAAATGATATATTTTAAAAATTCTATTTGAATTGTATAAAATATAAATTTTTCTATCTTGGTATATAGTCCTACATTTCTAAGTTTTTATAATGTAAGGCAAATAAGTTATTTATGATCTTTTATATTCTTAAAGTAAAGAAGAATATGGTCCAAATAATACACAACAAAATTATCTATAAATTCACAAAATATATTTTTTTATCAAATGTTAGAAAGAAATTAGAGCATTTATAAATCCAAAAGGCATGACATTATATTCAAAATGGCCATATCTAATTTAGAACGCAATCTTCCATTTATCTTCTTTTTAAAAAAAATATATATTAGAATATAAGTCCTTCATAGATCTATCTTAGAATAGATCTTAGCTTCACTCATTGGTTAATAAGTCTTGGAATTCAAGATAAAAGATATCAATTCTTCATAGTCAATTTATTGAGTCCAAAATAATCTATACTCATTTACAAGGATCTATATTTTTTCTTCACGAAGAGGATTGATATACTTATAAGAGATTGTGAATGTTACATAAAATTCTTTGTAAGATTTTTGATATTATATTCCTTTAAATCATTAAGTTTATTCTATGATAAGTTATAAACTTGTCTCTAAGCTTTTTCTTAAAGGTCAATTACAAAATCATGGAATTATTGTTTTAAGAATATATCAACATTCTTTTTTTTAAATATATCTTAATATTTTTTATATTGCTCGAAGATTCTACTGTAATCTTTGCTTGAATAATGACTTTGTGTTGTATAAATGATAAACAAATCACTTTTTTTTGTGACTCATATAAAATATATTACTAATGCCACTATAGTTTTTGCTATTGCCACCACAATTTATTAATATTATTAATAAAAATAAGTCTTTTTTTGACTAATGTTAAAATTATTGGAATAAAAAAAATTAAATAAATATGTCAAAAGGATTATAGATTGTGGTGGCAGTATCAAAAATTGTGGCGGCATTAGCAACACATTTTATAAATGCCCTAGCTTGAACAAATAGAGATTTTACTTTTCTAACTATAAGACATATTTTTTTTATAAGTTTTTTAAAAATAAAAAAATTAAGAGTAGAAGATACTTATTCTATTTAAAGATTGTATATTTTTAATTATAATAATTCTAAAATAATAGGATTATTTGGAGATTTTATAATATTAAATACTACTAATCTTTTATAATCTTTTTCAATTATTTCTAATGATAGGATTTTGTAAGTGACATCTCTTAAAGATAAAGATTGATTATCTATGATATATATATATATATATATATATATATATATAATTGATTTTTTATATTTATAATATTTTATGATTCCTAATAAAAAATTTATCAAAAAAACAAGCAAAGATATGAAAATCTATTAAGAAAAAAATAAAAATCATAGGATTTTAAAATCTTATATAAACTTGTACTACAAAATAAGTAGAAGGTTTAAAAAATAATACATGCTTTTTATAAGATGATGTGATACAAGAATCTTACTACACAATTCCTAATATTGTTAGACAAACTTATTTTTTAACATATTATCTTCTTTTAAAATTATATTCCTTATCTTGTAATTTTATCAGTTCTTAAGATAATATCAAGCAATATATTTTGGTTCTCTATAATATATGCATAATTCTTCTTATCAACTTTAAATTTTTTCTTATATTGTTAAAAGATTTGAAACATATAGCATCAATTTATAAATATTCCAAATTTGTTTGTATATCTTGATTGATAGAAGTATTTGCAAATAAAAGTATAAAAGCATTGAGGTACCAAATACAACTTTTTAATTAAAATTTAAAGATTTGGGTGTTGCATTTGATAGCAAAATCAATATCTTGAATCAAAGTTTGAAGATTGATTAAGTTGAGCAATTATATCTTTATATTGTATTATAATCTAAGCACACATTTATGTTCAATAAGAAAAAATATCTAAATTGGATCCCAAGTCTAAAAAATATATTATCCTAGGTTATAAATATTTAGAAAAGAATATAAAATATATAATTTAAATACAAATAATATCATTATATATATATATATATATATATATATATAAATAAATATATAATTTAACAAAATCTTTGTATTAAAATATAGTGATCTGTGTGAAAAAAATGAAAATGAAATCATATATAATATTCTTAAGATAAAGATTGATATTCTTAAATCTTTATATAGTATTAAGAAAACCTTGAATTCTACTTTTTTTGAAGTAGTTAATAATAAAGAAATGCCAATTCTAGAACTACAAAGGTCATGAAGAAGATTAAAATTTCTAATAGATTTGGCTATCTAAATACAATAGCATTTGCTCTAATCACAAAAAATAGGGATCCTTCTACATTTTAAGAAATTATAGAACTTAAAGATATCAATATAAGTAAAAGAAAGTAATAGATGAAAAAATAGACTTTTTTTTTAAGAACCAAACATAAAATCTAGTGTAATTATTTTTTTTAAAAAAGACAATTATTTATAAATGGGTATGTAAAAAAAAAGAAAGGTTTCTTAAAATAAATAGAAAAAAAATTCAAAACTAGAGTTATAGCAAAAAAATATTAAAAGAAATTTTTTTTATTTTAATAAAATATTTTTCTTTGTAATAAAGACTATTTCTATTTGTATGTTAATAGCAATAGTTGTACAAACTGAAATGGAATTAAAATAATTAGATGTTACTATTGATTTTTTATATAAAAAATTAGAAGAAAAAATATTTGTGTATTAAGTTGAAGGATTTGAAAAACTTTCTAAAGAGAACCATGTATGTAGGTTGAAAATATCACACTATAGATTGAAACAAAGTCCTAAGTAATAATAAACTTGCAATAACTTTGACTATTGTATGTATTTCAAACAATTATAGAAGACTAAGTTATATGACTATATTATACTTGTATTGTATGTTGACTATATGTTACTTGCAGTACAATAAAAATTTAATATAAATAAGTTAAAGATGCAACTAAATAAAGATTTTAAAATTAAATATTTAAATTATGCCAAGGGAGTTATATGCATTGATATCTAAAGAAATTAAAAGAAATGTAGACTTTAAATATTAAAAGAAAGATGTGTTAAAAAAATATTGATGAATTTTGATATGGAAAAAGAAAAATTAGTAAATATTCCTCTAACATCTCATTTTAAATTACTTTTAATATAATGTTCTTGCGTTGATAATAAATAGAAAAAATATCTAATATTCTATGTACAAGTACACTAAATAGTCTTATATATGCAATAGCATATATTAGATTGAATATATTATATCATAAGTGTGGTCAACAAATATATGGCACATCCATAGAAAAAAAATTAGAAAGCATTGAAGATGATACTTTGCTATCTAAAAGACATTGTGAATATTTGTATGATATTTGATGCAAAACATGAGAGTGGACAAAGCAATATAGGATCTGATGATACTACTTTTGCTATAGACTTAGACAAAAAAAAGGTCTACTGTATATATTGTCTTTCTAATAATTGGTACATCTTTAAGTTGGAAGTTTACTTTGAAATCTACTATAGTTCTTTTAACAATTAAAATAAAGTGTATGGTTGTTACAAAAGCAACTAAAAAAGCAATATGTTTAAAAATATTTTCAAGTGATTTTACATTAGTACATGTTAAACTTTATTATATTATAAAAGTCAAAATTCTATACATATAACAAAAATTCTAAAAAAATCAAAGTTCTATATATAGAACAAATAAATATTAGACGTTATTATGCTTGAGATATTATTGTTGATGGTGAGGTCTATTTGGAGAAGTTAGATACAAAAGTCAATGAAACAAATATATTGACAAAATTAATAATAGCCTAGAAATTTAAATTATATTTGAACTTGCTAATTATAAAATATATTTGATAGTGGAACATACTTTAATATGTGGCATATGACTCATTAATAATTAATTTTATTCATTTATATATAAAACCAATTAAGATCAAGATTGTTATAGAAATATATTATAATTTATTTAAATTCATATATATATATATATATATATATATATATATTATAGCAATCTTGCTTGCTATATAATCAATTATTTTTATAGAGATTCTATGGGAGGGAAGAGGGGTGGGATAGGGGCATTATCTTAGCCTCTAATAGCACAATGTACATCCTATTTGATAGGCACTTGAGACATTTTCTAGATTTTCTTTGAGGATTTTAGCAGCTCTAATGCTTAGCTTAGTAGAATCACAATTGTGTGTGTATGTTATTTTAAATCTTACTAAAATAATATTATTATATATTTATTTATTTATATATATAATTTTGTATATACTTTCTTAATATAAATATCTTAAAACTAATTATATATGTAAACATTTATAATTCAAACTTTTGGATGTAATAAAAAATTAAAAGTTATTTTTAGTAACTTTTATTTATTAATTATTTTATTAATTAAAATCAAGACCAAACTAGTTGAATTGGCATAAAAATTATAAAATAATATTTTATTTACTACTACTATTTAGATTTAAATTTAAAATATCAATAATATCAATTTTATTTATTTCTATTATTTCAATTCTCTTTTTAGTTTTTTATTTTGCTTTTTAGATGGTTTTCTAATGTATTTTAAAGATAATTTTTATTAAAAAATTAAAAAAAGATGTTAATCTATACAATGGAATTTAGTACTACTAAAAAAAATTAAACATAAGATAATCCAAAAACTAAATTAAATGAGTTCTACACACAAAAATATATTAAAAAAATAAAAACACAAATTGATAGAAGTTTTTTTGATAAGATGATTCTTATAAGGAATATATGTTTTTTTAATATCAAAGTAGGAAAATTTTTACTCACCTTAAACAGAAAAAGATTTTAAAAAACCAATTTTGATATTAAAATATAAAAAAATATAGATTAATTTTTTTGTAAATAGATATTATTTCTTTTCTACAACATTTCTATGATAACTTCAAATAAAAAATAGACCAAAAGATATAATATCTATGACATATTATATCTTTTGGTGTATTTTTTTTATTTGAGATTATCATAAATTATTAAGTATTTTTAAAAAATCTATTTATTAAAAATAAAATAAAAGAAAAAAAATAGACATTTATTGGAAGCTACATGATTATCAAATGTTTTGTCTTTTTTGTCAAAATCTTTCAATATGTTTTTGTAAACTTTTGGCTATATTTCTTTTTTATTTATCAAGTTATAATTGAGATAAATAAAATTTGTTTCAACACGACAAGATAAAAAAAATTATTTAAGCATTTTATTTACACTTTTTTTGTTTCACATTAAAATTCTCAAAAGTAAGATTTAAAGACTAAAATAACTTCTTCACATTTCTAAAACAAATGATCTCATCTTACAAGGCCCAAATTTATTGCCATATCTTAGAAAGTTGTATTATATGACGTTTATTAACATTGTGTGGCAACAATTGACAAAAGATCACATGAATTTGAAGAAATAAATACAATGGGTAGAATTTCCTACTTTTTACAAAGAAATGCTTGAGTATTTTGATTTGTTCCTTGTTATTGATTAAATAATGAGGTTTATGTATCAATTTCAATTATAAAAATGGTTGATGAGAATGTGTATAATCAATAAACATAGTTTCAGTTTTGTGCAAAATTATAAGCAAATTGTTTGAGGGAATTTCAGGGAAGGTGATAAATTGGAGATCTGCACTTAATGAAGAATGCGTTGTGATTTGCATCAAAATAGAATTTTCGGAAGATGCTGCAGAGCCTCTCTCTAATTTGGTAATCATGGTTGTTTGGATGAAGGCTTTCAATTCATGTTTCAGTGGGGTTACCCATCCTTTTAAGTATTTAGATTGCACTCATTGTTAGAATTTACAATCCATATCGAAGCTGTTCACGTACATTTCCCTTAGTTTTGACGAAAAGAAAAGAAAAGACAAAAAGAAAATATTGCACTTCGAAGAAATCAACTTTGCAGAAGGTGTCGTCCCATCCTGCACTGTGGGGTCGATGAGGGATGTCAACGTCCTTGACAATGAACACACCTCTGCCCATCTTTATGGCCATGCACTAGTTGAAAGAAAATTCAATCCCACTTTCCGAGCTCATGATAGGATTTTCAAACAACGGCTTGCAGATGTTGCTTACACACGCTGCAAAGCCCAGTTCCCAGCTTGCTTAACAAAGCATTGTGGAATACAAAAGCCAAACGGGAGTGAAGGTAGTTTCACAAAGCACTCGAAATATGATCACGTCAAGCAGCAATACTGTGTGGGAACAAATTTGAACCATCATACCTGACTCTCTGAGTGCTTGCTGAAGTGGTCTGTTGGGCCCTTTCATGCCCAACTGCAGGCAACGAAGAACCAAGAGCTGTGCATGAGTAGTTGAAGTCCCAACGTCGATCAAGATTTGTCGGTGACCGACTGCACCTTTACACAAGTATGAGGATACCATTGATATGTGGCCACAGTGCACCAATGCAGTATAATTTGCGCGAAGCGAAAACACTGTTGTGATTTTGATGGAGATACTGCAGACTATTTGTAAAGTAATCTTGATTTACATGAAACAAATGTTCCGTATCAATTTGCACGCAGTTCCTAATCAATCTGAATGTCCTCCGGAATAGAATCGTCACTATCGACAGCTTGTTTGTCATTTATATCTATGCCAGCCGCTTCAGCGGTCTTGGCTACCCAATCTTTCAAAGGCTCCTCATTGAGATCAAGTCGAAGCAATCCCGCAAACACACCACCCAGAAATGCAATTGGCTCCTGCTCATAACACACATCCACCACACAAATTTCAAATGATGTCTTTGTAACAAATAACCGACCTTCAGAATGGACAAAATGAAATCCGTTCAATCATTCAGATGAGAGAGAATCCACAGGAAATGATCCGAGCATTTTGTCGACGTGTATTGCAGAATATCAAGTCGAACCTTCATGGCTTCCTTCAGGATAGGATCATCCAATGGGTTGAGTACTGCTTTGATAGATTGCGAAGCATAAATCTTCTTTCCGCATCCTAGTCTGGAGACCTTAGTGTGGCGTACGCATGGAGCAGCTCTTAGGCCGCAGAATACCTGCACAACATTTCCCAGTAATCAGAGTGAGACTCTCGGACGTCTGGTCTACAGGTAATCAATTCCAGAACTCCAATGTCGTATAGTATCTACGGTGGCATTCGGGTGCAAAATTAAAGGATCCATCATCAGTTACTCAGAGTATAGTTGTTCAGGGAGTTTATTTCCTTGCTACCCACATCGAAATCCAGGACTGATCCGAACTACCAAAATTCTGAAAATGCCCGAGTTTCCCAAATAAGGTAAGATATTCTCTCCACTAGCACAGGGGCTCAAAAAGTGAAGGACGTAAGCTTTAATGCTTTTAAACTAGCCAGATCAAAATGTTAGATTCACAGAGGACATAAACGAAGTTGCACACTGCGACTTTATGTAACCAGTTGCAAGGTAGATTTCTGCATCTTAATCATTAATGCCCACACAAAAAGAATGCTAAATGGCGAAAATTCTCCATTAATGTCACAAACATATGTCTCTCACAACCTCTTGCAACATGAGGCTAATATGGATCTCAAACCTGGTTCTATACCTATTGTAACCCAGGACGTACAGACAATAAATTACACGTGACGAAGCATGAATTATGCTAACATTAGGGTTATGTTTTGAACGACTTCTGAAGAGTACACCGTAAGTTAAAGGAATCAGAGAATCTCGACAGTAAAATTCTAGCAAGGATTACGATAACACGTAGAAATGATAGGGCACAAGTATCCAAGTTCCAATTGCAGGACTGGAATGAGCACTCTGTAGCGTCATGTTCCTCCTAATAGTTAGCAATCTCCATAACCGGCCAAAGTTTATAAAAACTATGCAGGGAAAACTATTAAGCTATTTAATTAAAATAAAATTGAAAATTAAAAACTCACTGGATACAATGAAAATTTCGAAAAAGTGAAATGCAGCAGATACAATAGCAACGCAAAGAACAATTTTAAAAAAATAGAGTGGCAAAATCCAAAAAATCTAGCGTTCATGAATCCGTAGGTTTCACTGGCAATTACATCTACATTAGCAGCATAATCCTGTTTCTGAGAATACAGCTCTTCTCAAGCATAGTACGCTTGATATAGCTGATAAGAAAACAAACGAAAGGCACATTGCATTCTGGTATGAATCATTCCCATGGAAACTATTGTAGAATTGTGTTGGAGCAACTACGCGGAATCCACCCATAATCGAAAGAAGTCAAGACAAAAGTAGGAATCCCCCAAGTGCGACTACAAGCGAGAGGGCAACAGACAGACAGGAGGAGGGGGGCGAGGGGATTGAGAAAGCAGAGTTGTGGAGAGACCGGTAAAAGGGGTGCGGAGTGAAGCTGTAACGACGCCATAAGGAAGGATAGAAAAGAGGAATTGAGCAAAGGAAGCAGAAGCGCGGAAGAGGGTTTGAAGGATTGGAAAGCTGGGGGAAGGGCACAAGAGAGCGGCGAGTGAAGGCGAGACGGAGATACAGAGGGGAACGAAAGGAGCTCACTCGCAAGCTGGGGAGCAAGCCAGCGAGTAAGGAAGGAAGTTAAAGGTGGGAGTAGAATCGATAGATAAGGAAAGACACGCACGCACACGCACACGCGAACACACACACACAGACAGAGGGAGAGGGAGGGACAGAGAGGCGAGGGGTTGAGGCTGGGCTGGGCAGGGCAGGGCAGGGCAGACCAGGCAGGCATTGGAGGGTGGTGGCAGTGCCAAGTGGGTGGATGAGTGGATGCATGGGTGGCAGGATGATAAATGAGTTTCATCCCCTTCTCCACCCACCATTCCATCCCTAGACGACGACGACCACCACCACGGTTTAAATACACCCTAAACCTAACACTTTTAAACCTATTAGTATCAACAAAAATCAATAAAGATAATCAAAGAAATATTATCTCAAGATTATTTAAAGATATTATCTCAAGATTTAAAGAATGGAGTTGCAATGTGGAATATAAAAATATAAATATAAATATAAATTTTTTTAAAAAATATATATATATTATAATATATAATAATATTTTAGAGTTTTATATTAAATAAATTATTTTCTTTATAAAAAAAAAAGAAATATTACCAAATGATTATTGTTAAGATATAAAAAGACTTGTAAACCATTAAAAAATAAAATAAAATAAAATAATGTAATCTTTTAAATTATTTATCTATAATATTACTTTCTTTCCTACCAATGAATTATATAATAAGTCATTGTAACTTGTTCCTTTGTATTTTCTAAAATATATTGTAGAATATCTTTTTGTTTAATTCTTTAAATCTTTTATCTTTTAATCTTTTGATAAATAGATAGATAAATAGAATGATTTCAAGAAGAAAGAATTGGATGGACAAGAATAAAGAACTAGATGATTGACAAGAACAAGGAACTAGATTGATATGAAGAAATAAGACAACACTTTGGATTGGTCCAAGACTTGTATCGGCAAGAATGAGATGTATCTCAGTCTTGCCTCTTATTTATACTACAGGGCCAATGTCCTATTGAATCTTCTAAGAATATCTTAGAAGATTTTAGAAAACTGAGAAAGATTTTAAAAGACTAAAGCAAGTTCAAAATGGATAAAGAAGATTCTAGAAGGCTACGAGAGGTTTTAGAAGACTAAAGAAGGTTTTAGAAGATTCTAGAAGACTATAGAAGATTTTAGAAGACTAAAAAAGGTTCTAAAAGATTCTAAAAGATTCTAAAAAATTATGGAAGATTTTAGAAGACTACAAGAGGTTCTAGAAGACTACAAAAGATTCTAGAATGTGGTGACTTGAAGTATATTTGTAACATCACCTCTCCTTCTAGTGACGAGTTCCATAAGGAACCAAAGTGATTTGATGATCAAATCACATACGCAAGAAATCTAGAATTTATCGGAATAAAGAAGCAATATATTCTGTCTTTTATTTGTTGATTATCTATTCAACAACACCCTTGAGATAGCATTGATGACCTCTAGATATAACTTCTATTGTACCAACATTCCATCCAAGAATCTGCACAATATTATAAATCAAATATTGAAAGAACTCTTCTACCACTAACCCTAGTTGAAGTCAATCAAGAACTTGAATACAAAATGGATGAAATATTAGATTCACATGTAAGATATGGATGATTAGAATATTTCATCTATTAAAAGAGCTATGGAATTAGCAAAAGAATATGAAAATCTTTAGAAAACTTTAGGAATGCACTTGAGAAAGTTTGCAAATTCTATCAACAATATCCTAAAAAACTTAGACTCAAATTGCCATTGAAGATTTTGTAAAGACCAACATCTCTTGGCTTCTAAATTACTTTTTTTTATTAATGATAGAAGACTAATATAAAAGAAAAAAAACCACATCAAGATCTTTATTTATATATAGTCATTTTTTCTAAGATAGAATAGATCGTACTAGAAGCTTATTAATTACTGTGTCAAATCTTCATGTTTCAAGGGATTTACAAGAATAAGAGTCAGAAGTATAACAATTATGATTTATAATATCCTAAATAATATTTGATTTATAATAGGTTTCTAAAAGCGAGACATATAAGGTTAGATGAATGCGTATGCTACTTGATAGTTTAAGATGAAAACTTATTAGATTTACTTGTTATAGAATTATAAATGGTCCAAGTCTTTGATAATCTAATTTCTGTGATAGTTGATTTGTTTGTATATTTTGCAGGAGTAGTCGGACACAATCTCTTACTTTGAACTTAAGTTGGTTTTTACGATGAATGCTTATATAGTCTTTATATCAATCTTAAGCCATTTGTAATTAGAATTTTAATTCTTCATGGATGGCCTTTAAATAGGTAGCTTAATTTTCTACAATAGAACTTTCTATATCTTCAATTTGGAATGGATCTGTTCTAGGGTGGTATCCACAATTTGAGAAGAATGGAATTTACTTCATCAAAGAATATTTATTATTATTATATACAAACTTAGCCAATGATAGGAGGTCCATCTAATCATCTTATTGGTAATTTATATTGTGATAAAGATATTGTTTTAAGATCTGATTTACTTATTTTGTTTGATCATTGTTGTGTGGTGTGATTTTTTATCTGGAAATATATTAGATACCTAACTGTAAAGTATTTTCTTACAATTTATTGGCAAAATTTTAATAAGTGATTTTTTCTTATTAAAAAGGAAAAATAACACAAAGATATTAAAAAAGAAAATTTGTATGGATAAACCCTCTTGTATTTAAGTAGATTTGTACAAATAGCTCAAATTTGCAATAAAATCCTTCAATAGCTCATTCACCTGCAAGGACTTATTTCTTTTTCAACTTTAGAGTTTAATAACTCTTGATTCAATTATTCAATTTCTATAAAAATTTCTTCAAAGTGTAGATAATATTCTTAAATTTTATTACAAAAAAGAATCAACTATAGATTTGCTTTCAATCGTTTGATATCTTAAAAATCCTAGTAGGTGCTTAAAACCCTAGTTCAAAGACACCCAAGTACTATTTTCTTTATATTTCGCAAATCCAAATTCTTAATGCATAAAGTTTTTGCACAAAGTCTTATAATATGAATATATATACTATAAAAATTTTGAGCCAAAAACTTATCAAATTGTCTAAAATATAGCTCAAAATATAACCACTAGTTAAGCAAGGTTACTTACTACCCTTAGCTTACAAGCACTAACTTCAATTCCTAGTATCTCTTTCATCCTAGCTTGGATTTTATTAAACCATATACAAAAAATATAGTAAAAAAAGTGTACTTTTCAATTCTAGTTGTTGATCCTCTAATACTTTTTTGTACATACAAGTTATGCTCAAAAGAATGATAGTAGATACAATTTTCATACCATAACTTTGAATGCCTATATCTCCTTCATAAAACATCCAAATCACACAAAATTTGCACCAAAACCATATTCAAAAATCCAAACTTGTTGATCTTGACCTTTGATATTCCAATCCCTCCAAAAAAAAAATCCTAATCCTTAATAAACCCTCGGACAGCCTCCTTGAAGCCCATTAGGCATGATTTTTGACCAATAGGAATAGAGACTTCTATCATCCATTTCCATTCATCCACATAGATGGCCTAACTATCCCCTTTTATACTAAAAATTCCTTTCCAATCCTTTTTCTTATAAGATTTACAAAACATGTGTTTTAGATTCCAAATAAAAAAAATAGAGAAGATCTCAAAGATCACCAATGTCTAATAAAGATAATTTAAGATATATAAAAGTTACTATCAATATAAAATTAATCTCAAAAGTCACTACCAAAAAAAAAAAAGATTGTATAAATCTCAATAATAGCCTTTTTAAACAAATTCTTTCTAAACTAATAAATTAATCACGTTTTGTAATCAATAAAATCCACTGATATGGCTCTCACTTAGTTGTGTTATAAATTATATATTAAATATATATATATATATATATATATATATATATAATATTTTTATATGGTAGCTGAATCATAATATGACACCATTGATTTGAAGATGATAAGCCGATGAAAGATTGATCTTGACTTTCAAAAATTGAAACAGTCATCTCTAAAAATTTGATACAAATTATGGTCCTCAATCTGAAATGATGTCATTTGAAAGGCCATATATTCAATAAATATTATTAATAAAAAACTTGGCTATTTTTTTTCTAGAAATAATCTTTTTGCATGGGATGAAATGTACCATTTTGATAAAATAGTCTACGACTATAAAAATTGAATATTTTCTATTAGAAATTAGGAGGTTTATAATAAAATCTATCGATAATGATTGCCATGGATCCTTAGGAACTGGAAGTAGTTAGAGAAGTCCATATGATTGGTCTCTTGGAACCTTTGCTCGAGCACAAATTTTGCATGATTGGATAAATTTCTTCACCAATTTCCACATTTGAGGCCACTAATAATTTCTTGATATTAATTCCAAGGTCTTATTGAAGTGAAAATGTCTAGCTATTGGAAGATCATGTCATGCTTGAAGAATTTTAAGTCTTACATGGCTTGAAGGGATATACAAGAGATCTTTGAAATACAGCAATTCTTCCTCAAACTTGAAATTATTGTTTTCTTCTACCAATGTATTTTTTAAACATCGTTGAATGCTATCCATAAATAGATCTATCTTCATTGCTCTAGGAATTTTTGTCTTGAGAGTTGTATTTGTATATGTAGATATTGTGAATGTCTTCAACTAGAAATTGGACGGCTTCAACATGACTAATTTTTGCTGATTTAATAGAATGTCTCTTATTCTTAGCGCAAGATATGACCATCAAAAAAGGGCATCTAGTTTTTCTTGAAGTTTTTCAGGACTATATGTAATCACAAAACCAACTTAAGATTATGACATATTCTATCGTATTTGACGGCAGCTCAAAACTTGGGTACTCATAAAATACTCCAAGTTTTTGTAATCAATGTATACTATAATCTTATATTGAGCCCCCTCTAGCAAATGGTGCCATTCTTCAAATGCATCAATAATTATGAATAATTCGTTGTCATGGATCTCATAATTAATCTCTACAATTAAAAATTTTTGAGAGTAAAATGCTACTAGATGAAGTTGACCATTATCACCAATTTAAGAAAATACAGATCTAAGTGCAAAATTTGAAGTATCAATTTTTAGAATAAATAATTTTATTGGTTCTATATGGATTAATATAGGAACTAAAGTGAAGGATTCTTTTAGCTTCTTGAATGCTTCTTTGGCCTTGTTGTTCCAAATTAATTTCTACTTACTTGTAAGTCATGTTAATGGAGTTACAATATTGGAATAATCCTTGATAAAGATTTTATAAAAATTTATAAATTCCAACATTGTATATTTTTTATTGATGATGGTTGTTTCCACTTTATAATAGTTTGTATCTTCTTTGGATCCATAGAAATCTCATTTTTAGAAGCAATATATTTCAAAAACTCGATTGATGGTTGATGAAAAGAATACTTCTCTAATTTGGCATACAATCCACTTTCTCATAGTTTTTTCAATACCATACGTACATAATGTTCATATTCTTATTTGTTTGTAGAAAAGATCAAGATATTGTCAAGGTAGTTGACTACAAAGTCATCTAAGTATTCTTGTAAGATGTCATTCATCATATGTTGAAAGGTTGCACATGCATTTATAAGTCCAAAAGGCATAATATTATACTCAAAATGTCCATATCTTGTACAAAATACTATCTTCTATCGGTTTCCTTCTTTGATCCTGACTAGATTGTAGGCGCCTTTCAAATCAATCTTTCTAAAAATCTTTGTATGTCCTAATTATTCTAATAATCTTAAGATTAATGATAATATATAATGGTTTTTTATAGTTATCCTGTTCAGACTTCAATAGTCAATACTTATACGTAAAGAACCATCATTTTTCATCACAAATAAGATAGAAGCTTCTGCAAGTGATTTTGAATGTTTAATAAAATTTTTAGCTAGGTTTTCATCAATATATTCTCATATTGCTATAAGCTTTGTTTGTGAGAGATTATAAATTGGACCAAATAGAAGTTGAGATCCATCTTATAATTTGATTGTATAATCATAATGATGGTATTTTAATAATATATATATATATATATATATATATATTTTTTTTTCAAATATGTCTTCAAAATTGTGATATTGATTAAGAATATCTTGCTTCACTTGTTCTATTGGATCTTTCATTGGGATAGCATATAATGCAAATACAACCTCTTTCTTTGCTGCATGCATAAATGCTTTAGCTCCAAGAAATGAAATAGCACATTATTTCTTCTTTTGATATTATCATGGATATAAGATTAATCCAAATAATTATTTAATTAATATAGATTGATAGAAATTAATAAAATAAGTTAATTTAATAATATATAATGTAGAAGCTTTCTAGAAGTTTCATAAATGTGGAATCATCTTTATACATGTTTTTAGGTCATTGGTAGATTAGAAACTTAGCCAACAAGTTAGTCACGTGTCGCACATGTTGGTAGCTTGTGGAACAAGCTAGCCATGTGTCGCACATATTAGTGGCTTGTTCCACAAGCTAAGTACGTGGAACATATGTAGGAAACTTGTCTTACAAGTTTGACATGTGTCTTGCAAATTAGACACGTGTTGGAGGTCTTATAAGACGCTACCAAGTAATTCTTAGATAAATAGTTTATATAGAGACAAGAGTGAAGCTTCTTCAGTCTTATCAACTTCTTTCTTACTTCTAGTCTAGTTCAAAAGTCTCATGTATTTTCTAGTCTTTGGTAGTAGCCATTCCAGTTTCTTCTTGAATATATATATATATATATATATATATATATATATTTCTTTATTTCTATCTTGTTATTTTCTTTTGACATAGTTTTTACTAACTTATGCATTTATTTTAGTTCATGTTATTGACAAATTGATATAAATTAAGATTATAATATCAAAACTTTGTCTTTTCTTGATTAAGAGTGGATTATCTCTTTCTCTTGATAAGACATAAGCATATTAGAAGTTATGGATCACCAACTTCTAAACTAATATTGTTCTTGGAATTTTTTCTTTGTTCTTTGAATATTTTATTTTATAGTGAGAATATATACTTTTTTCCCTTTCTATTGTGATATTATGGCAGAGCTTGCTGAAATGAAGAGTGTAATGACACAAATGCAAGAAAAAATGAGAGAATTAATACTTGCAATGCATCAATTCAATGGTGTATCACTTCACCTATGATAGAACACCATTCAAGCATTAAAGAATCAAAAATTAGTTTATTAGAGAAGTTTAATGGTACTAGATCTAAGTTTTGAGGATTCATCAATCAAATACAATTGGCAATTGAATTTCAATCCCAAAGCTATCTAATTCAAGGATCACAAGTTAAGTTTATTAGAACACTACTGTCAAGCTCTGCTCTATCATGGTTTTCATCCTTTCTTGAACAATGTGATCCAATATTGGATAATTTGGAGGCATTTTTAGTGGAATTTTGATCTATGTATAGAAAACATGATGCAATTTGTATTGTAATCAACAAGATTCACATCTTACTACAAGACAATCAATTAGTGACATCATATGCTTTATAATTGTGACAATTAGCAATTATCACCAAATAAGATGATGTTGTACTAATTAGCCAATTTTTCTATGGATTACAATCTGAGATAAAAAAATTGATGCTCAATTTATCCAATCCTTAGACATTGAGTCAAGCAATTGATTTTGTTGTGAAGTGTAATAATTGGCTTTTTGAATTTTGATCTAAGACTCGCACAAGAGAACCTCAATATTATTATAATACAATGGCAATATTAATACCTTTTTAATAGATATATTTAGAAATAGAAGACATGCAAATTGACGTGATATGTTTTAAACCTCTTACTGAATAAGAAAAGATTTGTCATCGTCAAGAAGGATTGAATTTATATTGTGGAGAACTTAAATATACTACTTAGTATTGTCCAAAAAATGATGCAACTACAAAATGAGAAGTGCGGTTGTCAAAAAAGATAATATGTTGAAAAATAAGTTTGTCCAGCTATAATATAGATCGTGCAGTTGGAATCTTATACAACTCTTAGTAAAGGTCCTATCCTTTTCTCAAAACCTTCTCCTAGTTTTATAATAGATGTCTATTTGGGACCTAAAAATCACAAAGCCTTTACCTTACTAGATTCAAGAGCCTCAACATGTTTTTTAGATAAAGAATATGTTAAAAGTCATAAAATACCTTCTGTACAAAAAACTAAATCCGAATATATAGAAGTCATAAATGGTCGTCCATTATCTTTTGGAGATGTTACTTATGAAACCTTTCCTATAAATGTAACAATAGATGGTCATAATAATTGTGTAATCTTTAAGATAATTAAATCTCCCTTTAATCCAGTCATTTTAGATTTATCATAGCTAGAAAAGTATAATCCTTGAATAGATTGGATTTCTCATAGACTTGACTTTTTTCAAAGCATTAATAATTGTCTTGTAAATCAAATAACAAATCATAAGCCTAATATAATAAAATTCATATTTATAGGCACAAAAGTTTTTATGAATAAAACAAAAGAAGAATCATCTTTTATTATTTATACTTCACTTATTTCTGATGGTGGAAGGACTTTAAGTGGCATTCCAAGCCAATATCAAGATTATCAAGATGTTTTTGAGAAAAAAAATGTAAAAATTCTTCTGGAACATCATGCATATGATTGCTCAATTGATCTCAAAGAAGGAACTCAGCCTCTATTTAGACCGATCTATAGCCTATCCCAGAATGAATTGGTTGATTTCAAGAAATACATTAATGAGAATTTGGTCAAGAATTTCATATGCCATTCAAAATTTCCAATAGGAGTTCCTATCTTGTTTGTAAAGAAGAAAGATAGATCACTACAGAAGTGTGTAGATTATTGAGGACTCAATAAGATTACCATCAAGAATAAATACCCTCTATCTTTAATATCTAGACTTCTTGATCAATTGAATCAAGCTAAAATTTATACAAAAATAGATCTAAGAAGAGTATACAACTTAGTACACATCAAAAAAGGTGATGAATGGAAGATTGCATTTCAAACAAGGTATGGGTATTTTGAATATAATGTCATGTCTTTCGGACTTACAAATGCACCAACTGCTTTTCAACATCTTATGAATGATGTATTTTGTGAATTTCTTCATAATTTTGTTATCTGTCATATAGACAACATTTTAATTTATTCTAAGAATATAGAAAAATATGAACTTCATGTTTGTTGTGTATTACAAAAATTTAGAAATACAAGATTATATGCCAAGATGGAAAAGTGTATAATTTACACTACTAAAGTTGACTTCTTAGGATACATCATTTCAAATTATGGTCTCAAAATGGATTTGAAGAAAGTCTAGACAATCATGGATTGGAAGTTTTCAAAAACAATACAAGATATGTAATGCTTTTTGGGATTTGTCAATTACTACCAAATCTTTATCAAGAATTTTTTGCAAGTTGCAGCTCTACTTACACGCTTAACTTGTAAGGACAAATTCAAGTAGAGCAAAGAAACAAAAGCATCATTTGAGGCTTTGAAGACAACTTTTATTTTTGCACCAATCTTGTATCGTGTCGACTTTTTTAAGACATTTTTTATAGAAATAGACGCATCAGACTTTGCTTTGAAGATGGTATTGTCACAAATGGGAGTAGATGACAAAATCCACCTAATAGCTTTTTATTCTAAGAAATTTTTAACAACAAAAATCAACTACAAAATCCATGATAAAGAACTTCTTGTAATTGTGGATTCTTTGCAAGAATGATATCACTATCTAGAAGGCGCTTCTAGTCTAATCACAATGTATACGGATCACAAGAACCTCAAGTATTTTATATCAATACGTGTATTGAATCGTTGTCAAGCTCATTGGAGCATGTCTTTGCTAAGATTTGAGTTTATTATCACCTATTGGCCAAAAAAATAATAAGATTTGTCCAATGTCTTTTTTAGATATTCTTATCTTATATCAAAAGAAAGAGATTTGGCTTTTGATCAATAAAGAATAATTCTTTTAAAGCTAGAGTAATTTCATCTTCAAGCAATGAAATCAATATTGATTATTGATTCAACTTTTGTCAAGCAAATCTAATCAAGTATGTCTTCAGATCCTCTTGTCTATGAGATTAAGAATAATTCATCTAAATCTTATGATACTTCCAAGTTTGAATTCAAGAATGATCTATTTTATTTCAAAGGCTGCCTATATATTCCAAAAGGTACAACAAAATTACATGCTCTAGAAGCTCGATACAACCTCCTTGCAACAAGATATTTTGAATATAATAAGACTTTGGAGCTAATATCAAAAGATTTTTAGTGGGCTTAGATGTAGAAAGCTATTAAAGAGTGTGTATAATTGTGTAATATTTATTTAAGATCAAAAACTTCTCGCCACCAACCTTACGGACTTCACCAACCATTATATGTATCAGAACAATCTTGATCTTCTATTTCTATGGATTTTATCACAAATCTTCCAAAGTCAAGTTCATATGATTCTATATTCATGGTTGTAGATTGTTTTACCAAGATGGCATATTTTGTACCATGTATAAAATCTATTATAAGTGAAGAAATAGCTAAACTCTTCTTTAATAATATCTATCATTATCATGGATTACCAAAAGATATTGTATTAGATAAAGGAACACAATTTGTATTAAGATTTTAGAAGACCTTTTTCAAAATATTGAAGGTGGATATAAATCTATCTTCAGCTTTCTACCCTCAAATTCATGGACAAATGGAATGAATAAATCAAGTTTTAGAGTAATATTTGAGATGTACCATCAATTATCATCAAGATGACTGGACAACTCTTTTGCTATTGATAAATTTTGCTTATAATAATTTGGTACATTTGTCTAGTCAACAAATTCCATTCTTTGTAAATTATGCTTTTCATCCATGACTTAATATTTTTGACTTTTCAAAAGTTGATAATCCTACAGCATAAGATTTGGCGAATTGATTGTTAGAGCTACATGCAACAATGAAGGCACCATTAAAGAAAGCTCAAGAATAATAAAAAATCAATGCAAATGTCTATCACAAGGAACAACCTTGATTCCACATAGGCAATAAGGTATGATACATTCGTCGTAATATCAAGACTATTTGTCCTTACGACAAGCTAGATTATTGTAGATTTGGATCTTTTTCGATTTGTGGATAAATCAATCCAGTTGCTTATCAATTATGCCTATCAAAATCTATGAAGATCCATCTTGTATTCCACGTATCACTATTCAAATCATATAAGATAATAGATATACAAGAAAGAAGACAAATACCACCGCCTCTTATACAAATGGACAACAATGAAGAATTTGAAATAGAAGAGATTTTAAATTTAAGGTAGCGCTAAAATAGACTAGAATATCTTGTATATTAGGACATTGTCATATTGTGGTTTGGCTACTATGTGAAAAAATTGCACATATATATTTAATGTGTAATTTATTATATAATTAAGTAAAAGCTATAATAATAGATTTATTAATTATAGGATATATTTAGGTTGCTAATTTAGAAGGGATCTATTAAAAAGATTATTATTAAGATTTATACAACCTTATTTCTTCTTTTGATAGTAATTTTGAAGTTGATTTTATATTGATAGTAACTTTTGTATATCTTAAGTCACCTTTGTTAGACATTAGTTATCCTTAAGATCTTATTTACTTCTTTTATTTGGTATTTAGAATACATATTATGTAAGTCTTATAAAAAAAAAGGATTAGAAAGAGATTTTTAGTGTGAAAGGAGGTAGTTAGGCCATTTGTGTGGATGAATAGAGATGAATGATAGAAGTTTTTATTCCTATTGGCCAAAAATCATGCCGAATAGGCTTCAAGGAGATTGCTCGAGGATTTAGTAGGAATTAGGATTTGTTTTTTGAAAGGAGTCGAACATCAAAGGCTAGGATCAGCAAGTTTGGATTTTTGGATATGATTTTGGTGCAAATCTTGTATGATTTGGACTTTTTATGAAAGAGATATAGACACTCACAATTAGTGTGTTGAAATTCTACCTATTATCTTTCTTTTGAGCATAATGCACTCGTATATAGAGCAATAGACAATCAACAACCAGAGTTGGAAAGAACACTTTCTTGGCTACAATTTTTATGTATGGCTTGATAAAATCCAACCTAAGGTGAAGGAGATACTGGGAGTTGAAGTAAGTGCTTTTAAGCTAAGGGCAATAAGTGATCCTACTTAATTAGTGGTTACATTTTGAGGTGTATCTTAGGCAATTTGTCAGATTTTTGGCTCAAAATTTTTAAGAGTGTATATATTTATGCCATAAGATTATGTATAAAAATTTTGTGGTATTAAGATTTTGGATTTGTGAGATATAAGGAAAATAGTGCTCAGATGTCTCTAAGCTAGGGTTTTAAGCACCTGCTAAGGATTTTGAGATATCAGACAATTAAAAATAAATTTATAATTTATTCTTTTTTTTAATAAAATATAAGAATATTTTCTACACTTTAAAGAAAATTTTATAGAAATTAAATAGTTAGATCAAGAATTATTAGATTCTAAAGATCAAGAAGAAATAAGTCCTTAAAGGTGAATAAAGTTTTGAAGGATTTTTATAGAAATTTGAATTTCTTTTGTACAAACCTACTTGAATACAAGAGGGTTTATCTATATAACTTCTTTTTTATAAAATTGTTGTATTATGTGTCTTTTTTATTAAGGACAAATCACTTGTTGGATTTTTGCCATCAAGTTTCAAGTAAATCTTTACAGCCAATTACCCAGTGTGTTTCCAGATAGAAGTTCACGCCATATGACAACATGTAGGATATTAGTGAATGCACATAAGAGCCATTCAAAAATCTAACAAATGTATGAGCAAAAGTCAATGCGTTTCATCAATAACATCCGTCAAAATCAAGATAAAGAGTCAAGAAAATCTTTGCTATAAAGCAAAACATGTTTTATAAAGGTTTTACTCTATCTTGTATCATTATTTATTATTTACTTGAATTTATTTGTATTAAAGAGATGGAGGATGAATAACCAGCAAATTTAGCATAAGAACCATTATTTGCTAATTTATCAGATGAGACATTGTGACTATTACAACCTTCAAAATAACAAAATAGAGATGAAGATCCTCAAGAACGACATGTTTTTTCTTGGATTAATGGCGAAATACAACGTGTTTGATAGCATGACCTTGGAAGAGACTCTCAATATTTGGTGATACTTTTAGAAGTAGGAACTATTCTTGATGGTATTCCAAATATTTTCTTTAAAAGAAGTTATGAAGGCCTCAATAATAATCAAATAACAGGGTGGTCTTCTCGCCTTGATATGAAACACTATTGATGGTTGAAAGGACCTATCAACTACTTTTGAAGGAAACAAAGATTAGAGTATGTGGCAAATACAATTTGATGTATCTTGGATTTTTTCAATATGTAATCACTGCTCCTTATGGAATTGGTCCCTAGAAGAGGAAATAATGTCACGGATATAAGATTAACTTCAGTAATTATTTAATTAATAAAGATTGATAGAAATAGATAAAATAAATTAATTTGATAATATTTTATAGAGAAGCTTCTTAGAAGCTTCATAAAGATAAAATCACCTTTATACATGTTTATAGGTGATTGGTAGATTAGAAACTTGGCCAACAAGCTAGCCACATGACACACATGTTGGTAGCTTATAGAACAAGCTAGCCATGTGCCGCACATATTCGTAGGTTGTGGAACAAGCTAGCCATGTGTTGCACATGTTGGTAGGTTGTGGAACAAGCTAGCCATGTATCGCACATGTTAGTAGGTTGTAGAAAAAACTGGCCATGTATCGCACATGTTGGTAGCTTGTGGAACAAGTTAAGTACGTAGAGCACATGTAGGAAACTTGTCTTACAAGTTTGACATATGTCTTGCAAATTAGACACGTTGTCATGCTGCATTTATGCGCAATGTATAAAAATATTATATATTTTATATTTATTATTATTACATGTATGAGTGCTGAAAGCTATTTTAGAAGATATTATAAGAAGAGGATTCATTTTAGCCTCTTAAATAGTAAATTAAGATGGCTATTTATTTTGGTTCCTACCTTACTTTTATCCTAGAATAGATTCTTTATTAATTAGAAAAAAGGTAAAGGTTGTTTTATCTTTCTTGTTGACTTTGAGGTAGTATGGACCTTGTGAGGGATAAGAAAGAAGAGTATGGGGTGAATAGGGCCTGACCAATAGGATTTGGTTGCCCATGTGGGCATGTCATAGGCGGATGTAGAAGAAAAGAGGAGAAGACTCCTCTTGTTGGGAAGAAAGGTTGGAGTTTTGAGCAGTGAAATTTGTAGAGAGATAGCTCAAAGGATATAGAAGCATTTGTAATGAAATTTTGAGGATGTATTTTTTAAATTGTGAGGATTCTAGAACCTACTCATTTTCTTATATTGGAATTGTGAGCAAAAATTTATGCTTGATTTAGTAGAGTGAGGTTTGCTGCTATCAAAAAGTGACAACAGTAGAAACTTTGAGCTACCATTGCAAGTTTGATTTCAACTCTTTCTTAGTGAAATTTATAGTAAGTGTAGAAAATTGTATTAGCTTTCTATTAAGCTATTTTTTGTAGCATTTGAAGTTGGAGAAAGAAAGTTGTGAGGTTGAGAGTGGGAAAGGGTCTGCTTCTATCCAACAAAGAGGGGCAGAGACTTTGTTCAACCACCCAAGTCGGACAATCTCTTTAATCTTTTTGATATTTTAGATGCTTATAGTAGTTTGTAGAAGCTTTTCAAATAAATAAAAATCAATGCATTTGAAGCTTTTATGAAAGATTTATGAGCCGTAAAGTGTCAAGAGGGCAAATTGTCACTAGGGTTTGAGGAGTAGATTCGACTTGCTATAAAATCTGAAGTTTGAGAGGTATACATGCAAAATTTTAAGACAAGTCAGATGATGGAGTGATCTTTCTAAAAAGCTATTGCATGTCTAATTTGGAGAAGGAAAGCAATTACAACAAGGGCTGGAATGAAGAAGAGCTTTGTTGCCTTTGTATTTGCTGGGAATTTTTAGTGCCTATTTCATTTAGCCATAACTTTTAAACGGTAAGACATCTATTTATGAAATTTTGATGTATTTTATAATGAGTTATTAAATTTCTATAGGTTATTAGAACGCTTGATTTGACTTTTGGATGAATTTTTAGTGATTTATTTAGTTTCAGCTTGTTGTATAACTTGTATTCCTCATATGTAGTCGTATTTGAGATATACTTGAGTATATACATACTTTTTTTATACTTATTATATAAGTATATATACTTATATTTATATCAAATATTTATATAATTATTTTATAAGTATTATATATAATATTTATATAATTATTTATAAAAGTATTATATTGAGGATTATATTCTATTTTATATAAATAGTATAATAAGGATCATACTCTATTTTATACAAGGATTATATTTTAATATTGTACAAGTATAAAAGATATTTGCACAACTGTCTCTCATATTCTCTTCTAATTCTAGTAGCAGCTAGGAACTCGGTGTTTTTCCAAGGCAAATTCTCTCTATCTGACAACGTATTGAACATCCTATAGGATACTGCCACGTAGTTCTTAGATAAATAGTATATATTGAGACAAAAGTGAAGCTTTTTTCACTCTTGTCAACCTCTTTCTTGCTTCTAGTTTAATTTAAGAGTCTCATGTATTTTCTAATCTTTAACAATAGTCATTCCAATTTCTTCTTGAATATACATACTTCTTTATTTTTATCTTGTTATTTTTCTTTGACATAGTTTTCACTAACTTATACATCTGTTTTAATTTATATCTTTAATAGATATTTGAATCTTGAAGAAATCTTTTATAAATTTCAATCAATATCAAGATTATGTAATTCAAAGTAGAGGAGTCTAATGACAATAGGATTTATTGGGCATCAAATAATCATGAAGACAATGTATTATACTTGATCTCCTAGTACCACTTCCAATGGTTGGATTTCTTCAATAACATCCTTTAATACAAGGTTTTGTCCATCAATGATTTCAACGGGTGCAGGATAGATCTTCTTTGTAAGTACTAAATTATACTTGGTTGCAAAATCTTTATCTGTAAAACATGTTGAGGCTCCAATATCTAAAAAAAATTTAGCAAAAATCTCTTACTTTAAGATTTTTGGATAAAATAAGATATTAGATCCAAAGATAGGAAGAGATCTTTTTTTGATATTTTAGATTTGAGGGTGTCCAATTGCAAGGTCCTTTCTATGGCTGGACATCTTCATTTTTCAACTTCTCCAATTCAAATATTATACCTCGTGCCTTGAATTCTCTAAATTTATTTGAACAATTTACTGCCATATAATTAGATTTTCCATAATATTGACATAGATTCTTTTGCCAGTGTCCAATCTTTTCTGCTGGTAATAATGGCTTGAATTGAGTTAGATCAATTTGTATGAGTTCAAGATACGTTAATGGCTTCTTTGATACTCTTGAAGATGTAGCAAATATATCTTGATAGATATTGCTGAAAATTCATTGTCTCTCTTATTATAATTCAAATAGGTAATTGTCACAAGTAATAGCTTGAAGTATGAGTTCTTTTAAGCTTTCAACTCTTGGCATTGTGATTAATAAATTCTTCACATTGTCTTTTAGGCCATAATAGAATCAAGTTATAAAAGCCTTATTGTTCCAATCAAGATCATAAGTAAGTTGTTGAAATTTTGTAGCATAAATTACAGCTAAATATTGTCTTTATTGTAATTTTGAATCTTCCTTTCTGCCTTCTTCTTCTAATAACTATCTCCAAACGCAATAGTAAATCTTTCTATAAAAGCCTCCAAATTATTAAGAATTGGAGAATTATTTTCCAATATTGGAGCAAACTATGATCAAGCACTTTTTAATAAAAGGGTGCCTATAAAAGCAACTAAAGTGAATCCATCCAAATAATGAGAAGGATATAATCATAAATAAAGTTATACTTATTACACAAACCTTCAAAAGTTGGATCTTATTCTATCAAATTTATCAGACATACTAGCCTTTGGCTTCTTCATGACAATCCTTGGAGCTTCTAGAGAAGTTATGTATATAATTTGTCTACCACCTACTTTCCTCAATTGAATAATCTCTTGTTGCAAACTATGAACCTCTTGCTTAGTTTCTTCAAATACTTGCTCTATTTATGATTTTTTTTTGGGTTACAAAAAAATGCTATTTCTTCTTGTACAGTATCCAAAAGAGCTCAAAGATCTATAAGAATCGCCACTCTATTCTCTGTTTGTGAGGATGTACCACCTATGACTTGATCTACTTCGATATTAATAAATAAAAAATCAATAAGCCATTAATGTAGTATTTTTTGTATTAAAAAGAATATTTTTAAATAATATTAATTTAGAGGAGGGTAATCTCCAACTTCTAAAATACAGTGATATATCCTAGGAATGGATAATCCATTCTTTCCAAACAAAAATAAAATTATAACAAGTAAGCATATCAGTCTAGAAGGAGGTAATCCGCATTCTTTTAGAACACAATAGTATCTTCAAGAAGAGAGGTAATCTACTTTCTATCAAGAGATCAAAGCACTGATATGATTACTTAGATAGTCTTGCCAAGCTATCTTGGATGCAAGATAAGAGATTAACAAAGAGACAAGGAAAGATAACCAAATTAGAATAATTTTAAGAACAAAGAATTAGATGGACAAGAACAAAAAAATAGATGATTGACAAGAACAAGAAATTAGATTGATATGAAGAAACAAGGTAACACTTTGAATTGCTCTAAGACTTGTATTGGCAAGATTGAGATGTACCTTGGTCTTGCCTTCTATTTATATTACAAGGTCTATATCCTATTGAACCTTCTAAGAATATCTTAGAAGATTTTAGAAGATTTAAAAAGATTTTAGAAGATTGAAAAAGATTCTAGAAGACTAAGATAAGTTCAAGATGGCTAAAAAAGAATTTAAAAGATAAAAGCAGATTTTAGAAGATTAAGATAAGTTGAAGATAGCTAAAAAAGATTTTAGAAGAATCTAGAAGGCTACAGGAGGTTCTAGAAGACTAAAGAAGGTTCGGCAAGGTTCTAACAAATTTTAAAAAACTATCAAAGATTCTAGAAGACTACAGGAGATTCTAGAAGACTATTGAAGGTTCTAGAATATAGTGACTTGAAGTATGTTTGTGACAATAAGATAAAAAGTTAAGATAGAAATATGTTTTTTTCTACATAATATGAACAATGTTATTCTCCAATTTTTTTTTTTTTGAATCCATCTTCACAGGTGATTTTTAAAAATATTTAGAAGCTATATTAAAAATTAATTTTTTTAAAAAATTAAAAAATTAAAAAAAATTAATTATAATAAATATAAAAAAGAATTATTTTTTATTTTATTTCAAAATAGTATTTTTTAAATGATTTGATTTTTACTTATTATTTATTTATTTATTTATTTTAAATAAGATATATTTCTTATTAAAAATATAATTTTTTTGTTTAATTTCTTATTTATTTATTTATTTATTTTTATCTTGAGAAATTTTTATTATTATTATTTATTTATTTTATTATATATATATATATATATATATATATATAATTTCTAATATGATTTTAAAATAATTGGCTATTTTAAAAATAAAATAAATTCTACATTTCAAATCTAGAGCAAAGATTTTTTTTAGATGAATAAAATTATAGCATGTATCTAGGACATGAATCTGGAAAAAGATAAAAAAATAATACATTCATGTATCATTAAAAAAAAAAAAAAGTAAGAAAAAAATATATAAATATAAGATTAAAAAGAATTAGAATAACTATTGCTAAATACAAAGAAGCTAGAGAGTCTTGAATAAAGACTAGAATATAAGAAAGGCATTGACAAGAATGAGGATGACCTCACTCTTGTCTCCACATATACTACCTATCAAGAAGGCCTTGTAGAAGCTTCTTAGGATCCACATGACTTGTGGTCTAAATGCCAAGTTGTAGGTTGTTTCTAACGCTGCTTTTTAAAATTAAAAAACTTGTGGAACAAGTTTTAATAGCCACATTGCATATCTATAGGAAGCTAAAGATCTAATCTACATTTAAGAAACTTCTTCAAATTTTCTTAAGGAAGATATTATTTACTTAATATATCCAATCACTTTATATTATGAAATATTTTTTATTTATACAAATCTATATTATATTGCTAAAAAAAGATTATTCTTAAAATAAAAAGATAAATAATATCACTTCATTTTAGTTTTTGGAATTATATTGCATTAGTAAGAACATGACCAACTTGTAATCTCATACATATTAAATATGTTGAATGCTTGGTTTTCTTGCTTCAACCTCTTTAAGCATCAAATTTATTTATTATGAAGTTTGTTTGCTTATTTGTTTGTTTCTGTTGCCCTAACTACACATCATGCTAGATTTCAACCATTGCCCTTGTGGCAAATTAGTGCAAAGTTTAACATCAAGGGAACTTGCCAAGTCTCCATTAAGCTTGAGTTGGAGGTTAAGCTGATATTGATAGCTTCTTCTAGTTGCCAAGAGTTGCTGGATGTGGGAATCGGCATATTGTGGAGATCTTGTAGTGCCAAAGTTTTGGTGGAGGTTTGGTCTGCCACTTGGAAAAATCACCCTTAGAACGGGACTTTCATCACAAGATTTCATCCATTTGCGGTACAATCTCAGTTCTGCCCAGCCCGCTGCCCATGGGCAGCAAGCAAGCAACAAGCTAGGCAGAACCTTGATCAATTTAAATCATATGAGATTGGAAGGAAAGTTCAGCTTTTGGAAAGGCTGGTGCAATGGTTGTACAACCCGGTAGTATTGGGCAAATATCAGGATCGATTTTGGCTGCCCATGTTGTAAAGTTGGTTTGTTTTTTGACCCCTGCGCTCAATACTTAGTTGCTTCTCCCCAGCCCTCCCTCCTTCGCCTTCCTTCGCCTGGCCACTGCTCCCCTCGGCCCAATTTTTGCAGGCGGGCATGGGTAAAGATATAAAAACTTTGTTAAAATTGCCCAACATCCATTCATGAATGAAGAAGAAATAACTCCCCATCCCTAGGAGATGCCCTAGGAATCCTTCTCTTGGAATACTACTGCGCTGACACTGAGAGTGCTTCGTCCTGAAGCACCACAGACTGTTCTTCTACATTCTGACAAATCCATACAGAGAGGCTAAACCTCTAAAATGAATCCGGTTGTCAACAAACTCAACTACAAGCGGTGACAGGAAATCGCTTCAATCTCCGTCTGTTACCCCTGGCTACCCCCTGGACGCATGTGAGTCATTTTCGGATTCTGCAACCCTAATTATGCTGCAGAAGGGCGAGGTTTCTCCTCATTAAATCGGTTGACGCTATGGAATCCGTGACGAGGGTTATAGTCTACCTCGCAACTGGGCTTCCGTGGATGATGGCTTGTAACGTTGAGCTGGTCGGATCTGAAAGATTGGCGTTCGGGAGAACGTGTTCCGTAATCTAAACTCAGTGAGTTGAAAGCAGTCTGGCCGAATGGTAACAGGCAACAGCAGTCTGGAACATTGGGTAGGGTGATTTGGCCGAAGGTGATTCAAGACTGGCTAGTAAGATAAAAGAGCTTGTGTAGATGTTTGTAAGCCTGGGACTCACAACATCATGAGGAATCGGGGACAGTTTATAAACGTGCAAATTCCTCGACACAGTTTCTGACCAAATGTCTATTGCTTAACATGAGACAAATCGGCGCCGTAGTTGGCTGCAAATGGTGCTTTCTTGCACAAGTGAGGGTTCAATTGCATCGGAAGGTGCCTTCGTCAACGTCGTCAAATTTCCCGAGAAAGGTAAGTTGGCTCCTGCTTGTGGCTCCCCGTAGATTGCCAGAGTCGGTGAGAATTTTGGTATCAAATTTAATGATGGCATTGCAAGGTTCTTAGTGTCACCAGCCAGCAACTGCGTAATGACATGCTTCATCATTCTCATTGAGGGACGTCCCTCCGAATCCGACAAACAACAAAGCAAACCCACATGAAAAAAATGCATAATCATCTTCTCCTCCGCGGAATTTGTGGACGTACTCGGTAGAGTGGTAGAAGAGCAGTCGTTAACATTGGCTTCAAATTCACTGGTCAAATTCATGAATGAGGACGTTTGGTCTGAATCTGCGGCGGAGAAGTTGAAATTTTTCAAATTCATCAAGAGAGTGGGGTCCAAAGCGTTCAAAACGTTACCAGTCTCATGTGCTCGCCATACACTCTGCATCAAGAAATCTTTGTCAGAGCCTTCATCCTGAGAATTAATGGGACTTCTGCCGCAGATAACTTCTAGCATCAATATCCCAAAACTGTTAACATCCGATTCCTTCGTCTCCTTGCCAGAGTAGAGGATCTCCGAGGCCATAGGGCCCAGCGTGCCTGCCATCATGGTGGTCTTCTCCACCTTCTCATGGTCCATCAAGCGAGCGGGCCCGAAGTCACTAAGGTGGGGACTGAACTCGGCATCCAATAGGATGTTGCTAGATTTGATGTCACGGTGCAGGACGCATTGTACACAGTCCTCGTGCAGATACTCCAGTGCTGCAGCAAATGCCAGAAAGGATGGAGAAACGGGTCTCCCAAGGAAGCACTTCATACTTCTTGTACTTGGAGTCGCGGGAGTGACGACGATGCTTCGGGTGGAGCCATTCATCAAGGCTTCCGTTGCTCATGTAGTCGAAAACGAGTAAGCAGCGGCCTCCTTCCCGACACCAACCTTGTAGCTGCACCAAATTTCGGTGCCGAAATTGGCTGATGCTGGATGCTTCGGCTAAGAAATTTCTCTCCAAGTTCTCTGATTCTTGCATGCGGCGCTTTACAACAACCTCCTCGCCCCAGGGCAGTGTGCCTTTGAAAACAGATCCAAATCCACCTTTGCCGAGTAAAGCACCTTCATTAAAGTTTTTGGTCGCCTTCTTCATCTCTTTAAAAGTAAACCTGCGGGGCCCCAGGAGATGATCCAATGTGGGATCAAATGTATCCACAACAGGTGCCTGTCTGCTCCAACCTTGCAGTGCTCTGATGGCAAACAACAAAGCGGTGCAGACGATAGTTGAGATTATCCAAATGTTACTCATGGACTGGAATGGGGTTGGTGTTGGCTGCTCTTGATTCCTGCAACTGCTCGCGAAACTCCATCAGAGGATTTCCGCAGACTCCTGGTATGACCCAGATCTGGCACTAAAACCAGCGTACAGATTACCTCTCAAAATGCCGGTCAAGTCAAGTTTTGGAACCTGAATCAAAATTTTAATTACTGCATTCGGCAGATCGGCATATGACAAAGGCACACAATTTATTGGCACTTGCAAAGCAAGACACCGAAAGATTGACTCCAGCAACAACTGCTGCACACTGCATCTGGTTTCGTAAATGCAGAAACATAGCCATGAATCCAGCTTGTGCAAGGTCCGGAGTGAGCCAGTTCGGAAGCGAGCAATACCTCAAAATCCTGCATGATCTACCATCAAAGCTCATGACGGCGAATGCATATATAGAAGATGAAACAGTCAAGCACGACCGCTACGGGAACCACTTCAGAAGGGTCGAAAGTCGACGACTGGAGCTCGGCATTCTGCAACAGTGTTGCTATAACATTTAACAGTGTTTCTGCACGGCTTCATGTTTCTAGTGCCTCTCCAGCATATCTCTTTCTTGTAAAGTAGAGCACTTTTTCTTTATTTTTCTACCTACTATGCTATTGATTCTATTTCTAAATATATTTAACTTAAGACTAATCATTATTACTAAATTTTAACAAATTTTAAATATCAAAGTTATAATAAAAATTATCTTTTGTTTGATATACAACTTATTTACACAAGTCATACACAGCTTAGTTTTACAAATAAATAATGTATATTTTCAAGTACTTATTTGAGTTCAAAAAAAAAAAAAAAAAAAAAAAAAAAACTATTAAATTTTTTATATATTTATATACTTTGTATAAATATTTTTTATAATAAAGATAAGATAAATAAATCAAAGAATTTCATTTAATAAAATAGAATATAAGTACTATTACAAATATTTTTGACATAATTTTTTAACAAGTTTGATAAAATCCCTCACAAAATATTTGTGATAAGTCCATCTTGAAACAAAAAAATCTTAATAAATAAAAATCTTTCTTTGTTAACATCTTATTAGCTAATATAATTATATTTTTTAAAAGTATAGCAAGGTATTTTGTTGTTTTTTATTTTTAAATTATTTTAAAAAAATTAAATCTTCTTAAAAATTACTTGTCTTATCTTTTTGAGCATAAATTTTATGATTCTATAAAATTTTTCTTTCTATTTGACTTTTTAACTATGTTAAGTTAAAATTCTAATAATAAGATTATTTGAGAGAAAAAATAAATTATACTAAATTTTATATAAGAAAAATTTTAAAACCATAAATTTAGAGGAGATAATTAAGCTTTTATGACAACTAAAAACAATCCTAAGGCTATCATATCTAAGTAGATTTTAGATTTTATTTTATTATATTATTTATATTATTTCAATATTTTAAATATTTTTTATTTTTCATTTCTTATCTGTGGTAGATAAAATTATAATAAATATTTAAAATCTAAATTTAAATATAAATAAATCTAAATTAAAATAATTATTTAAATTAAGTATGAATAGATATTATTGATAACAATTTAAAAAAATCTAATTTGTCAAGTACTTATATCTTTTATTGATCTAGTTTCAAAAAATAAATTTTATATGTAAAGAAGGTAAATAAAAAAACTATGTAGCAAAAAGAAATAAGATACTCTTATTTTTAACCATACTAATAGGTCAAGGACCTTTCAAATAAGTGAATCTATCTTCTTGTTGCTTTAAATTTGATTATTTTTAATTTATTAGAACCAAATCTTATTCAACTTTAGCAAAGACTAAAAAATTATAGCAATCTAGTTGTTAAGCATTAAAAAATGCTCCTTCAAAATAGATGATCTAAATTACCTTAGCAAAGAGCTATTCTTTAATTGAATTATTGCAAGAGATTTTTTTAAATTCTAAACTTAATGATTCTTAACTTATCAAGTTAGCTTATTTTTAGAGGCTTATATTGAAAAAAAATTATCTAAAATATTAAGAATTTGAAAGACAAATTGAAAAAGATTTGAGATCCTCCAATGCTAACTAATAATTGAGAACTACTTATACAAATGTAATAAGATTTAATCCACTTTTACATCAAAATTAAAGTAATAACAAGGAATATGTCTAAATTAGATATCTAATTTTAATGATAACTTGGTAAAGAGAAATTTTAAAAAATTGACTAAAAAAATGACTAAAAAAATTGACTAAATAAGAAAGAGACTATGAAACTAACATTAGAAAGAAGTGGCTTTGAACTTAGCATCTAAGATTATCTTTCACTATTCTTTGTTATTGCATATTTATCCAATACAATCTATTATATATAATTTGATTAGTATGTCATAATATAAAAAATAATTAAAATATATTATGGAACATGGTTTCATATAAATTCTAATTTTTAAATACATAAAGAAGCCAAAAGATAAATAAATGATTAATTATTAACTTTTCTTTTACATCCAATTCTTTTGAAGACTTCAACTTCAATTCTAGCTACTGTCAAGGATGCAAGATGATTAACAAGAATAAAGAACTAGATTAATATGAAGAAATAAAACAACACTTTAGATTGCTCCAAGACTTGTGTTGGCAAGATTGAGATGCATCTCAGTCTTGCCTCTTATTTATACTACAAGATTCACATCCTATTGAATCTTCTAAAAGTATCTTAGAAGATTTTAGAAGATTGAGGAAGATTTTAGAAGACTGAGGAAGATTTTAGAAGATTAAGACAAGTTCAAGAAGACTAAAGAAGATTCTAAAAAGTTTTGGAAGATTCTAAAAAACTATGGAAGATTCTAAAAGACTACAATGTCATAATACATGAAGTCTTGCTTGAAAATGCTCCGAGCACTTAGCTGTAGAAGATAAAAAGGAAATACGCAACAACAAGATTCTAACAATTCTAATAGAATCCTAAATAACTTCCATTAAATCTTAACAATATTAATCAAGCTTTGATCCAATCTTAAAGAAATTAAAAAAAGAAGAATAAATAAATCATACATTAATCATAAAAAAATAATATATAAAAAAATAATTTTAAAAAATACTAAAAATAAAAATCTTAAAATCTTAAGTTAAACCTTGGTCAAATCTTAGGTCAAACCTTAGTCAAATCCTAAATTAAACCTTGGTCAAATCTTAAGTCAAACCTTGGTTAAATCTTAACAAATCCTAAACAAATCCTAACTAAATCCTAGTCAATCCTAGTCAAATCCTAACAAATCCTAAAATAAACCTTAATTAAACGTAATCAACCCTGGTCAAAACCTAACAAATCCTTATCAAACACTAAATCTTAAATCCAAATCCTAATCCTAATAAAGTCCTAATCAAATATCAAATCTTAAATCTTAACCCTAAAATCCTAATGAAATCCTTATGAAATCCTAATCTAATACTAAATCCTAAATCCAAATCCTAAATCCTAATCAAATTCTAACCAATTCCTAGATAATTTCTAAGGCAATTTTATAACCTCAATAACTACCAAATAAACTATTGATCTTGATTGAAAATTTATACACGCCTTAATAACTAACTTGAAAAGAAACACATCAAGTTTTAAGAAGAATAAATTTACCAAAAGGAAGAAAAACCTATAAATCTGCTCGAGTGTTGGCTGGCCTCCTTCTCTAATCTTAATACTAATAATCTAGTATCTAAATTTCCTGTTTTCATTATTCAATTGCTTTCAAATTTCTTTTATGCATAAAAAATGAAGTCTTCTATTTGTAGACACAAATTTTATTTAGATCCAATGGGAAAATTGCTCAAAATCTGTAAAATCCTAACTGACTCTTAAAATCCAATTCTTGAGACCTTAACCCACTTAGACCTCAATTACTTGTAATTAAACTATTAGATTAAGCTCAAAATTGTAGCACAAATTAAAAAAAATAATACCAACCAACTTACAAAAATTTAACTATAGATCTACTATAAAACTTTTGTAATTGCCCAAAGCATAAATCCTATTTTATTTCACAAATCCCAAAATTTCCAAAATAACCCTCACTTTGCGAAGCTCTTATAAAGTCAATTTTGATCCAATTCACTCCAAATTAAATCCTATACAAAACCTCTCAAGTCTTATTTCTAATTCCACTCTTTGATTTACCAAAAAGCTTTCGACCCACCATAAGCACATAGTTTTGTACCTCAGGGTTTGATTCTAAACCCGGCTCATAACCAATCCTCTCCAGATATCTATTTTGAGATTTTTGTAGAAAAGTTTTCTGAAACCTATTCTCAATTCCTTTCTAAAAAAATCTTATATTATTTATTTTTCTAATCTACTTTATTTTGCCTTATTTATGGCCATACAAAGCAATTAGAAGTCACTTCTATAAAAAGTAGCATTAATACCTTTTGATTTTTTTCTACCTCCTTCTCTATTATTTATTTTTCTACAATAATTTTCTTAAATATTCTCATTTGAGCTTTTCTATAATATAACCACTCCTTTCTTCTTTTATCTAATGGTCATATTACTATATGATAACAGAAGATTCTAAAAGATTATAAAAAGTTTTAAAATGTGATGACTTAAAGTATGTCCGTGACATCACTTCCTCTTCTAGCAATGAGTTCAACAATGAGCCAAAGTGATATGATGATCAAATTACATACGTAAAAAATCTAAAATTTATTAGAATAGAGAAGCAACATATTTCGTCTTTTGTTCATTGATTACCAATTCAACAAGACCCTTGAGATAGCATTGATGACCTCTAGATAGAACCTTTGTTGTACCAATGTCCCATCTAAGAATTTTCTCTTCATTGCAATCTTCAAAACATCCTCTGAACATAATTTCTAGTCTACTTGGAATCACTTTTTCAACTCCAAGGAGTATTTTCAAAGCTCGGGCATTTGAATTAAGATTTTTGTAATGAGGCCTTATTTCCAAAGACTCCAAACATGGCCTTACTTGATATTGGAATACTCTTTCTTTGTCTTATTTATGTTCTTCAAATCTAGCAAATTATGAAAGTTGCAATGGTTCTCTAATTACTTATGTATTAGAAGAATCTTCTAACTTTTATTCTTATAATTTCCTTGAAATGCAAAGATTTGACATGATAACTAATAAGCTTCTAGTAAGATCTATTCTATCTTAGAAAAAATAACTATATACATTTGAAGGTCTTAGCGTGGCTCTTCCTTTTTTATATTGGTCTTTTGTCATAATTAGAAAGCCAAGAGATGTTGATGTCCATAAAATCTTCAATAGCAAATGAATCTAGGTTTTTTAGGATATCATTGATGGAATTTGTAAACTTTTTTAGGTGCAATCTTAAGATTATTTGAAGGTTCCTATGTTCTTTCACTAACTCAAAATTACTATCAAAAAGAAGAAATAAGGTTATATAAATCTCAATAATAATCTTTTTAATGGATCCCTTCTAAACTAGCAATCTAACCAAATCCTATAACCAATAAAATCTACTATTATAGCTTTTATTTAACTATATAATAAAATATATATATATATATATATATATATATATATATAATTTTTTCACATGGTAGCCAAACTATAACATGACATCCATCTCCTCCAAATCTATGCATCTTGTGATATGCACCAAGAAGAATTGAAGTTGTAGTCATCATCATACTATTGCTCTAGCAATATCGTCTTCAAAATCTTGTTCTCCTTCTTTATTTGTAAGGAGGTTAATATCTTCTTTTCTATCTTCATGTGTTACATTTTGACCTTATTGTTTGAAAAGTTTTATGCGTTTTCTTGCAATTAGAACTTTAAGGTGTGTTCTATCTAGCTCCCTCAATACATATGTGGCATTATTCAAAACATTTATAACCACATAAGGTCCAAACCAGCATTTAGAAAATTTTCTAAGAATATTATGCTGGTTATTCAAGTTGCTATCATACATCAAAATCCAATTACCTTCTTGAATTTCTTTTGGCCTTAATCAATGTCGCTTGTCAAATCTGTCTTTGTTTCTGATTCGTGCCTCTTTTAGCTTAATAATTTCTTTTTTTATATCTTTAGGTTTTCTCTCTAATTGACAGATTCAAAGTATAAGTTCTTTTCTAGACACATTGTCTTACTAAGATAAAACATTTTAGGTATATATTTGTTCTTCAATCGGCATAATAGGCTTTTGTCTTTACATCAATTCCATGGGCATATATCTAATTATTGAACTATGAGTAGTACGATCAGTCCATAGAGCAAATGGTAATAATCTTGGCCATTCTTTTGTCCTTACTTTATATACTTTAATAATAGCTTTTACTATTATAAGATGACCTCATTTATTTTTGGTATTATCTTTCGGATTATATGCTATTGTAAGTACAAGCTTGATCCCACATCTTTCAAAAAAATTTCTTCCTTCATGTGTATCTAATTCTCCACAACCAGCAATAATCTTTTTCATATATCCATATCTACAAATCACATCATCTAGTAGAAATCTACAAACTCCTTCAATAGATTTTGTTTGCAGAGCTCTTCCCTCCACTTGGTTGGATTAATCTTTTCCATTGCCAAAATCAAATATCGCATTTATCATAATCCCATAGGCATAATAACTAAATCTACCATCTATTTATAATGTATTGCTAGAAGATATGTAGGATGTAATCTATCTTTTTGTCAAATCTCTGAATACATTTGATAAGTTTGACATGATTCTACAAACTTCATTACATCTCTATACATATTATGTCACCAATATTTTTCATTAAGCTTGTTAAAGGTAGCATAAATACCTCTATGATCAGCCCACAAGCTATCATGGAATTCTTGGATTAATTGCTCATACATTTCTTTCTTACAAATTTTTCTTTAGGATGTACCATTGACCTTTTTACACTACTTCCACAAGTATCCAGCTTGTAAAAGGTAGTTATAAGCTTTTTGCCTAATGTACTTAAAATAAATATCATTCCATCTTGGTTGCGTTAATAGCATTGAACCTTATTGGATATAATACGAGAAAAAATGGCATTCTTTTACAACCCAAAAAAAGAATCACAAATAGAGCAAGTATCTGAAGAAACTAAGCGAAAGATTCATAATTTGCAACAAGAGATTATTTGTGTAAGAGAAGCAAGCTATGCATATAATTCTTTATGAAGTTCTAAAGGTTGTCATAAAAGAGCCAAAAGCTAGTATGCCTGATAAGTTTGATGGAATAAGATCCAACTTTCGAGGATTTGTACAACAAGTATGACTTAACTTACAACTATATCCTTCTTGTTATCTAGATGGATTCACTCAAGTTGCTTTTGTGAGCACCTTTTTATCAGAAAGTGCTCAATCATGGTTTGCGCCATTATTGAAAAAAAATTATCCGATTCTATATAATTTAGAAGCTTTTATGGAAAGATTTACTACTATATTTAGAGATAGTGATCGAGAGAGGGTGGCAGAGAAGAAGATCCAAAATCTACGCTAAAGACAACATTCAGCTATAATTTATGTCGCAAAATTTCAACAATTTACTTGTGATCTTGATTGGAATGATAAGGCTTTTATGATTCAATTTTGTTATAGTCTAAAAGATGATGTAAAGAATTTATTGATCATGATGCCAAGAGTTGAAAGCTTAGAGGAACTCATAGCTCAAGCTATTACTTGTGACAATTGCCTATTTGAACTACGACAAGAAAGGCGATCAATTTTTAGCAATACCTATTAAGGTACAACTGCTACATCTTCAAGAGTATTAGAAAAGCCATTATTGTATCTGGAACCTATGCAGATTGATGCGACTCAATTCAAGCCATTAACACCAGCAAAAAAGACTAAACGTCATTAAAAGAATTTATGCCTATATTGTAGAAGACCCAATCACAAAGCAGCAAATTGTCCAAATAAGTCTAGAGAATTTAAGACATGAGGTATAATATATGAATTAGAAAGGTCGAAAAACAAAGACATCTAGCCATAGTAGGAACCTTACGCTATCGTATTACGTATTGTCTTGTTCAAGAATGCACCGGTGTCGTGGTAGAGAGAATCTGCCTCAAGAAAGCACTAGGCTTCTAGCTGCAACTAAATACTCAATCAAGATCCAAAATAATAAAACCCTCAAAATTTATATAAAAGTTTTTCTTTTAGGGCTATTACACCCAATACATAAGCCTTATTTCACAAAAACACTCAACTATATCAAAATACCTTAAACCCTCATTCACCCGTAAGAAGGGAATTTTTCTTGAATTTTATTAATCTATAACTCTTAATCTAATTGTTCAAATCCACTAAAATTTCACATAAAGTACTGATGTGCTCTTATTAATTAGCACAACAAATTTCAACTATTGATTCTTTATTGATCTTTAGATATCGTAGAAACCCTAACAATAGTTTTAAACCCTTGTTTACAAATACCCGAGTACTAAATTCTTCATATCTCACAAATCCAATGTCCAAATGCTATGAAACTTTGATGTATAGCTTCTTAGCACAAAGATTCACCTTCTTGGAAATTTTTAGATAAAAATTCGTCTAAAAATTCAAGATATGGCAAAACCCATCACTGTAAACAAAACGGCCTACTTACTGCCTTGGAATTCAAACTGTTGTCTTTGACTCCCAATATCTCCTTCTTCAGAACTCTTATTGTAAAAAATCTTCCACATTAAGTGTAGAGCTTGAAATCACCTCTCTAGCCGCACCTACCGATCTCCAAAAGCTTTTATATAACTCCTCCAATCCTTGATAGAGTGACAAATACAGTAGGTACAAATTGCACACCTTAACTTCAAGCGCCTACTTCTCCCTCATAAAAACTCCAAATCTCTCAATTTTTATACCAAAATTGTAGCCCAAAAAACAAACTTTCTAACCCTAGTCTTTGATTTTTGAATGTCTTCCTTGAAGTCACCGAAACTCTTGTTCTTGTTGCAGGCAGCCTCCTCAAAGCCCATTGGGCATGGTACTCAACCAATAGGAATGAAGAACTTCACCCCTTGTCTTCATTCATCCTCACTTTGTCTTCATCCTTCCAAATAGGCCTCTTAGTAGTTTAATTCTTCCTCTTTGGACCCCAATTGCCTCTCAAGGCTTTATACTAAATACTTAGGCTCTATATAATTTAAAAGCCATAACCAAATTAAGTAAAATCTAAAATAAAGTTTCTTAGACCAATCCTCTTTAATTTACTTTACTAATCATTCTAATACATATTTAAACCTATAAACATATTATATATTTTGAGTGGATTTTACATACTGTAAGCAATTACAGTACGACATCGGGCACCTGGCTGTAGAAGGTAGAATAATGTTTGCAAATAACCAAGAAACCCTAATAGGTTTCATCCATGTATGAGGAATATAATTCAAACTTTAATTCAAAAGTGTTTAAAAATACTCCTCTTAATAACATCAACTATACATATATCCCATTTACCTCGTTTCTTTTATAATTAAACAATTTTTATTTTTGTTTGTAAACCCTAATTCTAATCAATGAACTTTGACAAGCTATAATTTTTAATCTAACCGTCCACTTAGTATGAAATTTTGCACATAAATGTTGGTATAAGCTTTTTACATGCTCAAAAAAATTTAGCTCAATTCAACTTACAAATTGCAAAAAAATACCCAAAAAGTGCACTAATGACACTCGGCCGCCAACTTGAAGATTGATATAGAAACTCCAATAGTGATTTTTCCTTCTTTCACCGTTAACTTCAGCTCAAACTTGGTGTATAGCTTAATCTATAAGTCTTCTATTAGCAAACCAAAGTTTACATTGATCCAATTGGTAGATCTTTAGTTATCATAGAAATCCTATCCAACCTTAAACTGCCAACTTCTGACAACCCTTTGTATCAAAACTCAAATATCTCCTGATTGCATCGCTAGATTAATACAAATTTTAGTATACACTTAGTACACCCAATAATCCAGATAATACCAAATTTTGAACCATAGATGCTACACAAATTGCACGAATTTCTCAACAATGCAAGCCATCAATGTCTTATATAAAAATCCAAAACACCAATACAAACCATGACTTTGAATAGTAATTGCTAAGTCCTCTAAAATCCCATAGTCACAAGCTAAATGCCCTTGGAAACCTCTTCAAGCTAGCTATCCAATTCTAATTGCCGATCTTCAAATGTTCTCTTTTCTTGCCTTTGGCGGTCATTTTTGTCCCTACAGGTCTGATTTCGACCCTGTCTCATATCTGGTCTTTCTCCGGATATCAATTCAACTAATTTTAAGGATTTTTAAGTTAAATCCTATCCTCAACTTAATCTTAGTATCAACCATAATAACTATTTTTCTTTTCTATCCTATTTTAATTAACTTATGGCTTTTTAAAATCAATAATAGAGTTTGTATAGCCTAGAAGAAAATTTTAACAACTAACTTTTATCTATTAGCTATTAAAACAAGAAAATAATCTAAGAGGCTTCCATAATCCTTTTCTTAAGTATCCTAAGTTCCTATTGAACTAAGATAATCAAATATTAAATATAAATTGCTCTTATCTATACCTTTCACTATATAAACGTGTTGCAACACGACATTGTTAATGGGCTCAAGAGATACACTTGGCTATTTGCCGAATTATCTACGAATGCTCTTGGCAATTTCTTTAACAGTACATATGTCTGAAATATTAAAGATCTTTCATGTTCTTGGTATGCTCGGATGTATCGACAGGCATGCAACCATGGTTTAATCTAACTTTGTCGACGCTTCCTTTTTAGCTTCCGTTCTTGCTTATTCTGCAACAAATTTCTTACTTGCGCTCTCTCTTGTCTTTCTTTTGACTGACATATTATTTTTAGAGCAATGTTCTCATTCTTATTAATCATAATCTTTCATCATCTATTATTGACATTGCTTTCCATCACTAATTTAACTACACATTTGGCAGTTAATTCCTAACACTCAATACTATTGTCAATCTCCGGCAACGGCGCCAAAATGTGGTTCTATTATTTTGTTTACTCCACCAATATTGCCTAGAGCCAAACGTGTAGAGGGGGGATTTGAACACAGGGAAAGACTAACTGCATTGACTTAAATTGTTAGGGTCACACAACTAATCGCCTCCGAACACACTAAAAAATCTCCAATTCTGTTATAATATCTCCTTCATGCCACCAATAATTCTATTAACAATTAAAATATTGCAAACAGTAATCCAGCTCAAGTATTCACTACCTCTTCTCTTCTCCTTTCTTATGACAATAATATACAATATTGCAATATCTCCAAACACAGTATATAATTATCATATATTTCAAACATAGGGATACCCCAGATTTGACTATCATTCCCAATAAATCATTTTACACAATTCAGACTCTACAAACTTCCTCTCATGGATCATTCTTAATTCAATATTCAATATATTATAATTTTCTCATATTCATACTTATTCTTCACAAAACATCTCCAATCTTCCACTTCCAATTTTCCACTTATATTTCTCTATTAGTATTTCAGCATACCAATATACCCTCAATCTTTCATTATAAATAACTTCTTTCATTACAGAATTGCACTTTACAATAGTCAGAACCTCTCTATTATCCTTCTCCTATGAAAGAAATAACAAGAAGTAGCACCAAGCTTATCCCAGCTCAACACCATCACAGTCTGGCCTTGACTCTTCCGCATCGAATCAATTTATACTTATCTCGTCTATGTTTACTGCTACACAATCGATGATAATTATATTTTCTAACTTCCTCATCCATTCTTTCTTCTAAATTGGCTATTCATCAACTTTCTATCTATTTTTAATCTTACCAATTACATATTATAAATCATAAAATTTTTACCCATTCTGCACCAATGTACCTCAAAAGGTACAAGAATTTTATCGACTCTATCTCTACAAACCTAAATATATTCCATGATAATTTTTTAGTGAAGATTAGATTCAAAGAATATTCATAAAAAAGGAAAAAGTTAAATTAAAGCCTTCATCTGTATATAATCATCTATTCCAAGATACAATAGAATGATAGAAGCAAGTTAATCACTATGTCAAACCTTCAAGATTGAGAGAATAAGACTCAGAGGATTTGCTTGCTATACAAGCTTTGAATGAACTTGTGCAATTTTCATTCAAAGCTTTTTATAACTTTCAATTAAATAAAATAAAGACAATATATTTCAATGCCAAGTACAACCTCGATTGAAGCTATTAGGAATAAGATCCAACCATATAAGTCTTGATTCCAATGCTCAAGCTTTAATAATACTACTTGAGCTTAGAAAGGTGAATCCTTTTAGTCTTGAGATCTTGTTTGGAGGATGTTTTGAAAGCTGCAATAAAGATAAAATCTTTGGATAGGATGTTTCAACAACGAAGGTACTAATTCAAGGCCATACGTAATTTTTTCTATATATAAAATCTATTATTCAAGAACAAAGAACAGAATATATAGCTTTAATAGTACAATGTATTCTTAATTTCTTATATATGTAATAAGTTTGAGTTCATCTTGGGACTTGTTACTAGAAAAGGGAGTGATGTTAGGAACATACACTTTAAAGGTTCATAAAACCTTCTAAAATATTCTAGAAGCTTCCTAATTGATAGAAGTCAGTTGAGAAGTATTTTAGTTAGTGGAAGGAGCTCAAGAAGCTTTCCAGTTAGTAGAAGGAGCTTAAATAGCTTTCCAGTTAATGGAAGGAGCTCAAGAAGCTTCCTAATTGGAAGAAGCTGCTCAAGAAGCTTCTTAATTTGATGAAAGCGACTAATGAAGCATCCTAGACAAGATTATATATAGGAATTAAGGTTGAAGAGTTCTTCAATTTTGACAATGCATCTCTTGGAGTTCTAATTCATCTTTCTTGGTATTGTTTGTATACTCATTTGTTTAATTCAAGTTCTTATTAGTTTCTTCTAAAAACCTTGTCTTGGTTTCAAGTCTCTTATTCTATATTCTAGTGTCCTTGACAATTGAAGAACTCTTGAGCCTCGACTCCTATATATATTCTTATCTAGGACGCTTCTTGAGCGGATTCTATTAAACTAAGAAGCTTCTTGAACAGCTTCTATCAACTATGAAGCTTCTTGACCGACTTTCACTAATTCAAGAAGCTCTAGAATATTCTAGAAGGTTTTGTGAACCTCCAAAGTATATGTTCTTAACATCACCTCTTTCTCTAGTGACAAGTTTCAAGAGAAGCTCATATATTTGAAATTCTTTTTATATATATAAAAAATTAAGGATATGTTGTACTAATAAAGCTATGTATTTTGTTCTTTATTCTTGAATAATAGATTCTATTGGTCCTCAAAAAAATTGCCTATGGCCTTGAGTTAGTACTTACATTGTTAAAATATCCCATCTAAGGATTTGATCTTCATTGCAACCTTTAAAACATCTTCCAAATAAGATCTCAGGCTTAAAAGAATTTACCTTTCCAAGCTCAAGCAATATCACTAAAGCTTGAGTATTAGAATCAAGACTTATATGGTTGGATCTTATTCCTAATGGCTCCAACCAAGGTCATACTTGGTGCTGAAATGTATCATCTTTACTTTGCTCAATTGAAGGCTGTGAAAATTGCATTAATTTATTCAAAGCTTGTGTGGCAAGTAAATCTTTGAATCTTGTTCTCTCAATGCTTGAAGGTTTGATATGGTGACTGACTTACTTCTATCACTCTATTCTATCTTAGAACAAATGACTACATATTAATAAAAGCTTTAGTTTAACTCTCTCCCTCTTATGAGAATTCCTTGAATCCAATCTTCAATAAGAAGTTATCATCAAACACGTTTGGATTTGTGAAAATAAAGTCAATGAAATTCTTATATTTTTTAAGGCACATTAGCAAGATTTTTAGCCAGTTCCTATATGCGCTCATTAATATCATAGCCCTACCAATGAATAAGATATTCTAATTTGTCCCACCGTTGCTATAAATCAAATACCTTGTCAACCTCATATTCTTTGTAGTTTTTAATTTTAATATTAGGTAAGAATTGTTGTAATCTTCTCAAAATATGCAACTCTCTATAAGGTTCTAAAAAAAAGATATGAAAATTTGGATGTATCTTCATAAAAGATAGTAATTCCAAGTGATATGTTACTAGATTAATTTGCTTCTGGATAAAAAATGGTCCTAGTTTCTAATAATCCAACTTATTGCATAGCCGCTTGGTCTTGATGTTTTGTTGAAGAAGCCATATTTGATCTCCAATATGAAAAGCAAGTGGTTGATTTTTAAATTTATCTGCAGATGTCTTGTAAGCATCTTAAGCTGCTTGCAATTGAAGCTTCAAGATTGTTTGATGTTGCCATAGATGCTTTGCCAATGCTTCAGCTGTTGGATTGTTACTCTTTGGCGTACTCCATATATCAAGCTTTGGATGATATCCATAGTTTGAGTATAACAATATTTGCTAAGTTGAAGTATGAATAATATTATTATAAATAAATTTTATTACTAATAGATATGAGATCCAATCATCTTATTGATAGTCGATGTTGTATTATAAATATTGCTCCAAAACTTGTTTAACTCATTTTTTTTGGCTATCAATTTGAAGATAAAAAGTCAAAGAAAGTTTAATGTCCACCTTTAATATTTCAAAAAGACATCTCCAAAACTTAAATATGAATTAGGATCCTTGATTGGTTATGATATCATCCAATAGGCCATGATATTAATATATATTATTTAAAAAGAGTCTTGTCATTTCTTCACTAGATGTAGTCTTCTTACAAGGAATAAAATGATTTATTTTTGTGAGTTTAAAGATGTTATCTAATGAATTGGATGGCAGTAGATATATAATAAAATCCATCAAGATAGAAGACTATGACCATCTTCGAATAGATAAGGGTTATAAGAGTCTATAAGGGCAATGTCTAGGATTTTTGGACCATGAACAAATGTCACAAGAAAGCACAAAATCCTTCACCACCTTTTACATTTGAGGCCACTAAAAATCTTAGAAAATAAGTTCCAAAGTCTTATTAAATCTAAAGTGATACGCAATTGGAAAATCATGGCAAGATTGAAGAATGTGTAGTCATGTTGGTCGTTTTGGGATATACAAATGTTCATCAAAATATAAAAGGTCTTCTTTAAGCTTGAACTTGTTAATATTTTTTTTCAAGTAATGCTTGACATCAAAGGCCAAAGCATCATTAGTGGTTGTTGCATACACTTTATTGAAAAAATTAAAATCAATAGGTGCCAATAAAATAGCCGTACAAAGGCAAAATTGCTTTGATTTCAACAAAGTTGCATATTGTTGATCAAATACTATCTCCCTTGTCTTTGATACAAGATAGAATATCTTTGATAAAGTATTAAAGAATCCTTATTGCTTCTTAGATTGATAAGTGATAACAAAATTAAATCAAGATAACAATATATTCCATCAAGCTAGGCAACGATTAAGAATTCAAGTTAACATAAAATATTTTAAATTCTTATAATCTGTATATACAATTACAAGATGCATTGTTCCTTCAAGAAAATGATGCCATTTTTTAAAAGAATATATAATAGCAAAAAGCTTTTTATTGTGGATTTCATAATTAATTTTGATAATAGAGAATTTTCAAGAATAAAATATAACAAGATGGAATTTATTGTTTATATCTATTTATAAAAGTATGACCCTTAGTATAAAATCCAAAACATCAGTCTTCATGTAGAATGTTTTTGTAAAGTCTAGATGCCATCTTGAGATCTTGGAATGTTTTTTTTGCTTGAGGTCCCTATTTTAACTTGTCTTTATATATAAATCAAATAAAAAGGGCGGCAACTTAAGAATAATTTTTGATGAAGATTCAATAGAAGTTAACAAATCGAAAAAATTATTGTATGTTTCTTATAGTCTTTGGAATGGTCCATTGCATAATCGCCTCTATCTTTTTAGGATCCATTGTCAAACCCTTAGTAGATATAATATATCCTAAAAATTCCATTTTAAGTTGATGAAATACACATTTCTTTGATTTGGCATACAAACATGTATCTCACAACTTTTGTTATATCAACTTAATATGTTTCTTATGTTCTTTGTGATTTTTTGAGTAGATGAAGATATCATCAAGATAGATCACCACAAACTTGTTTAGATATTCTCAAAAAATGTCATTTATTAAATGTTGAAAGATGGTAGGTATATTTATTAGTCCAAAGGATATGGCATTATATTCAAAATGTATATACCTTATCCAAAATATGATCTTCTATTCATCTCCTTCCTTGATCTATACCAAGTTGTATGCTCTACAAAGATTTGTCTTAGTATAGATCTTTGCTTAGCCAAGTTGTTCTAAAAGTCCTAAGATTAATGGTAGTAGATAATGATTCTTCATCGTTATCTTATTTAATCTCCAATAATCAATGCAAACATGCAAAGAATCATCATTTTTTTTCACAAAAAATATAAGTGTATCTGTTGGAGACTTTGAGTGCTTGATGAAGTTTTTTGTAAGGTTTTTATCAATTTAATCTTTTAATGCCAAAAGCTCATTTTGAAAAAGATTATAGATTGGGCCAAAAGGTGATTGTGTTCCTTCTTGAAGATCTATAGCTTAATTGTATGGTCAATGCTTTGGCAATATATCAATATTTTTCTTTTCAAAAACATCTTAAAATTCACTACACTACTTTAGAATACTTATCGATGAAGTTATATGTTCTTTAGTTGAAGTCACATAAATAACAAACAATGTACCTTATTTGACCGATCTTATAAAAACTCTTACTTCTACAAATAAAGGCTTACTAATTCATGGCTTTTTACAAAAAAATTTATAAGAATTTCTATCAAAAATATTATTCTTTATAACCTCTAATCTATAAATAGATTATATTTTTCCAACCAAGATAGTCTAAGAATAATAGGATTTGAAGGAGTCCTAATAACGTTGAATATAATTTGACTGCTATGATCTTTAAACAACACTTTTATAGGCATTGTATGATGGGTGACACTATCAAAGAATAAAAATTGTCCATCTATTACCTCTACATGAATAGGTTTGGATTTCTATATTAAAAGAATTTTATGAAGTTTAGTAAATGCCTCATCTATAAAACAAGCAGATGCCTCCAAATCCAATAAGATAATCATCTAAAGCTTTTGAGGGCCTAATTACAAACAAATTATAAAACAACAAGCAAGTTGAGCACAAAGAGAGGAATTTGAATAGTTTTATAATGTTGGATTGTCCAGCTATATGGTCCCTACTATGGCAAAATATCATTGATTTCTTAAATAATTGTACTCTTGATTTTGGTAATGTGTCAATTTTGTTTTTTTAGACAATTGCCAACCTTGTGGCCTTCTTTGCTATAATACAATCATAGACCTTCTTCTATTTGACACTTCTTTTCTTGTAGATTAAGAGATTTAAAACGCATTATATCAAATTGTATATCTTTTATTTTTGAGTGTGAATCCAAATTGCTTGTCGATATAGGAGGAATATGTCAGATTGCATATTGTCTTATTGAAGCCTATAAACATTAATGTTGACGACATTGAAATAATTAATTATCACATTTTATGGCTTAACTAATGGCTTCATTAAGTGATTATGGAACTGGAAGCAATAATAACAAATCTTTCATATCATCTTTTAATCTCTAATAGAATTGACTCATTAAGGCTTCTTCATTTCAAAAAAGATTCAAATTTCTACAAAAACCTTTCAAAACTTTATTCACTTGCAAAGGACTTATTTCTTCCTAATCTTTAGAATCCAACAACTCTTGATCCATTTATTTAGTTTCTATAAAATTTTCTTCAAAATGTAGACAATTCTCTTAAGTTTTATTTCAAAAAATAATCAACTATAAATTTATTTTTGATTGTCCGATATCTAAAAAAATCCTAGCAGATGCTTAAAACCCTAGCTCAAAGATACATGAGCACTATTTTCTTTATATCTCACAAATCCAAAATTCTAATACTACAAAATTTTTTATATAGTCTTATGACATAAATATATACACTTCTAAAAATTTTGAGTCAAAAATCTATCAAATTGCCTAAGATATAGCTCAAAATGTAACCACTAGTCAAGCAAAGTCACTTACTGCCCTTAACTTAAAAGCACTAACTTCAACTCTCAATATCTCCTTCACCTTAGCTTGGAGTTCATTAAGCCGTATATAAAAAGTATAGTTGAAAAAGTGATCTTTCCAATCCCAGTTGTCAATCCTCTATTGCTTTTTGTACGCTTGAATTATATCCAAAATAGTGATTGTAGGTACAATTTTGACACCTTAACTTTGAGCGCCTAAATCTCTTTTATAAAAAGTCCAAATCATGCAAGATTTGTACCAAAACCATATCCAAAAAACCAAACTTGCTGATCCTAGCCTTTGATATTCAACTCCTTTTGAAAAACAAACCTTAATTCCTAATAAATCCTTGGGTAGCCTCCTTAAAGTCCATTAGGCATGATTTTGGCCAATAGGAATAGAGACTTCTATCATCTATCTCCATTCATTCACATGGATGGCCTAATTACCCCTTTTTATATTAAAAATCCCTTTTTAATTATTTTTCTTATAAGATTTACATAATATATGTTCTCAACACCAAATAAAATAAGTAGGTAAGATCTTAAGGATTACCAATGTTTAACAAAGGTGACTTAAGATATACATGAGTTATTATCAATATAAAATCAACCTCAAAATTACTATTAAAAAGAAGAAATAAGGTTATATAAACCTAAATAATAATCCTTTTAATGGATCCTTTTTAAACTAGCAACCTAACCACATCTTCTAATCAATAAAATTCCACTAATATGGCTCTTATTAAACTATGTAATAAATTTTATATTAAATATACATGTATAATTTTTTCACATAGTAGCCAAACCACAACATGACAGCACAATAAGCCTTATCATGTTTTCCAAATGCTTCTACAAATGCTTCCATGAAAACTTCAAAATTGCTCAAAATTAGTGATTTTTTTTCAAACAAGGGAATAAACCATGATAATACTTATTATGTAAATAAGGTGCCAATCAATCCAATTTGTGATTCTTTTATTAAATAAGTATCAGGTTGTAGGATTGTTATTAATCAAATTTAGTTGACAAACCTTCAAAACTTTGAACGCATATCATTATATTTTTCCAAAAAACTAACTTGAGGCTCCTTATATTATTGAATAAGTGGATTTCCTTGGCGTAGTATAGGTAGGACTACATCTTCAAGTACAAAAATTAGAGGTGGATGCAATCTAGATTGTAGTGCTTTAGATATTGCATTGTTGTGAAATTTTGCAATAATCCCTTCAATCTCCGCACTTCTAGTAGATAAGGTAATAAGAGCACTTATCATGGCATTTAACTTGGACTCAAAAGATTCGATTATATTAATGTCTTGACCTCCAGCCATTCTAAGAGAAAGAAAAAATGAATCTATAAGAAGACAATATTAGTTTAGAGGAAGATAATCCTCAACTTCTAAAATGCTTTAAGATCTTGAAGAAGAAGAATGGTCCACTCTCTCAAAAGAAGGACAAAGTTCTAATATTGTGATGAGAAAAATATAAATTTAGAGGAAAATAATCTACAACCTCCAAAGCATTGGTATATCTTCAAGTAGAGAGATAATCCACTCTCTAACAAGAAGGATTTAACTCTGATATTAAAGATGAAGTCAATCTTAACAAACTGTCACGGACACAAGAATACATAGTAAGAAATTTGAATTGGAATAAGATTTCAAGAAGAAACCAACAAGAATTTGAATTAATCAAATGAATATATAAATAATACCAAGAGAAGTGAGCTAGAACTCCAATAGATGCATTGTCAAGACTGAAAAACTCTTTAGCCTCAACTCTTATATATACTCTTATCTAGGATGCTTCTTAAGCGGCTTCTTTCAAATTAAGAAACTTCTTAAGTAGCTTCTACCAATTACATAGCTTCATGATTGACTTTCACTAATTTAGAAAGCTCTAGAATATTCTAAAAGGTTCTGTGAATCTCCAAAGTATATGTCCTTAACAGAAATTTGCTATACTGCTTTAGAATAATTATCAATGAAGTCATATATTTTTTAATTCAAGTTGCATAATCAACAAATAGTATTCCTTCTTTGGCTGATCTTATAAAGACCCTTGTTTTAATAAATAAGGCTTAGCAATTTATAGCTTTTTATAAAATTTTCTTATAGAAATTTTTATTAAAAATGTCATTCTTTGCAACGTCTAATCTATAGATGGATTATGCTTTTTTAACTTAAGAAATTCTACGAATAAGAGGGTTTGAAGTCCTAATAATTTTGAATACAATTTGACTATTATAATCTTTAAAAAATACTTCTATAGGTGTTGTTTTATGGGTGATACTATCAAAGGATAAATGTTGTCCATCTATTACTTCTACATGAACAAATTTGGATTTCTGTACCAAAAGAATTTTATGAAGCTTAACAAATTCCTCATCTAAAAAACAAGCAAATACTTCTAAATCCAATAAATTGATTGCATGAAGCTTCTGAACACCAAAACACAAAGGAATTATAAAGCAACAAGTAAGTTGAGTAGAAAGAAAAAAATCTAAATAGTTTTATAATGTTGAATTTTCCAATTGTATAGTTCCTATTATGGCTGAACACCTTTGTTTTCTTAAATGATTGCACTCCTAATTTTGGTGATGGATCAATTTTGTTGCTTTAAATAATTTTCAATCTTATGGTTTTTTTTTCCATAATACAAATATAGACCTTCTTCCATCTAATACTTCTTTTTTTGTGGACTAAGAGATTTGAAACATATTACATGAAGTTGTATATCTTCTACTTCTGAATGTGAATTCAAACTACTTGTTGATGTAACAGGAGTATATTAGATTATGTGTTGTTTTGCTAAAGCCCATAAATGTTAATCTTAATGATGTTGAAATAGTTGATTATCATATTTCACGGCTTAGCTAATGGTTTCATAGAGCAATTCCAAATCTAAAAGGAATAATAACAAATCTTTCACATTATTTTTTAATTTCTAATAGAATTGATTCATCAAGATTTCTTCATTCCAATTGATGTTGCACACTAGTTGCCTAAAATTGGATGCATAAACTAATATAAAGAATGCCCTTTGATGCAATGTTTGGATCTTGGCTATTGCACAACAAGCCTTGTCATGTTTTCCAAATGCTTCTACAAATACTTCTACAAATGCTTCCATAAAAGCTTCAAAGTTGCTTAAAATTGGTGATTTTTTTCCTAATAAAAGAGCAAACCATGATAATGCTTATTTCATAAGCAAGGTGCCAATCAATCCAATCCATAATTCTTTTATTGGATAAGTATTAGATTATAGAGCCATTATCAATCAAATTTGGTTGACATATCCTCAAAATTTTAAATGTATATCATTATATTTCTTTGAAGATTAAATAAATAAATTTCATTAGTATAACATAGGTAGTACTGCATCTTCAAGTGTAGAAGTTAGAAGTGGGTGCAATCTAAATTGTAATATTTTAGATGTTGTGTTGTTGTAAAGTCTTGCAACAAATCCTTCAATCTTTGTAGTTCTAATAAATAAAGTAATAAGAATATTCATGATGGCATCTAACTTGGACTCAAAAGATTTAATCATATTAATATCTTAACCTATAGTCATTCTTATAAATAAATAAATAAATAAATAAATCTATAAGAAAATAATATCAATTTAAAATAGGATAATCCATAATCTCTAAAATATCTTAAGATCTTCAAAAAGAAGGATGATCCATTCTTTCACAAGAAGAATAAAATTTTAATATTGTAATGAAAGAAATATCAATTTTGAGGAGGATAATTTGCAATCCCTAAAGTATTAGTATATCTTTAAAAAGAGGGATAATTTATTCTCTATCAAGAAAGATCCAATTCTAATATTTAAGATAAAGCCAATTTCAACAAATTATTAAAGATACAAGAATATAAAATAAGAGATTTAAATTAGAAAGAAGTTTTATGAAGAAATTGATAAAGACTTTAATTATCTAAAAGAGTATACAAACAAAACCAAAAAATGTGATTTAGAACTCCAAAAGATGTGTTATTGAGACTGAAGAATTCTTTAAACTTGACTCCAATATATATTCCTGTTTAGGAAGCTTCTTGAGCTCCTTCCACTAACTACAAAGCTTTTTGAGCTACTTCTATTAATAAAGAAGCTTTTTAAGTAACTTCTAGTAACTAAAAAATTTCTAACATGTTCTAAAAGATTCTATGAATTTCCAAAATATATGTTCCTAATAGTTGTAACTTAAATAAAGTTCTTGATGAAGATTTGGTAGTAATTGGCAAATCCCAAAAAACATTGCACATCCTTTATTGTTCTTCAAATCTTCTAGTCTGTGATTGTTTGAACTTTATTAGGATCCATCATGAAACCATTATTTAAAATAAAGTATTCTAAGAAGTAAACTTGAATAATGTAAAATACATTTTTTCATCTTGGTATGCAATTATATATTTTTATATTTTTGTAATATATAACAAACATGTAATTCATACTTTTTTATATTCTTAAAGTAATTAAAATATTATTTAGATAACAAACATCAAAATCATCTAGAAACTTATAAAAAATATCATTTATGAAATATTGAAAAGGAGCTGATATATTTATAAGTTTAAAAGATATAATATTATATTCAAAATATTTATACCTTATTCAAAATTCAATCTTCTATTTATCTCTTTCTTTGATGTGAACCAAGTTGTATGCTCTTTGTAGATCTATTTTTGTATAAATTTTAATTTGATTCAGTTGATCAAAAAGTTTATATATCAAAAGTAGAAAATATTTATTTTTTATAGTAATCTTATTGAATCTTTAATAATCTACACACATCTATAGTGATTTATCTTTTTTTTTTACAAACAAGATAGGAGCTCTTCCTAGAGATTTCAAATGATGTATGAAATTCTTTGCCAAGTTCCCATCAATGTATTCTTTTAGTTTAATCAACTCATTTTATAATAAACTATAGATTGGTTTAAATGGAGGCTAAGTTCTTTCTTTAAGATCAATTGAGCAATAATATGAATGATGTTCTAAAAGATATTTGCATTCTTCTTTAAAAAAAATGTCTTAATAATCTTAATATTGGCTTGGAATGTCATTTGAAGTCTTTCTACTATTAAAAATAGATGTAATATAAATAATAAAAAGTGATCTTTCTTTTATATCTACAAGTATAAATTTTATTATACTAAACTTATGGCTTTTTACTTGATTAATAAGATTCTTAATAATTATTATTCTTCTTCGTCTCACTTACTCTACCAATACTACCTAGAGTAAATCTGTAAAAGAGGATTTGAACACGTAGAGAGACTATTCGCATTGAATTAAATTGTTAGAATCACACAACTAACCACCTTCTGAACAATAGAGTCCAATGTACACGTACACGCTTTTTAAAATAATGCCATCTACTCTATTAGTTTTGCTATATCGCAACTAAAGATAAACTTTGTGACACAATCCTCCACCAATTCTCCTATTGTAATCTTCTGTCTTTTTTCGAGCTCATAACAACAACCGGCAATGTTGTACCATTTTCATAGATTGCATACACCCACTTCTCTCTCCAATCACTGGAAATAATTCCTCACCAAGAACATCTTTCGAAACAAATCATTTTTCTAATATTCTCCTTCACCGTTCAACTCTCACATTCAATACGGTATAACACTCTCATCTACAATCAAACTTCATTAATATATCCGATCTTCGACCTCCAATTTACCACAAAGAATTCACACATCAAACAATTATAATTTCTTATTCATCCACATATATAAAAAATTTTGTTTTATTACCATATTTCATCATTGACATGGCATAGCCCATTGGAATAGAATCCGGATCCTCTACTACAATCTAACAAAAGAAAAGAAAGGGGTAGCACCAAGCTTACCCTGGCTCAGGACTATTACAGTCTGGTCCCAACTCCTCCATACCGAATCAAGTTATACTTATCCCATCTATGTTAATTGCTACACAACTGATGATAACTACTTTTTCTAACTTCCTCATCTATTCTGCCTTCTAAACTGGTCATTCATCTGCTTTTTGCTTATTCTTAATTCTACAAATTATGTATTATAAATTCTAAAATTCTTACCCATTCTACATAGTCCCACTTCTAATTGTGCAGCGCTCTTACAAACATAGAATTGGTAAAAAAAAACTTTTGTTATGAAGCTAGCTCTTGGAAATGGGATGCTCTTGGATTCTTTGTAGGAGGTTCCTCTGTGTCTAGCTCTAATAGCACGTCCTCATCCTCCTCTGATAAATCCACATGGTTACTCTTCAATTGCGTTGATAAATCTTCATTATCCACTCCCAATTTCTGAACTTGAGCCTCCAATTATAGAATCCTAGTATCTTTCGCCTCTAATTGGCGCTCTTATTGCTTCATCTTCTCCTCCAGCTCACTAATACTTGAAACCGATGGAACAGATACTTGTAGCTAAACGACATTGGTCTAATCATCCTCCAATTTTTCCACTTCACCCTTCAATGTATCAATTTTTGCCTGCAGCTTATCTCTTCCAATTCTGTGTTGGTCTCCCAATTCCATCTTTTCCTATTCTAATTTTGTTGTTTTTTCACGTTTTACTTACAATTGATACTTCAATACTTTCCGTTCCAAATTCCATATCTTGCAATTCTTTAATAATTCTTATTTTTGGCTGTTCAAGATTCTTTGAATGCAATCTTTATCATTTGTCCAATTTTTCTTTTCCTCCGCTAACTTTTGCTTCAATGCCAATTTGGATTCTGTCTTTGCCCTAATAAGGTGACCATGTTCCACAATTCAGTGGCTTTTTTCAATTATCTCCTTCCTGCTCAACTCCAATTGTTCTCTTAGATTTCTTTCCAACTGACTCACGGTAAGCTGCAATTGGAAAATTTGACCCAATATTACTTTCGTGAGGTTCCTTCCCTCCAATATTCTGGTGTTCAAAACTAGAGCCTCAGCCACCTTCTCAATCACTACACGAATTGAAGCCCGTCCTAGTATAGTCTCTAGTATTGTAATACGTGCAAATTTACTCAAGAATGTTCCAGGCACCTGACTGTGGAAGATAAAAAAGAAATACACAACAACAAGATCCTTATAACTCTAATAGAATCCTAAACAATTTCTATTAAACCTTAACAATATTAATCAAACTTTGATCCAATCTTAAAAAAATTATAAAAGAATAATAAATGAATCATACATTAATCATAAAAGAAAATAACATATAAAATAATAAATTTAGAAAATATTAAAAATAAAAATCTTAAAATCGTACGTCAAACTTTGTTTGAACCCTAGTCAAATCCTAAGTCAAATCCTAAGTCAAACCTTGATCAAACCCTAATCAAACCTTATTTAAATCCTAAGTCAAATCCTAAGTCAAATCCTAGTCAAATCCTATTTAAACCCTAGATCAAATCCTAAGTCAAAACCTAAGTCAAATCCTATGTCAAATCCTATTCAAATCATAGGTAAAATCTTAAATCAAAACCTAAGTCAAGCCCTAAGTCAAATCCTATTCAAACCCTATTCAAATCCTAGATCAAATCCTAAATTAAATCCTAATCCTAAATCAAATCCTAAATCCTAAACCAAATCCTAAATAAATCTTAAATCCAAAATCAAATCCTAACCAAATCTTAAACCAGATTCTAATCAATATAAATCAACCCTAGGGAAAATTAGAACCTCAATATCTGTTGATTAGACCATCGATCTTACTTAAAACTTTGTAAACCTTTCAACCTCTTAGTCAACAACAAGTACAACAAATTTGAAGGAAATCGAAATTACCAAATAGAAGAAAAATCCTAAAAACTTCTCAAGTGTTGACCAGCCTTCTTCTCCAACCTTGATGCTTATATTCTAGTGATGATTTCTCCCTTCTTCACTATTCAATCAGTCTCAAATCACTTACATATATATCAAAACAAGTCTACTATCCACATAAACAAAGTTTACTACAATCCAAGTAAAAAAATTTTCAAAATCTCAAAAATCCTAACTAATCCTCAATACTTAATTTCTAAGACCTTGACCCACTTAAACCTCAATTATGTACAACTAAACTATTAGATTTAGCTCAAATTTATAGTACATATTAAAAACAACAATATCCAAAATTCCACAAAATTTCAATTGTAAATCTATTGCAAATCTTTTGGAATTGCCTAAAATATCAACCCTATTTTATTTCACAAAATCCCAAGTTGTCCAAAACAAGCCTAAATTTGCAAAGCTATTACAAAGTCATTTCTTATCCAAATCACTCGAAACCAACTCATATACAAAATCCTTCAAGTCTACTCCCTAATTCCAATCTTTGATCTACAAAAGCCCCCCTAGATCCACCATAGGTATGTGATTTTGTGCCTTGGAGTCTAATTTTGATCCTAGCCCATAACTAGTCCTTTCCAGATATCTATTTTGAGATTTTTGTGATAAATTTTTTAGAAACCTCTTCTTTATTCCTTTTTATATATGCCTATATTATTTTATTTCTCAATCTACTTTATTTTGTCTTACTTATGGCCCTAAAAAGTAAATAGAAGCTCATTTGTAAAAAAGGCAGTATTAACATTCATTAGTTTTATTCCCTTTTTACTATTATCTATTTTTTTAAGATAATTTATTACAATATTTTGAACTAAGATCTTCTATAATATATTATTTCTACACTCTTTCACCTAATAGTCGCGTTACATCATAACACTAGGATAGCCTCCTATTCCCGCGATCTACTTGATTCTCCAATTTTGTGCACCACTACCCCTGGACTAACTAATAAATTCCCCATACCTTGTTGTGGTATTGGAGAAGGTACACTTTTCTCCAGTGTTGGTTGACTTAACGTATATGCAATAATGAAGTGTACATAATTAGAGCATAGCAAAGAAGCAAATTTATCCATTTTCCGCTTGACTCCCATTTCTGTGTGGATACAAGTTGCTACAAAGGCTGCCCAATTAAACACCATGCCTTCAAGTGTTCCAATTGCAGCAAATAATAAGCGCTTGGACATGTATGTGGTATGCCGGTTTAAGCCTAACCGCTTCTGAATGAACTGCATCCACTCCGCAAGCTCTAAAGTAAGTGCCTCCGCTACTTTCCAGCCTTCATTCTTCTCAAAGGATGCCATGTCTCCTTTGAAGTAACTTTCCGGTCTGAAGTCACTGGACACTTCGACGTGTATTGCTAATTCACCTATTGATAAATGTAATATCTTCTGTAAAAAACTCTCATCGATCTCAATTATTCTCCCCTTGACTACACTTGAACCATCCTCTGGGTCGTAATTTTCTATATACTCTGCAACTAGTTCTACATCAATTGGTAGCAAATTATCCGATTTTTGCAAAAACACATACATCTGTAGATTTCTAAAATCTCTCTGTCTTAGTGGAGACCAACACATTTCCAACTTCATTGGCTCCATATTGATGATCAACACTAGAGATGGCGATTGCAAGTTATTCTTACTTCACACGTTTCGGACATTCTCCTCTCTGTCTGCATCTCTCTTTGACCTTTCCATCGACATTGTATAATGTTGACTATGTACTCTTTGTTCGTACTAATCGTTATTCTCTGACTACAGAACACTCTATACTCCAATAACCATACACTCAGACAACCAAGCTCAAAACAGAATGCTAACGAAAACTCTCATTAAGTGCCCCGCTCCTAACCTTTTATTTGGTGTCTCAATCAACAATCCTTAATCCAATGTACCAGATCATCACTTCTGATTTGCCTGACTAGTCTGTATTAGGACCCAAAACTGACCATCAACCATCTTTTCTAACCATCATGCACCTTCAATAAAGATAAGTTATCATGAACAAATACACCCTTTTCCCTCTAGTTTTGAAAATCCGTCCCGGATTTATGTAAAATAAAGACGTAAACGGTTGTCGTTAATTTGGGTGATAAATTGAATACCCATAAAATCTTCCAATTGAATTGAGCCATTAAGAAAGGCTTCAATTACTCAATAAGGTACATGCCAATGGATCTGGAATTTCTCCAAAAAATTGTTAAAGCAGTTATTATAAAGAAGCACTAGATTATTGGGCATAAAAGATTTGGGATGTAATTTACTATCATAATAACTCTTATGGCGGCGCTGTGTAGCTTTTATAATTAAAAGAGCCGTAGCCCTAACTTCATCTAATTTTTTCAATTGTATTAATCAATGTTGGAGAGATTCTTTGTCACCAAGACTTTCATCCAATGCAATTCGTAAACTCGAAACTTCCAATTCAATTGATAATATTGCCTCTTGCCCGTACACCAATTGGAATGGTGTGGAACTGGTAGTTATTTTATATGCAGTACGATATGCCTACAAGGTTGCAAACAATTTTGTATCCCAATCCGTTTCTATACCAGATATTGTTTTAATTAAAATTTTATACAAAATATGGTTAGTCCTTTTAATCTATTTATTGGCCCGAGGATGATATGGAATTGTCTTCCAATGCTTGATTTCATATTTATTTGTCAAAGCCGCAATTGTAGAATTAATAAAATGGGTTCCAAGATCACTAACCAATTCTTTGGAACATCCAAATCGAGTGATAATGTTCTCATATAAAAATGTGATTACGATATTGATATGATCAATTTTTGTTGCCATTGCCTCCGCCCATTTTGTCACATAATCAGTCGCTACCAAAATATATTTTTTTTGTCTATTACATGAGGCTGGTGCAATTGGTCCTACAAAATCAATATCTCATTTCTCAAACGATGCTTGTGCTAAAATTGGTACCAACGGCATGGCAGAAGTTCCTGTAGGTCTACCGATACACTGACAAGGATCACAACGTCGGACGTATTGGTGTGCATCTAAGAACATTGTTGGCCACCAATATCCAGCCATTAAAGCTTTGTGGGCAGTACTGTCACTGGCAAAAAGCCCTCCACAACTATCCAAATGACATTCTTTTAATACGGTACGTATTTCACTTTGAAAAATATAGTGGCATAGAATTTCATCTCTCCCTTGCTTATACAAGGCGTCTCCAATCATCGTATACAACGCACTTTAAAAAATCAAGCATTTCTTAAGTTTCTCACTATATGTAGGTGGAAATATTTGAAATATTAGATACTGGATCAATTCACTATATTCTGGGATAATCACGTTGACGGCAAATAATTCCGCATCAGAAAGTGCATCATTGATAGGTTCGTTATCGAATATATTGGACAATCGAGATAAATGATTTATATTGGTATGTTTCTTTCTTGGTCAAACATTAATAATAAAATTAAATTCTTGAAGGAATAACACCCATCGAGCAATGCGGTCACTCAATTGAGGTTTATTAATCATATACTTAAGAGCATCATGATCGATATGAAACACAAATGGATAACCAAGCAAATAATGCCAAAGTTTTTGGACAGAATAGATCATGTCCAAGGCTTCCCGTTCAGTCGTAGTATAATTTTGTTTCGCAGCAACAAATTCTCGACTAGCATAATTAATGGGATGATCCAAATCCTTTTCATCTTTCTGGCTTAACATGGATCCAATAACAACATTTGAGGCATCAACATAAACATAAAATGGTTTTTTCCAACAAGGTACAACAAGTACTGGTGCTGACACCAATTTTTGTTTTAACTCTTCAAACACAACTGTACATTCCTCAGTCCAAATTGGACTAGATCCATCCGATGGCAGTTTTTTTAAGAGATTTGTTAATGGTTGACATATTACTACAAATAAATGAATGAATTACTTATAATAGCTGATATGGCCTATAAAATCATGAATATCAGACACTATTTTTGGCTTTAGTAAAGCCAATATATGAGTAACTTTATCTAGGTCAATAGCGATATCAGCCGCAAAAATGATGTGTCCTAAAAGCTTTCCTAATGGTACGCCAAATCGACACTTTTCAGAATTCAAAGATATCCCATATTTACCACATTAGTCCAAATAATTATCAAGACGTTCCAAATGATTCACTATCGTATTGAATGTATAAAAATCATCTAAAAATATCTCCATCGACAATTGAAAATAGTCCTGAAACGCTTGGATCATTATCCTTTGAAATGTGGCTGGGGCGTTACATAATCCAAATGGCATCACTTTATAAGCAAATGTGCCCCAATCTGTACTAAAAGTAGTCTTCAACTGATCCTCTTTTGTAATTTTTATTTGATTATAATCCGAAAATCCGTCCAAAAATGAATAACATTCATGCCCAGCTATTACATCCAATATACTATCTATAAAACGTAAAAGAAAATAATCCTTCTTGGTAGCTGCGTTTAATTTATGAAAGTCTTGACAGATACGGATTTTTCCATTTTTCTTCGACACTATCACAATTGGTGAAACCCATTCACTATGCGGGACTGGATATATGAAGTCCTTGTCTAAAAATTTATCTACTTCCTCCTTGACCATGAGAGAATATTTTGGATTAAGACGGTGTTGTCTTTGACAAACTAGTGTAGCAATTTCTTCTAAGGTAATTCGATGCTCACAAACTTTGGCAAGAATACCTTTTAAATCCATATATAACCAAGCAAAAGTATATTTATGATTTAGAAAGAATTCTTTCCAATTCCTCAGTTCTATACCCGTAATACTGGTGTCGGGTAGACAGAATTTGCCTTGGGAAAACACCGGGTTCCTAGCAGCTACTAGAACTAGCAGGGAACATGAGAGGAAGCCATGCAAGTATCTTCTATACTTGCACAATATTTGTTGAAGCTTTCAAATTATACTTGTATTATATTTGTATAAGACTTGTACAAATATAAAGTATAAATCCTTGAATAATACTTATAGAAATACTTATATAATACTTGTATAAATACTTATATAAATACTTATATAAACACTTATATAAAATAGTATATAATCCTTGTATAAATACTTATACAAATATTATATATAATACTTATAAAATACTTGTACAAATACTTGATATAAATACAAGTATATAAACTTGTATAAAAGGTATAAGCAAAGTGTGTATATATTCAAGTATACCTCAAAATACAACCGCATATGAGGAATACAAGTTATACAATAAGCAAAAACTAAATAAATCACTAAAAATCCATCTAAAGGTCCAATCAAGCATGCTTATAACCTATGGAAAGCCATTGATCCATTATAAAACATATCAAAAGTTTACAAATATATGTCTTACCGTTTAAAAGTTATGGCTAAAAGAAATAGGCACCAAAATTTCCCAACAAATGCTAAGGCAGTAAAGTTCCTCTTCACTTCAGCCTTTGTTGTGATTACTTCCCTTCTTCAAATTGGGCATGCAATAGCTTTTTAGAAAGCTCACTCCATCATCTAACTTGATCTAAAATTTCGCATGCATGCCTCTCAAATTCCAGCTTTTATAGCTAGTTGATTCTGCTCTTCAAACCCTAGTAACAATTTGCCCTCTTGACACTTCACGGCTCATAAAACTTTCATTAAAGCTCCAAACGTATTGATTTTTGTTTTCATGGAAATCTTATACAAGCTACCATAAGCATCTAAAATATCAAAAAGATTGAAGAGATTGTCCAACTTGGGTGGTTGAACAAAGTCTCTACCCCTCTTCATCGGGTGGCAGCAAACCCTTTTCCACTCTTAAGCTTACAACTTTTCCTCTTCAACTCCAAATGCTACAAGAAATGTCTTGATAGAAATCTAGCAAAATTTCATACACTCTCAATAACTTTCACTAAGAAAGACTTGAAATCAAACTTGCAGTAGCAGATCGAAGTTTCTACCATCACTTTTCAATAGCAGCAGACCTCATTCTACTAAAACAAGCATAACTTTTTGCTCACAATTCCAATACAAAAAAATGAACAGGTTCTAAAATCCTCACAACTTGAAAAACACACCTATCAATTTTCATTACAAATGTCTCTATCTCCTTGGAGCTATCTCTCTCCAAAGTTCACCACTCAAAAATTATCCAAATCCTAGGTCTAGCAAGAGGAGTATATCTCCCTTTCCTTCCATATTAGACTATAAGACGCCCACATGGGCAGCCAAATCCTGTTGGACAGGCCCTATTCTCCCCATGCTCTTCTTTTTTGCCCCTCACAAGGTCCATTCTACCTCAAAAGTCAACAAGAAAGGTAAAATAACCTTTACTTTTCTTCTAATTACAAAAGAATCTATTCTAGAATATAAGTAAGGTAGGAATAAAAAAAATAGCCATCTTAATTCACTAATTAAGTGGCTAAAATAAATCCTCTCCTTATAATATCTTCTAAAACAACATCTAGCACTCACATATGTAATAACAATAAATACAAGATATATAGTAGTTTTACACATTGCATGTAAATGCATTATGACAACGCCTTACTTTCGCATGTGAATTGGGTCTTTATTAACTTGCATCGTATTCTTAACTTTTTCATATTCTGCCTCAAATTGGCCCTCATCATCAGATGTTGCTTCTATGCCCATAATTTGAGACTCCCCATGATATGGAACTAGATACATTTGTAAAAAAATCTTGTCACTACCCTCCCCAATAGTTAACGTTCCACGACTCCAATCCTTCTTAGCTTTGGCTTGATATAGCCACGGTCGACCCAATAAGATTGGATATGATAAAGTAGAATTTAGTAATCAAAAAATAATATAATCAATTTCATATGTAATTCTCGCGATTACAATATTAATACTGCGTAAGATATCCATTGGTTTTATCCTACTATGATCTACCATTCTCAATACCAATGTCGTGGATAATAATTTTTTTAAATCCAACTCCTCCATTGTATCGACATTCATTAAGTTCACACTAGAGCCACCATCTACTTGAACTCCAAGAATGAGAATACCATCAATTGATACATCAATAGTTGGTTTTCCCGGATTGAGATTCAAACTAAGCTCATGAATTTCTTTATTACAAACTCTATGTTGTATTAACGAGGAATTCAATATAGAATGACATTCTGGCGTAACTTTTAACAATTGCTTTATTGTAAGAGAAGATTTAATTTCATCCAAATCTTTCATAATATTATATGGTTTCATATTGGCAATGATTCCCAAGGCCCTCTATTTTTTCATGGGTTTCAATTTGACCCCTTGAGATAATTTTCTTACGGAGTTCAGAACTAGAACTGCTGAATGGACTTTGTCATAATTCTTGTTCATGAGAAGATCTTTTAATGGATAAGGTGGCTCCCAAAACTTCGCAGATATTGGTACTGGTTTTGGTTGAACCATTATCTCGGGGCTAACGACATCTTCAAGTTGCACATATGAATTGGATCTAATTGTTGATAATACCTTCAATACTGGTGTTAGATTTAAAGTATCTTTCAATGAATTACATTGATCCGCTGCAACTGGTACTTCCAATTTTTGAATTGGATCTTTTTCTTTTTGCTAGGCCTGAGTAAGTATTGTATGGACGTATTCCACCTGATTTATCATAGAATCTTGTGGAACTCAAATATTGTCCTCCATCTTATTTTATAGCTGGATACGCTGATCTCGGTTATTAACATTAAACAAAGCATTGCATTGCTAATAAGTATGTCTAAATTGCTTACAATTTCCACATACTGGAGTACAATCATCACTAGCTCTTGGATTGGGACATTCACTAGCATAATGTCCTAGATGCTTGCATCAATAGTATCAAAGTGGTCTTCTTCTTCCTCCATCTGGAATATGGGGCGTCTCGACTGGTATATATCGGCTAGGCTTGTTCCAAATTTGATGGATAAAGGATCCCAACCGACCAATTGGTATTGTAGGATTTGAAATTGAATTCTGAATAGGTGGATATTGGAGTTGTCCTTGCTGATTTTGCACAAAACCTTGAGAATTGGAGTCACCTTCTTGGTTATATTCAAAATTTTGAAAATTATAGAAACTTCTATTTTATTTAATAGGACGATTTCTATTCCAACCAAACCTATTTTCTATCAGAATTTGATTAACATCCCATGAAGTTGGTTGAATCATAGTCTAATTTCTTAACTATTGTTGCCTTCTTAAATTCTAGCAATTGGTGGTTACATGCTTACCTCTACAAAATATACATTGCACAGTCATTTGAGGTGGTGAAGGACACTCCGTTACTATATGGCCTTGTCCCTTATAATTACTGCACCAAATATTGGGGCGCATATTAGTCGATTTATGCCTCTTTTTCTTATCTTTTGTCAGGTTAACAACCAACTCGTCCATCTTCTTTGTCAAAGTTAACAACAAAGTCTCATTTGGATCCTTTGATACTAGTTCATTAGATAACTCTTTTATAGATATTGGTTTTTGATATGGAGAGTATGGAGAATACGAAACTATAGTTGTTGGTGGTACAGCCTGCAATGGAACAGCATTCACTATCTCTTGCGGATTAGCACTAAGATTTGCGCCCTAATCAATTGTCCACTATTTTATTCCAGGTTGGTATTTGATATCCTCCTTGAAATGGAATCATTGTGGCTCCTGTAGTTAAGAATTGATCATAATGACATTCTTTCCATACCTTAGCTCGGTCAAGTGAGGCAGCCACAGTCGCAGGTTGGGCCTCATTTACAAACATCTTCAATTCTGGTGGATATAGTCCGTTAACCAATATAGACATAACAAACAAATCCGGCATTTGATTATTTGGCCATTTACAAAGGATATCTGCTATTCGGCCATAATATGACTGCACTGCTTCTCCCAATATCATTTTGTTATTCATTAATCTTTCTCTAAGATGTTCTTCAAATCCTATTGGTCGAAAATGAATCAAAAATGTATTTTTCAATGCCTTCCAATTAGGAAATTGTCCCACTGGTTGGCGATTATACCATTCAAATGTCGTGTCTTTTGAGGTCGCTGGTAGCCATCTTAACTATATATCTTCAGTTCTACCATTATTGGCTACACATGCAGTCAGGAATTGAGACAAGTGTTGATCTGGGTCAGCTCCTGGTACACCTCTAAAGGTAGATAATGGAGCTACACTAGTTGTGCAATCACTCACCGCACCCATTTGTACCGCAATTGGTACTGCTAGACTCCCTGCTGCCATTGAAGATGACAATGTTCTATTCACTTTGTTGTTAAAATAAATACTGCCTCCATCAATTGTCTTTTCCAAACTTCTAGGCCTCCGCAATTTGATATTATTATCTGTAAATAATTTTATCGGTTGAAATTGAGATGAAAATGACGGATTTTGGAATACATTGAATTGGCCCTGAATGGCAAGCAATACATTCCCTACTTAAGAACTAACCTTGCTAAAATTGGATATATCTACTATTAAAAAAGTATCCAATGGAATACCTAATTCTTTTGTGCTCCGTTCTCTTTCCATTAATGGGCTCAAGAAATACACTGGACTATTCACGGAGTTATCCGCGAGTGCTTTTGGAAATTTTTTTAATAGTATATATGTTTGAAATATTAAAGATCTTTCATGTTTTTGATATGCTTGGATGTGCCAACAAGCATGCAACCATGGTTTAATCCAACTGTGTTGATGCTTTTTTTTTAGCTTTCATTCTTGCTCATCCCGCAACAAATTTTTTACTTGTGCTCTCTCTTGTCTTCCTTTTGACTGACGTATTTTTCTCAGAGCAAAGTTCTCATTCTTATTAATCATAATCTTTCATCATCTATTATTGAAATTGCTTTCCATCACTAATTTAACTACTCATTTGAGAATTAATTCCTAACATTCAATACTATTGTCAATCCCCGACAGCGGCGCCAAAATGTTATTCTTCTTTGTCTCACTTACTCTACCAATACTGCCTAGAGTAAATCTATAAAGGAGAATTTGAACACAATAAAAGACTATCCGCATTGAGTTAAACTGTTAGAATCACACAACTAACCACCTTTTGAACATTAGAGTCCAATGCACACGTACACGCTTTTTAAAATAATGCCATCCATTCTATTGGTTTTGCTATTCCGCAACTAAAGATAAACTTTGTGACACAATCTTCTACCAATTCTCCTATTATAATCTTCTGTCTTTTTTTGAGCTCATAACAACAACCGGCAATGTTGCATCATTTCCATAGATTGGATACACTCGCTTCTCTGTCCAATCACTAGAAATAATTCCTCACCAAGAATGTCTTTTGAAACAAATTGTTTCTCCAATATTCTCCTTTACCGCTCAACTCTCACAGTCAATACGGCATAACATTTTCATCCACAATCAAACTTCATTGACATATCCAATCTTTGACCTCCAATTCACCACAAAGAATTCACACATCAAACAATTATAATTTCTTATTCATCCACATATATAATATTTTTTGTTTTATTACTATACTTCATCATTGACATGGTATAGCCCATCGAAATAGAATCCGGATCCTCCACTACATCCAAACAAAAGAAAAGAGAGAGGTAGCACCAAGCTTACCCTAGCTCAGGACTATCATAGTCTGGCCCCAAGTCCTCTGTACATAATCAATTTATACTTACCCCATCTATGTTAATTGCTACACAACCAATGATAACTATTTTTTTTAACTTCCTCATTCATTTTGCCTTCTAAACTGGCCATTCATCAGTTTCTTGCCTATTCTTAATCCTACAAATTATATATTATAAGTCCTAAAATTCCTACCCATTCTACAATAATACTCTAAAAAAAGTCAAGTCTACAAGAAATCCAATCTATTTGAAGATTATATTTTTTTAGTCATGATAAATCTAAAATGATTGGATTAGAGAGAGATTTAATTATATTAAAGACTACATAACTATTATGACCATCTATTATTACATGTATAGGAAAGATTTTATAAGTAACATCTCCAAAAGACAACCAATGACCATCTATGACTTCTATATGTATAAATCTAATTTTTTATATTAAAAATATTTTATAACTTTTAATAAATCTTTCATCTAAAAAATACCCTAAGGCTCTTGAATCATTATAATCTTTATAATCTTTAAATCTCAAATATACATCTATTATAAAATAAGAAGAAGATTTTGAAGAGAAAATAGGACTTTTATTAGAAATTATATAAGATTCTAATTGTACAATCTCTATCATAGTTGGACAAACTTATTTATTTATATATTATCTTTTTTGAAAACCGTACTTCTTATTTTGTAGTTTTGTCATTTCTTTGGACAATGTTGAATAGTGTGCTTAGGTTTTCTATAGTATAAGCACAATCCTCCTTGACGACAACAAATTTTTTCTTATTCAATAAGAAATTTAAAATATATTGCATCAATTTGCATGTCTTTTACTTTTAAATGTATATATTGAAAAGACGTTGGTATTGCCATTGAATTGTAATAACATTGAGGCTCCTTCATACAACTCTCAGATCAAAATTTTAAAAGTCAATTGTCATACTTTCTAGTAAAGTCAATTGTTTGACTCAATATTTGAGCATTAAATAAGTTGAGCATCAATTTCTTTATCTCATATTATAATCTATAGAAAAATTGGCTAATGATTATAAAATCATTCTATTTAATATTAATCTCTAGTTGTCAAAATTATGAAGCATATAATATCATTGATTAATTGTCTTGTTGTAAGATACAAATTTTATTAGTTGTAACACAAATTGTATCATATTTTCTATATATAGATCAAAACTTTGCTAAAAATATCTCCAAATTATCTAATATTCAATCATGTTATTCAAAAAAAGATAAAAACTATAATAAAATAGAACCTAAAAGTAATATTCTAATAAACCTAACTTGTGATCCTTGAATTGGATAACTTTGAGGTTGCAGTTCAATCACCAATTATACATGATTGATAAATCTTCAAAATTTAGATCTTATGCCATCAAATTTCTTATGTAAACCAATTTTTTATTCCCTGATGTTTAAACAATATTCCATCATATATGAAGTAGTATGGCTTGGTATGGATATTGAAGCAACTTTAATCATCTCTATATCTTCACTTCTTACTAATCTTATTGTTCTTTGTGGTAGTAAATTGAGTTGATGCATTATAAGTATTAATTCTCTCATTTACTCTTGTACTTGTATAATTGTACTCTTCATTTTAGTAAGCTCTTTTATAATAATATAATAGAAAAGAAGGTATCTACTCTCATTTAAGAAATATAAAATAAGATATTCAAGAATAAAAAAATAATAATAGAAATAATATCAATTTAAAAGTGCATAATCTATAACTTCTAATATACTTATGTCTTATCAAAAAAAAAGATAATCCACTTTTAATTTTAAAAAAGATAAATCTTTGCTATTATATGCATATTCTTCTTAATTTGTCAAGGACACAAACTCAAAGAAGATGCATAAACTTGTAAAATCTATATAAAAAGAAAGTGGCAAAATAAAAATAAGAAAGTATATATATTCAAGAAGAAAGTGAAATGGCTATTATCAAAGATTAGAAAATATAAAGACTTTTGAATTACACTAGAAGTAAGAAAAGAATTGATAAGAGTAAGAAAGGTCTCATTCTTGCTTCTTTATATACTATCTAACTAGGAATTATGTAGCGACATACTATTAGACCTCTAATATGCATCCAACTTGGAAGACATATGTCTAATTTACAAGGCAAGTTTCTTAGATATACGCCACATCTAATAACAAAAATAATGTCTAACTTGTACTATAAATAGATAATATGTCAACACGTGGTACCCTTATTGACCAAGTTTTTGACCTATTAATCACCTATAGACATATATAAAGATAAAACAATGTTTATGAAGCTTCTAAAAAGCTTCTCACAAGATATTATGATATTTATCTAGTTTAATTTATTTCTACCTAATCATATTATTTAGATAATTATCAAGATTCATATATATATTCATGACAATTTCATATAATTTAAATGCTATAATCAAATTAGAAAAAACAAACCAAAATAAAGTTTTTTACATCAATTTCTTTAAATTACTTTACTAATTATTATAACATAAATTAAAATTTATGAATGTATTACATATTTTGATTGATTTTTATATATTATAAATAATTATAATAAAATATCAAAATATATGGTTGTCTCAAAATAAGTAGATAAGATGTTGTATCTTAAACAAAGAAATTTTGTTCTATTATAATATCACCAATCTAGATATTGACATCTAAATAAGTCCTATATAATTCATCTTATATATCATTAAATGCCTATATTATTCATCTATACTTCATATCAATTGGCCATTATTATTTCTTATAAAAATCTTTAGACATAAGATTTATTTTTGAATTGTAGTCAATTAAAGCAACAATTGATTCTTTTATATCTCCAACCTTCACTAATACTTCTATAGTCACTCTAGTCCAATATTTCTAAATATAACAATTTGAAACCTCTATCTCTTTTTTACTCCAATCTTCTAAATACACTTGTTAATTATGGCCTTTCTCCTCACTTACTAATTGCTTGCAATAATCACCAAATTCTTCTTTATCCTTATATATCTTTGCATCAATAATTTGATTCAATCTTATTTCATATATTAATTGCATCGTCCATTTAATGTTGTCAATAATAACATCATAAAATTTCTTTTGTGTAATTCCTAAAATCTCTTTTAATATGAATTCAATCTTAGCATTGAATACATGTTCCTCAAATACCTCTTTTAAATCTATTCTTGCTTTAATATCAAAGAATAATTTGTAAGCTATTAATTTACCTTTTTCTTTTGTCTCTTTTTTTTTTTCCTTCAAAGTTGTTAAAACATCCTCTTTAGGTGATTCTTGTGAAGTCATATTATAAGCCTTGTCTTTTCAAATTTGCCTCTTAAAAGAATTTTCTTATTTTGTATCATCAAAATCCTTCTTCTTTTATTCTTCCATTAAAGCTTCATATTGGCTTTTAGCAATGTATATATGGATTAAAAGAGCTTCTACATGATTTTTCTAATATGTAGTTCCACAAATTATAACAGAAATTTTTAATAATATTTTTTGTGGCATTTTTTTCTTTTGCACTATAAAAATGGTAGAAGATTAAAATCTACTTATTTCTATATTTTTACTAAAGTCATTATCCACCTTGGTACTATAACTTATAAATTTTTATGTTACAACTCCATATATTATCAAATAATTTTGAATCAATATTTTTATACCTCCCTTATTATATTTAATTTAAAAAAAATCTTCATCATCTTTTAATGCTACTTTTCCATCTTTTCAAAAAATAATTTCTTATCACACCATGTCATTAAATTCATCACAATTTTTTTAAGAATAAAAAAAATCATTATATCAAATATATCTTTGTACATATCTTTGTTTAGAAGTAGCCTTTAAATTATTCATAAAAGTCTTTTCTTTAAGCCTTGTAAATTAAATTTTAATATCTCGCATTCCATGTATAATCTTCTTATCTTCCATATCTTCTTTTTTTTATATAGTTATTGAAGTTTAGACAATAGGCATGGTTGACTATACAATAGACACTTGAATTTTAGATGCTTATGCTACTCATTGAATATTAATCCTATCTTTTTGTAAGCAATCCCACAACATCTTCAGTATTCTTCTACTTTGTTGTCAATACTTCATCTTCCTCTTTATCTTCAAGAAGAATCTCCAATTTTTCTTATAATTCTCTATGAGTAATTCAAGGAACTAATTCAATCTTATTTGGCTCCAATGTCAATTTCTCTATCTTTGACCATTGAAAATATTGTCTTTCAAATTTTTTTAATAGTTCCATAGCTTGAAAATTCTTATTAGGTTATCCAATCCATTTTAAAAATAATTTCTTAACAACATAATTAATGTCTTTCAAGAATTATTCATCTTTTAATATATATAAAAATATCTTCCATAAATTCCTAAAATTCTCCATAAATGACCTCACACATTGTCGTGTGGCTTTGTCGGGTAGAAAGAATTCACCTTAGGAAAATGCCGGGTTCATAGTTGCTACTAGAACTAGCATAGAACATGAGAAGAAGCCGTGCAAGTATCTTCTATACTTGTATAATATTAGAATATAATTCTTATACAAAAGTAGAGTATAATCTTTATATAAAAATAGAATATAATTCTTATATAAATACTTATATAAAAATAGAATATAATCCTTGATATAATACTTATATAAATACTTATATAAATATTATATATAATACTTTAAAATACTTATATAAAATAGAATATAATCTTTGATATAATACTTATA